>OY796890.1:1200000-1629426 GCA_963680785.1 Diplosoma virens | reverse complement strand
TAATGACTCCTTGCATTCATTGAAGAAAGAAGAAACAAGTCATCATATCTGTTAACAAGTCATTGTAATGAATAAATAAGTCATCATATAAATTTTTTTTCAGATAAGATGACTTGTTTATTGAACTAAAAGATGCTTATCAAAATTCTGTTGATCAAGAGCAATGCCTTGAAATTTTTACTTTATCTCCATTTGGCATACAAGAAACAAAGGACTTTTTTAATGCAACAAATTATATGATGAAGTTAAGCTGAAAGATGAAAGCTGAAAGTGATGAACTGTAAAATCCTTTTATGAATTTGATAAAATAAATAGGCAATGTTCAGGAAAAAAAAAATATGTTTCCATTAGGAGTGACAAGGTAAACAAAAATCAATTATGTTTCCATTAGGAGTGACGAAGTAAACAAAATTCAAGTCTAAAAGCATTTAATAAATTGCAATCTTAAAGAAGCTTTTCTAAAATTTAAGCAAGAAGAACTGAATACAATCAGATTTTCTTCCTTTTGTTCTTTGTGACCAAAGCATTGCATTCTAGCAGGATCAGCAGGCATACACTCAATGTGTGTATGTCCTTATCACCAAAATCCTGAATTATTGTTAAATAGAATTGAACAGAAAGATTTGATCCTTGATGATTTAATGGCCAAAGCTGTATGTGAGTTTGGAAGAGAAGAGTGTATGATGAGAGAGTGCAAACTATGCCCAGGGAAAAATGGAGTCCTAAAATTTCTTCAAGAACTGCTAGCTTTGAGAAAAAAGTGTAATTAAATATAAGCAATGGGTGACTGTGAACCAATGCAACCTGGACAACCAAACAGAGGCTGTGGAAGATTTTATAAATAATCTGGCAGCTGCCATTATAAAGCTATTATGTCACCATTATGTTTCCCAAAAGCAATCTTTCTTCAATGAATGCAAGGAGTCATTAATAGTTAATGAGGGTGTTTTAATTAGAGATTTTAGTGAAAACTATTCCTTGTGCAAGATGCTGTACAAGGGTTTCATTGGGATAATTCTCAATGTACTCTTTATCCTTTTGTATTTTACTATTAAAGTGAAAAGGATGGTGTTCTTGGCCATGAAAGGTTTTGCTTCGTTTCAGAATGTTTGAGACAAACAACAGCTATGGTTTATACATTTCTTCAGAATCTAATTTCTTACATCAAAATCAATTATCTTCAAGTGAAAAAGATAATTTACTTCAGTGATGGTTGTGCTGGGCAGTATAAAAATCAATACTATTTCATCAATCTCTTGCAACATGAAGAAGACTTTGGTCTCCAGGCTGAATGGAACTTTTTTGCCACTTCTCATGGCAAAAATGCATGTGATTACCATGGAAGAACATTCAAAAGATCAGTAACAAGGACAAGCTTATAACGTCCAGTAGAAAATCAAATCTTAACTCCTTTGGATTTTTTTGATTACTGCAACACAAATATGAAAAACATTACATCGACAAAAAAAGTTTAAAATTCAAGGGAATTTCTAACACCTCAGTTTGCCAGAACACATACCATTCAAGAAACCCAAAACATCATCACTTTGTGCCATCAACAAAGAAAACATGTGAGTTTTTCAAGTGTCAAAGAGTAGATCTGAAAAGAATTCAAGAATAGTGAGACTAGTTTTTATTCAAAAATAGTGAGACTAGTTTTTAGGAGAAAAAGAAGTTGAAAATGAAATATCTTTGACCACAATTGACCTAGTTGGCTCATATGTTTGTGTTAAAGAAGAAGAAAAAGTTTGTGGGTTGCTCATATTGACTTTTTTGGATAAAGAATTTGAAGATTTTTTTGTTTGCTTTTTACACTTGTCTGGGATGCAAAAAATGTATTGGTTTCCACAAGATAAGAAGCATGAACAATGTTTTAAAACTCATGAACAAATTTTGGGTGTTCTTCTTTATGCCAAACTGATTGATGGATGTCGTTTATAAAACATGAGAAATGTTTGAGGCAAATTCATTAATCGCCTTGATGAATTAACTATGGTAGTGTGGGAATTTATGGAAGTTTCTGTTGGAATGTTACAACAATTTTGTTTTTAAGTAAGAATGGTCAAGTCAAACTACCGTCAGTATGTTCTTGCGGCTTAGTGGTGCTTTTGCAGTTATGCTAGTAGTGCATTGTTTTCATTGAATTTTGTTATTATTTTAACTTTGGTTTGGTTGAGTATTGCAATGCTTTAGAATTAAAAATAATTTGATAGCATTCCAGAAGTTGAAATATATGTTTTGATGGTCAAAACATTATAAAAACAGTAGCATAAAGTGATTTTGAGGTAAAATTAATCAATATAGGGATCAATTGCCCAATAAATTCACTGTTTTATAGGTTCATATACATAAATTTTATTTTACAGTATCAAAGCATATGCCCAAATCAATATTTTTAGAAAAAATATTTTTTAAATTTTTTCGGGGCATTTGAGATATTATAAAAAACAAACAAAGAAATTAAATAATTTTTTTTTGTCATAATAAAAAACATCAAGTGATAGTTCAAATGAAAGGTCTGTTGAAGACAAATTAAACAACACTAAAATTAACTAAATCAGTTAAGATCTGACCAAGATATCATGGTTTAAAGATAGTACACTTTTAAAGCATTTTGCGTTTTTTCTAAATTTTGACTACCCATAAAACATCACCTAGTGGTGTCAGGTCCACGAAACTTGATATTTTTAATTCACTTATCAAGGTCTACCTGTAAACCAAATTTCATCAAAATCAGAAAGGGTGAGGTTCCAACCTTGGATGATCTGTCATGGAATTACCCCACTGTCTATTTTTTTTCACTATAGTTTGGCATTCAAGTTTAATTGTTCAAATTCTAGGATTATTAAAGATAAAATTCTGTAAAATTACAGTCAGCTATCTATGAAACCGATCAGGTTAACATACTTGCCACCTGCTCTTCGCACTGTCTGTTTTCAACCTGCTGTAGATCGGCGGGCAGAGCAAGTTGCTGTCAGTGATGGAGCTATGCATGTCTGGCAGCATACGTAACCTTTCCGCGATAAATGATATTGTCACTGCCTTGCGTACCTGCGCAGAACAAAGCGGATTGATATTTAAGAGTACTTTCAAATGCATGAAGAAGTGCTTATAATGAATGCGTTGGCACAGTGGCCGCTTGGTCTGTAGTTGTTGTTCAAGCTTTAACTGAATCACCTCATAAATGTAGAGGAAATGACACGGAATTATCTGACAGTAATGACCCTGCTTTAAACTCTTGGTAGCACCAAGTCAGAAAATAATAATACGCCCTACAACGTTTTGGAGTATGCACCGCGACACAGGAGGCATCGTGATAACAAGAAGTAAAATTTCGCGTGAGTCATAGAGCATTGTTTTAAAAAATTTGCTTTGTTATCCGATATGACGTCAGGCCAGTTGTTTCTATGTGAGTTTTCTAGTTTTGCTGTGTTCACGACAAAGTGGTTGTAGATTTGGTGCTGGGCGCTTGTACCTCATAGGACGGTGGTTGTTTCTGTAAGTAGAGATGGTATAGCGGTGGGAGGTTCGAAGAAGTCCCCCATCGTATCCACAACTGATTGTCTCTCAAAGCCTTGACCAGCTGTTCTCTATCGCCGACTCCTGTAGCAAAATTATGTTGCGATTTTTATAGTTATCTTAAACATGTTGGTAATTTAAAGTTCTTACATGTAAAGCATTAAGATTGTATTGGCTTTCCAGCTAAATTATTCGTTTCAGGGCCAGGTATTATCCTGCAGCCATCAATAACTGTGAATACTTAATTTTTGTGTCGTGCTAAATAACACTTAATTAGTAAACTGACATCAACGTTGGCAGCATGTGTTGAATAAAAACCTTATTGTGAAGTCATTTTTTTAATCCAATTTATCTTTAAAAGTTTTTTAACAAAGCTAATTTTCTCCTTCATAAGTTACTGTACTAGCAATGGCTTTACTGTTTTCTTTTGTTCTAGACACTTCAGTTTACATTAGGTACTACTTGTCAAATTTATTGACAAAATATGGTCCTTGGATGCTAGTTTTGATAAGAATTCTGGCTACTTCGAGCTTTAACTGCCAAGATTCATTGATTTATTAAGATTCTAAAGTTAAATGCATAAAAAAGCAAATATTTTTGTAGAGCTATGATTTTTGAACAAATCAACCTAATAATAACTTTGTTTTCTTTCCCCCACTGATTCAATAATAATAAGTCTTTCAACCCAAGTCACTGACATTGTTTTTAACGTCTTAATTTTGATGATTGGTCTTTCGCATAAATTTCATAATCATAATATTTATAAACCCATAACTTCGTGTAGTTAATGCAGTTTGAAAACCTGGTCAACCAGTGTCTACCTTTCAAAACAGTCCTGGCGTGCGCTGGACTTTGAATGAAGGCATTCTGCGTGTCTCGGAGGTTGCTCACCCGAGCACAGAATTCCGCGATGATCCCGTCCATCTTGGCGTCAACTTTCGCGTAACTGATCGACGCTAAATGTTCATTAAACAACGTTTGTTACTCGTCAGTGAACGCGCGCTGCCGAATGCCACCTCACTCACGTGGGCCCGGGCGGGCGAACATCTCTATGATCCGGTGTCGGAGCTCGTGTTTGTCGCGAAAACTGCGAAAATCGACGACGTACATCATCTTTTTATCGACTTCGTCGGTGCCTTGCGGCGGCGCCAGACCCACGTGGATGCTTTCTATTACATTTTCTGCCGACTCGTGCTCGGGCAACCTGAAGCGTTTGCGCCGATTGTAGAAAATGGTTATGCTCTGATCTAGTTGTTCTGATTTGCTTTGTTCAATACAGAAGGAAAAGTTCTGGTTATTACCTTAAAAATGTTTTTAATTCTCCGAGCAGTATAGAATCTTCTGGCGATTCCCTCACTCTTCTGTACAACTTGTGGAGGCGATTTTGAATCTTAGAAAAGTCGTCCACAAAATTATAATTTCCTTTCATCGCTGCTGGTTGAAGCGAGGGGGGCTCGAGTATGACCGCTGATTAAAAATATTTGTTGTCATCCATCGTTGCGTAAAAAATACTTTGAACGCTTTGTATTCGAAAATTTAATTAGATTTTTAACAAATTTTTCTTTTGTCAAAATGCGTCACGTTATTCTATAATGGCTTAACTTCAATTCGAGCTTTAAAGAAATTCCACATACTGGGTGCATCAGAGTAAGATTTTGTTCTTAAACTGGCTTGTTGTTGTGTTCTTTCCAGCTCCACGGAATTATCTACAAATAGCTGTTTATAACATTACTTAAAGCTTCAACTTAAGTTTACCTTTAAGCCTGCAATTATTTAATCATGTGTTTAGAATTACTGTACTACTTTATTGTGTCAATTACGCCATACTTTTTTTTTAACCAGGAGGCAATATCATGCTTTAGTTATAAACCAGGGGTCGGAAACCTATGGCTCGCGAGCCAGATGTGGCTCTTTTAATAATGGCATCTGGTTCTTTTGTTAGCAAGCATAAGCTAGCGTACATAAAAAATGATCTGCGCACACAAGATTTCAAAAGTGAAGACCTTTTTTTAAGAGATCACTACGTTTTTGAGACGAAAATTGAGAAATCAGAGTCAATAATATAGGTTTTACTTTGCAAAAAAAAGAACAAAGTTTGCTCACGAACGAATTTCGGCCCACACACACAGAGCTAAAAATTACAAGAACATTAGATGGCTCTCACGGAAATGCATTTAAAAATATGTAGCCTTTATGGCTCTCTTGCCCAAAAAGGTTCCCAACTCCTGTTATAAATTTTTATCTGATAAAAATCTTAAATCAAAATGGCAAATAAGTTTCGAATAGTTAGTTTAGTCCTGCGATTATAGTTTTTTTCAAATCGCTTTTTAATTTTAATTTAACTTATGAAAAAGGTGCTTCAAGATAGTATATGTGTTTTAAAGCTTTCCAATTATTAAGTTAAAATATGACAATCCCATGTATTGCTAATTGGAAATATATATTTAACGAGGCAAAACGTTGACTGCTCGACCTATAACTATGATCCAACTTTATTGAATGAAATATTATTCGGCCTGGCGGAAATACTTTAAGTAAAAGAACATGATTGTGTTTAACTTTCGACTCATTTGATTTTGTTTGCTTTTCATTGATATTTCATCAGATTTTTGTTTCAACCCCATCGAAAGAACACTTGGTGATTCATCAATTCCTGCCGAGAAATGTCTTTCTGGTTTTTTAACGAAATATTCAGGGCAACTACTTCAGTATTTACGCGCATACTTACAAACGCTTTCGTTGTTCGATGCTCTCCAGAAGTGTGCGCCCGACTCTGGGTTTGTCTTCCCCTGTGAAGCCGCCTCGGTCGGGTGTGGCGGGGGCTGGCCGTGACGTTGTTCCTCGGCTTTGAATGGGGCGGTGTATAGATCGGCCGGGTTGTTTGCTAGAAATCGAGTTGGGGACAACGGGGGCTTTCCTGCTGCGCCCTGGGAGTTGAGCGCTTTGCTCGTCGCGTTTGTAGGGCTTCTTCCTCGCGGCCTCACATTTTTAATACTCGGAAGCGATCGATTCGATTCGTCGCTTCCAACGATTGCGCAGCCCGATCGCTGTCGAGCTATCGGGAACGACTCGATTTCTTGATGAGATATGTACGGATCTATTCATGCATGAAACAATTAATCGGCTGTCACGTGCTTGAAAGTGCTTTACTAACTTTCTTTTGCTCTTTGTCGACGCAAAACATCCAAGTTGCTGCTATCCAATGATTGAGTTTTGAAAAGGTTAATTTTCGTGCTCTGTTAAGGTTAAATAATAAGTTAAAAAATAAACTTTTTTGTGGCTTGCTCATAAACAGTTCTGCACCATAATTTCACAGATCATTTTTTGAGAAAATTTGGAACTTTACCCGTCCTTTTTTAGGTTATCATTCCATATTGAAGGCTTGTAGAAAAAGCACACACACCTAAGCTTTGATTTTTAAACTAAATCAGTGCCGATTAAAACTCAATCGAACTATTAAATTTTTTCACCTCTTTCGATCACTTAGTTATTGTAACTCTACTCCACAAGAAATTTTTGCGAAAAAAAGTAGTTTGAAAAGATTTATACATTACGAATTGTGTTATACACTTCAGAAATATAAAACTGAGTTGGTTTTCAACATGTACTCGTATTTTCAGAATGATCAATTTCATATCTAAAAACAAATATTTAACCAAATTACACTGCAATTATTATTTTTCGTGAAATAAGTAACAATCGCATATGCTCCATTGAGGCGTTTCAAAAAATAATAAAAGCTGATTGTTAAGATTCAAATCTACCTAAGTTGATTCTTTCAGAGTGCCTAAACAATAGCCGACAATAAACCAAGAAATAACAGCTAAACTACGAGAACTTATTGAATCAGTGTTTATCAGTACACTATGGTAGGGCGCAGTCAGTAGAGCTTCCTCGCCTCACTACTTATTTTCACTCAAAATTAAATATCTTACAAAGCAGCGCATTTGTACAAAGTAAAAAATTGTTTATTGTAAAAAGCTATCCCTTTGTGCCAAAAAAAGTTAACCCAGTGCGCATTTCAGTTGTTAAAACATATAAGAAAAAATAAAGCAGTCACCAGAAACAAATTTAGAGAAAGATACATAATTAGCCCAAGCTAGCTTTTGCAAACAATCTTTAATCACCAGAACATGCAAAACCCTCACGTCACAACCTCCACGTCACTTGCCGTCCCTGACTCTTATTTTTAACTGTTTTTTTTCAAAACTTAACAATTCTGAAGAACACGTTTCCCGCGCGTGTGTTGCAGTTTCGACCTGTGGTAGGGCGTGCTTACCTGGTTTTTTTGTTTGGGCGGGAGGGAGGGAGCCGCTGTTGCAGAGCGTTGCCGGTCAACTATGCTAGCCGCTCTTTGATTTGTTGTGTTGCTCCACCTAAACATCAGCATAACCTTATGAAATAAATAATAACGAAATAATCAATGTACTGGAAAATCGTTCCAACTGTTTAATCAATAACTATCCAGCAATTATCAACATTTCTTTTCGAGAATAACTAGAATGTCTTTTTATTTGAAAACTTGATTTCAAACAGAGGTAAAATCAGTTTCTCAATGACAGAATAGAATTAGATTTAAATTAACTATTGTTCAACGTAGATTTCTGCGATTCAGTTTTGTAATGCTTTGTTTCCGGTTTTCACGTTTTGAAAATAAATGAATTACCGGCTAAAATAGTTTCTCAAAAAATAATCCCAGCGCAAAGTATTGTGTTTTTAGTTTTTAAAGCCGTTGAAAATTTTCTGATTGATTTTGTTGCGTTATGAAAAATACCAGCTATAATCAAGTAATTTACGACAGAAAAGTAGATTTTTAGTCTATATTATTTGTAACTTTCGTTTGACTATATTTTGTTTTTTCGTTGCTTGCATTTATAAAAAAATTCTTCTACAACTTACGACGTTGTATGACGTTGTGTACGTTGAAACGTTGGCAGCAACATTCTTTCACTTTGCTCTTGCGTAAAACCATGATATGGCTCATTCATAACCGGACGCTCCCGTTTAAATACAATATTTTGTCATTTACAACATCTGCTTATCACATATCTGAAAAACAATTTTTGCATTGTAATTCTATCAAGTGTGAACACCGCTGCGGTTGTATTGATTAAGATTATTGATTAAGATGCGACGACGATGTGTCGAAAACTTACTTAGCTCGTGTTCGAACTTAGACTAAGCAGAAAAGCTGTGTTTCCCTTATTTATTTCAAGCCAAAAATATTAAGTATGACAGCGGTTTCAGTCTGTGCTACACTTACTGTGCTACGATGTTTCTAGAACGACTATTTGCTCTTCTATAGTATTCTCGGGTCTGGTTGTTATCGCTATTTTTGTATCGCATCACGCATATTCCTTGTCACTGTGCTACATTGTTCCAGTTCCCAGTAAAGCTTTGGCTGGTATAGAACATTAGCATACAAATTTTTTTCATCCGGGTATTATCGAGTTTTCTTCCTCATCAAACGTTGCTGCGCAGTATCCAGCATTAATGCAGTTTGATTAAAATATATTGATATTTCCTTCCTGGCACTATAATACTAATCAACGGTGATCCCGTTGTTTGCCCCAAATATCGACTCTGTGATTTTACAGTGAGCGAACTTGTCGGGTTCTTTTTGTAAGCTGTGTTTGCGTTTATTAATCATTTGTTATC
This sequence comes from Diplosoma virens, assembly GCA_963680785.1. Taxonomy (NCBI): domain Eukaryota; kingdom Metazoa; phylum Chordata; class Ascidiacea; order Aplousobranchia; family Didemnidae; genus Diplosoma; species Diplosoma virens. The sequence goes on along the minus strand of OY796890.1, from coordinate 1,620,249 downwards.
ACAAAAAATAGCAAAAAAAATTTTTTGTGGTGATTATCAGGTTTGTGAAACAGGATTTGGGCTCGGAACCAAAACCTCTGGCTCCTCGATTTTTGTACCATCGACTCCGATTTTTTTATGTCAAAAATATTTTATATCCTTACTTAAAGCGGATGTTTGAACATTTTTTTATACCCTATAACACCACCCGCGTATCGCAGTGGTGTTTTTCATAACTAGTCGTTTAGTTTTTTATTAAGTTTTATTATCTCATCAATCAGTCAACTTGCTTACTTTTATATTTATTAAGCACTCTGCCTCATACAAAATTTTAAAACAAAGGATCATATATTCACAATAAATGCTACTACAGTATATCCTAAATAAAAACCGAACAATATTTTTTACCTACAATACAATTTTATCAAGAAGCTACCTTTTCCTATGCTAAAAAATTAACTGCCAAGAACACTCATATTTTTCCACTAGAAAGAATTTTTTATTTTTTTAAATAAAATTTACGATAACTTTCCGATATTCATTAAAAAAGCAGAAAAAAGACAGACTCTTAGTAAACAGACGTTGACAAATTAGTTATTGGTGGCAAAATACCGCATTGATTATGATAGTTATTAAACGTAAAGATTCACCAAGACGACACATTGCTAAACGACTTTTTAATCAACTTGAATGATTCTAAAAACCTAAATGATTGTTCTAGTCGTAAATACAAATACACGATTGTTGTTTTCTTCATTCTTTTAAATCTATTTAACACTATATAGTGCACTAGTTTTAAAACCTTTCAAATTGTACTTGCGCTGTTCATCAACAGTTAGTTTTCACACATTCAAAAATAGATTTATATCATTGTAACTAAATTTAGATTTTTTATATCTATTTTATGTATTAATATTCGGTCGTTTTGTGTACTCAATCTCTATGTGTTTTCTCAATTCTACGTTAACATCATGCTAGCTTCGGAATTGTTTTTTTATGATGTGGATGACAAGATTTAAAAAATATTGCACTTCACCCTCTCAGCAGGCAGCTACCTCTCACTCTGAATATCCTCACCACAGTTTGGACGAGCTCGTTTATGTGGGTTACCAGTTGTTATTTAATTACTTTAGTGTGTTTGCGAAACTGAATCATATTTTTTCAGCAAACACAATGTTTGTTGACCGCTGGACGAAACTGTCGTGCTGCCGATTGTATTGTCCATCGACCACTCCCGATACGCCGCAGTGACTGGACGTCCATGCTAGTAGAAAACAAACCCATTTCAAAAGGCAAAGACTTCACAAACATTAAATTAAATCTTTTCATCAAACGCTGGCGCACCTACCGTGCTTTCAGCATTCAGCACTTCCTTCAGTCACTTGCTAAACAGGCCTTTATTCAAATATTTTGCACTTCCACTTGTTATTTGCAGTTATGACAAAATTTTGTCAGTACATAACCTAACTTTCCACGTTTTTAAAATTTTGATTCCACTCATAAAACGTCATTATTCAGAACTGCTCAGTAGCAGAAGATTATCTTTCAGTCCAAAAAGATCTCTTTTCTTTTTGACAAATAATGGCTAGTTTTTCTTTAGAAATGTTATGTAAAATATTGTTTTCATTTTCTTGTTTTGAGAATGTTGGTAAGTGTAAAATTTTGCTTGTAATACCTTTCTGATGATTTTCTGAAAATTGGTGGAGAATGATCATGACTGGAAAGTTCTAGTGCGATATTTGTCGAAATCGAACAAAAATTGTATTTGCACATAGTGTGTTATTTCGCTCAGTATTAAGAGATTAAATTAACCTTATTTAGTGTGCTTTCTTGATCAATTAGATGTTATAAAAAGATATGTTTCGATTTCTTTCTCACTAAACAGCAGTTTATATTTGAATCATGCCTAAAAATGTTCCGGTTCAACGCGGTTGATCCGGTTGGCGGGAGGCGATCCTTTAATATCTTGTTCTAGGTTCTATATGCCCAGTGATGGGATTCAGGGGGTTCGCACGGGTTCGCGCAAACCGGTTCTTGAAATTTCAGCGCGTTCAGCGAACCCGATCTTAATTTAATTTATGTATCTCTTCATCTCTGTATAATGAGGAAACCTGTTGTTAGTAAGTTCTATACACGCCTTAAAATTTTGAATCCCAACACTGTACATACCTGTACTTTCAATTTACTTTAGATAAGAAAGCTATCCTTGTTGAATTGGAATAAGTCAGAAACTTTTATTAAAAAGAAACATAATCTTCTGTTTAGATAAAAGTATAAAAAAACAGTTTATTACACTTTGCTTGTTCAAGGTTAATTTGTTTATTGAAAAAGATCGAAGAACGTAAATTCATTGTTTGATCTGTGAAGTTGATAATAAAACTAAATAATTTTTAATTAAACGACTGCCATTTAAATAAATCACCATTGTTTTTATCAAACTTAAGCTAGGCTAAGCTACAACTGCTGAAACGGAAGTGTTGCACTAAAGCAATAGCTAACAGTTGAAAGAAAAGACGATTATCTAAAACGACAGCTCGTTCCTGCTGCGTATAACATCGCACGCTGCCCTGCCTACGCATTGCCATTTGAGTCAAAGTAGAACTATACACCTAAAATTATGAATTTCAAACTATTGGAATTTTACTTGTTCTACGCTTGAAGACGAAATGCACAGCTTACTGTCGTGGTTCACGCAAATATTTAATCACTAATATGTTCATTAAAAATAACCTCTCGGATATTTCTACTTCAATTTCTTTCTATCAAATTTAGTCATCCACGTTTTTTTTTTTTTTTTTTTGTTTCGAGCTAGTCAACACGACACGCCATGTATTTTTATTTTCGGTTTTCTTTAGTTGGGACGTTTTGCATATAATCCTACTTTTCCATCACTCCTGCCCAATTCACAATTTGCGGTAATTTTGTTTTATTTTTCAGTAAGAAAAAAAGTTGTAAACGAAAATATAAAAAAATTGAATCAACGTTTTAAGCGAGCCAAAATTGTTTTTATGGCCAAGTTGAACTTCACAAGTGTAAGCATTCAATCTCTATAAAATGGAATTATCTTTTTTTAAATCTCTTTTTGCTTTAAATATGGTTTTTAATTGTTCCAATTATTTAACTTTGTTTGATCTTGCAGTACTATTGGGTTGAGGAATATGTTCGTAGCGTTTTTATATTTTTTTTTATTTTACAATGATTTTTTGCTGCTTGGCAAAATGTAGATATTCATTCGATAGAGCTCTTTCTACTGTAAAAGAAACTGTGCTGATCGCCTTTTTGAGTATTTTGAGATTTTATTATTTGTGAGGCTTACATATTGAATATCCAGGAGGTAAAAAGCAACCTGACACCTGCTATTCTTCGCTTTTCATCGAGGCCAAAAAGCTGCTGAAGCAGCCTGGGGCATTTGCATGGTATACGGGGAAGGTGTATGTCACAGACTTTGTTCGGGAATCCTAAAGGACCAGTTGAGCTAGGTAACCCGAATACCTGCGCTGAAACAAAGCTGTGTCTAAATTTTATTTTATTCCGGCTCAAGAAGTAGTTTGCTATGAGCCTGAAGGTTTTATACAGTTGGTTTGAACGAAAGCTCGGATTAATCCGTTGAAGACTCTTCTCCACAAACAAACAGAGACCACCGTCTCTAATAAGAACGAATGTATTACAAAAGTCACGACCGACGAAATTTCTATTCCAGGCTTTGCCACACTGCAAAGCGAAATCAGCGCTATAACTTGATTCAATCAACACAAATGATTCTACCTCTACTCCAAAAGCACTGGCGCAAAATAACTTCAACACTCGCCACAACTTCCACCCTCTCTCAAAGCAACGTCCTCGCTTTATGCGTCCCTCTCGTATTCGTATGCTTTTCGTCTGTGTCGGCTCTCGCTTCGCATTCATTTATATAGACAAAAGATTACGTGGCGGAAATTTACTCGTGTATTCGAGACTTAGCTCGAATCCCTTGAAGAAAGCGCTACGCTTGAATGCGCCAGAACATCCTACAATTAGCGAGCTATAGCAAAGCTTGGACAAAAACATATTACGTCATTACTGTCGGGCAAAAAGATAAAAAGTATACATAGAATACGCGATAAAAAGCGAATCGGACGTTATATCACATAATACGAGAGCAGCGCTCCAAGGCGACGCGATTATTCATAATAAAACTACGAATTACTTTTAATGGGAATAAACTACATCGTTATGATTAAAATTATTAGAAATGAAGTGTGACAGTGTCATAAGCGAATCTACGGCAAGAAAATGGTTTGCAAAATTCAAAAATGGCAATTTTGACATTGACGACACGCCCCGCAGCGAAAGACCTTCTGAATTTGACGAAGACCATCTCAAAGCACTTTTGAGAGAGGAAAGTCTCCAAACAAGTCGTGAATTGGCCGAAAAAATTAACTGCGATCAAAAAAAATTCTCAATCATTTTCATTCAATGGGATTTGCCGAAAAATTGGGAGTCTGGGTGCCTCATGAGCTTAGCGAAAACAACAAAGAAAATCGCCTTCAAATTGCTTTTCAACATCTCGCCCGCCATCGAGCAACACGCGGTCACAAACAGCGCTTTTTATACCAAATCATCACGGGAAATGAGAAATGGTGCCTATATATAAATATGAAGCAAAGAAAGGAATGGGTGGCTCCTGGAGTACAAGCCGAAAGTTAAGCCTGACCTCCTTCCACGGAAGACCATGATCTGCGTTTGGTGGGATTGGGAGAGCATCGTGCACTGGGAAATGCTCGAAAGGAATGCCACGGTCAACAAGGAGCTCTACATAGCCCAGCTACATCGCGTGAATGAGGCTATTCGACTGAAAAGACCCCATCGACAAGGCCAAACCATACTTCTTCACAACAACGCCAGGCCTCATGTTGCGCAAGTCGTCAAAGCCGCACTCCAAGAGCTCAAATGGGAGCTCCTTCAGCATCCGCCGTATTCTCCGGGCCTTGCACCCACGGATTACTATCTTTTCCGCTCTTTGTCGAACCATATGAGGGGCGTTACCTTTGACAATGAAGAGGACCTTAAAAACTGGCTCAACAATTTCTTCGATACCAGACCCGGAGATTTTTGGCGGAACAGCATCGACAAATTGGTCGAGAGGTCGTAAACAGCAATGGAGAATACATAATTTATTAATTTATAGCCATAACTTTTCATTTTTGTTTAAATAAAAATCTTTGATAAAAACGCTACGAACATATTCCTCAACCTAATATCTTGCAAGCAGCCAGAATACTAATGTAAATTCAAGGTAGATTTTATTTATCTGAAAAATAAACAATGTTTGTGGTATTTAAGTAACATAACGTGTACTGTAGGTAACTTCAAAGCATATAAAAAATAGTTTAATAACTGTACTTATATCTACTTTTGGGCCACCCTGTGTGTGTATATATATATATATATATATATATATATTATCTCTATATTTATTCTCCTGACTCGCAGGAAAGCGTTGGAGGCGCTGTACATACAGTAGAACAACTGCAGGAGATTAACCCCACTTGCTTTCGGAGATGTCAAGATATTGCAGTCTTGTTGAAGTTTTCTATTTTGGTTTTTTCAGTTTTTTATATGGAGATATGACCGAAATTTAGAACTGCTTGCTAAGCAGAGGCAAGTGAATTGATGATGCTCAGTTGTAATGCGGACACTTTATTGCTCGAGAAAATCATTGACTGCACAAGAGAACCTACCGATGCCACAGTTACGAAGCGCTTCAATTTATGAGTGGCCGTATCCACTTTGTTGGTATTTTAAACCTGGGGTGGGTCGCCGGATAGCACTCGCTAGCCCCACCCCAAAATTAAAAAATTAGCTGCAAGCCGCGTCAGGCTCTGTTGATTTACGAAAAAAGTAGTTTTTCCACAGACTATGCTCCATCTAGTTTGTTATGTCAACAACTTTTTTTACCTTCACTGGTTTTAAACAAGTGTAGAAAAAAAGGTTTTTATTTGGATTGTGTGGTTAATTCCAAAAATTTATTTAACTTTAACGTCGAATTCAAAGTGAAGATAAAAAAAAAAACCAAACGAAAAACGAAAAACAAACACGTAACATCAGTTCGGAGCGCTGGTTTATTCTACAGCTTTTTTGTGTTCACCTTGATATTAATATCATTTTTTGGTTAGCCTACTTTTCTATTATCATATTCTGGATTTTAATAAATCGAAAAATCACCATTTTGACAAAGGGATTGATATGATTCCCCCTAACCACAGTCGGGCCAGATTAAATATTTGGCCGGTCGCAGGTTCCCCACTCCTGCTTTAAGCAGTAAAGTGATTTTCGGTTGTGCGCAGTACAACGTCAACTTTAAATAACGCAACTTAAGCGTCATATCACGCAACAACAGTTGATGCCGCACAGTTTTGAAAGAACCATTGATTTTATGAGTGATTGTTCTGATCTGTTGTAGTTGTTCGAGTTCATCTCACCATTCAACGCACTAAGCTTCTCTGACTTGCAGCATTTGATGGGGATCCAAACTTCATTTTACTCATGTGCGACACGTTGCGGTAAAATAAATTAGAGTGAGATTTCAAAATTGCTCAGTGCAGTCAAAAAATCAAATGCTTTAGGTTCAGAATATATTTAAACGCTTCTTCTGCATAACTGTTTGATTGGGACGGTTTGTTTTCACTTGAGACATTTCAGCCGGAAACTCTTGAATCAATTTTTTATTCTCTAATCGGCGGCCCACCCGACGGCCCCGGTCAGCCTTGTTTTCTCACCGGGTCGACGCAACAGTGCGGTGGGGTTTCGACTTGCCCGATGTTGCTTGGTTGCTTTTCAACTTTTGCAGACGCGACGATGATTGGACTGATGCAGAGGAAGAGCGAAGTTTCTAAAATTATATTGTTTGTCAAACTGCTTTCACGTCTTATTGCTCAATTGTTAAATGTTCTGTTGCGAGATTTTCTACCGTCAGTAACCTGGGCGGTTTTAGAATTTGTTTTCATGCAGTTGAGCGCATGCATTAGTAAGACTGTTAATTCATCTTTAAATAATTTTCAAAAACGGTCAATTTTTTCTACGATTTTCATAGTTTAGTCCAAAGCAGTAATTTTTGGATTTTTTTGGTGATACACCAAATGGTTTGCCAATAATTTTGGCCTGCCTTCTTGAACGAGAAAACTACATTAAAACATTCAATAAGTTTCGTCAGCTTAAGCATTCCTTGTTAATTTTTATTGATTTTGTAAAATAAGGCTCCTGACACTATTAGCTCAATGGCTCCACCATATCAAAAAGATTGAAAAGCACTGGGTCAGGCTGTGTACGCAAATAAAAAAGCAACAAATAAATGCACTGTTGTCATCTATTTACTTTCGTCCGGCTTTGCTCTCAGCGCATAAAAAAGGCGATGAAAGTACTAACTTTTTATAGAATTTAACAAATATCAGCGCAAAAATTTAGACACGAAAATGAAAAGTAGCATTTGTGTATAATCTGGCGTTTGTTTGGCGACATTCAGTCGACCTTATGAATGTGACCGATGATAAATCGTTAATGGCCTTGTATACAGCATCTAAATCAACCCGGGGGTTTCTTGTTTCGTGAACTTATGACGAGATGAACCTACCGAGATCGATGCGGGCGGCTTCGCGCTGGCCCCGACGCTGTTGCTTCGATTAAAACCAGACGTTGCTGTAAGCTTCGCGCCTGGTAGTTTCGGCATGGGTTGCTGTGGTGTGGTGGGAGTCACTGGGTCGCCACCGTAGTACGATCCTGCTCAAGCAGTTTGTTATACAGTAGATATTAGTGTGGAAATACGATTCGTATCTTTTAAATTATTAATCTAATATTTATTCGAAAAATGTTGCTTTTCATTTATTTTAGTTTAATTTTGTTTTTATTTTGACATAACGATTTTGGCCACTTATAGAAGTTTTTATGCACAAATTTTTGTTAAATAATTTTAAAAACGCTGATTTACATTAATTTGAAAAGAATAATGGTAATTTTTTTATCGACAATGTTATAAAAAATCTCAAGATTGTCTCGATAGATAGTGATCCATGATAAACAACCTTACTGAATGAAAGTGAGTTCTTCTGCGTAACAATAATTCGTATAAAAGCTTCAATATGCATTCAAAAAATGATCTCCTGCATCAGTAATTAGAAATTTGATCTTATTTTGTTTTCATTGTCATTTTTATCTCTAAGCTATTTTTCCTCCTGACTCGCGGACAATCGTCGAAGGCGCTATGCACAGGGCAGCCGTCCAGCGATTACTCTAGATTGCTTTCATAAGTGCCAAGAAATAGCTGTCTGGTTAAAATTTTTTGTTTTAGTTTTTTATTTAGAGATACGACCAAAATTTAGAGCTGCTTGCTAAGACTGCCAGACAGAGGCGCTTTCAAACTACTCTGCCATGCTGTCGACTTTTTATCATAGTTTGAGAGGCATTTTTTTCGCTTAAATGAAAATAAGATTTTTTTTCGCTTAAATGAAAATAAGATTTTTTTTCTCAGTATAAAATCGGTAAATCTTGTTATAGTATAGATCGAGGATATTTAAACTTTAAACTTCGCACGCCGGGTTGAGGGTGCTAAAAGTCTCATAAAGAGATCAAATGTCGTGGAATATTGTAAAACATGTAAAACTTGTATTGCTGATTAAAAGAAGGAGGACGAAAAGTTTTAAGATTGACGCTCAAGGGTCGCAGCCCTAAAATTTTTGAATATTTGGTACAAAGTGCAAAAAAAATATTAACCGTATTTTTAGCTGCTTGAAATATTTCAAAAATCGACAAAAAATGAGTTTTTGTAAGTAATAATTAATTAGGTAAAATTTTGACTTTATTTGGCCTATAAAACTCAGTCAAAAGACTCCTCAGCAAACGAAAGTAACGTTGTTTAAGTTTGATGACGGAACAACAAAAAAAATTGGACTTCATTGACTTTAGCTTGCCTTAGTTATAAGCAAAACCTGTTAGCAAATCTGACCGAATCGTTCAGAAAGAAGTAATTGTGTGTTCTGATAATTTTTTACTTAATGTTTAGTGACTTTGAATCAGAACTCACAACTTTTATAGAAGTAATTACAACAAGTTTGTTCACAGTAAAAAATGTCTTAAGAATTAAACACAAGCGAGATGGTGCATTTAGTTTGGCCCTTTAGTGCTGTAATGGCTGTGTCGTTTCATTAAGTATGGTGAACTTTAGTATTGGCATGTGCCGGGTGCTTTAACGATAGTCTTTTGCAATTGCTCTCACCCGAGTGTCTTCTTTTTGATGTTTCCAAATCTTTTTTCTGGTTTGTTGGGTTCCGTTGGGCAGACGAACTTCCCGGTATATCCAGGCTCTTGGTCAGTTTGCTTCTTGTATTCCGTAAGATCAGACTTGAAGACTGATTGCTATTTTTGTTGATTGAAGCAAACCCTGATTGAGTTGTGTTCGTTGATTTCTTTGTGTTTCCTGTATCATTCGAATGCGGTCGCTGCTTCGTGTGATTGCTGCTGTGCATTTTACTAAACTTTTCCACATGTTTTCGTGAAAGTGCGAGGTCGGAAGCCTGTAGATTAGTCATTGCCATTATTTCAGTTGTTTGAGACACTTTTTCTTGCGTGGCTTCCTTCAGGTTGATGTTTAAACATTTGCTTTGTAAATTTGCCTGACCATCGAATAGTGAATATCAATGTTTATCTGATACGCTGAGAATTTGATTAAATACTTAAAATTTTTTGTGCAGTTTTGTCATTTAATTAGCAACTGGCTAATGAAACTACTCTTAAGTAAAATTAATTAAAAATTGTATTGAAGTAATGTCTAATCCAGTAATTCTTAAAGTTTTTTTCATTCCTCCTTAGAACGTAAGTAGCCACTTTTTCCCCTCCAAATTTAAGTTGGAGAAAAATTCCTAGTATTATTTTAGGTGAAGACCTTTTCTTGGTCTTCAGCCAAATTGCTAAAGTTTATCGGTAAAATTTTTGTTAAAATTAAAGTAAGAGACGAAAAAAAGGCCCACACTATCAATTCAACGTAAATTTCATCAATAAACTAGCTGGGATTTCGTTGAAGACAAAAACGACCAATAAAATTGTTTTGTTGTTGTTGCTGTTGCCCCTTCTCCAAAGATATCTTGGAGTAGCCAACCTAACTCCTCAAAGAAGCCAATCTAAAATCCCACTTTAGGATTACCTCTGCTGCTTCTAAAGGCTTCCACAGACTAGTGGTGTTGTGTTGTGTTGGTACTTGGCTACAGTTAGAGAGGTGATTAGTGTCATGTATGTGTGACAAGTATAGTAGGTACTGTGGCATTTAAGTTTCAGGATTCACTGTATGTAGGAAACTTTGCAAGAGTGGTGACGTGTTGGCTCTGATTTATGCCAGTTTTGTACGCTTATGACGTGGTAATGTCATAGGGCAGCATTTCTCAAATCATGGGTCGCGACCCAAATGTGGGTCGCTAAGACTACGCGGATAACCCGTGAAAGCTTGTAAATTATCGCACGTAAAAGAAAGATTTGCGCATACAGGATTTCAAAAGTGAAGACCCTTTTTTAAGAAAGCATTGCGATTTTAAGACCAAAATCGAGAAATCGGAGTCAGATTCAAGAAGAAGACCTTTTTTTTTAGAGATCACTACGTTTTTCAGCCGAAAATCAAGAAATCTAAATAAGTTTGCTCACAAACAAATTTCTGCCCACACACATACAGCTAAAAATTAGACGACCATTGTTGGCGTACATAACAATTTCGTTTTGTTTCAATATGCGCTCACTCAAATTTATTTGGGTCGCAGTCATATTTGTAGATTGTTGTTTTTAGCGATTTTGGGTTGCAGAAGGTTTGAGAAACGCTGTCATAGGGCGTGGTGTTAGTAACTTTGTTGTTTTTTCTAGAATTGAGATGTTTGAGGTTTTCTCTACATTCCTCAGTTATGTTTGATTCTGAGATGATGATGTTTGTGTGCTAATTGTTGTAAAAGATTGTGGCTTTCATGTTTCTGGGTGGATTTTAGTATGCATTTAAGATCATGATAAAATTGTTTTAGTTATTTGTAATGATTCAACTGCAAAAGACCTGCTAATTTTGGGAAATCACCTTACATTACACTAAAGATCAGCAGTTTTTTATCCCTAAAGATTTCAAATTTTTCCTTAGCCAAGTGGTTCACTTTGAAAAACACTGGTCCATTCTTTTTAATCCAAGGGCTATTTATCCAAAACTATTCGCAGGCCAAGTAAAATTGACAAATGAAAATTTTTTGGTCTATACTCAATTTATAATTTTAAAGAAATTTTTTTAAGAAACACGATTTAGTTTTCGTCATTTCAGAAAACACTGCAGTGGCACTAAAAACTTTAATGCGGGTCAAATGTGCCCCGTGTGACGGGTATACGCCTATAATGCAATATATTGTTCACAGATTTTTAAGGCTTGGTACCTTTTTTGCATGTAGCGTTACTGGCCTTGTGATTATTCGGTTCGAATCTGTTTGTTTCGCCTGGAATCTGTGCATTGGAAGGTCTGAGATTGAGCCGCTTTTCTTGAGTCCAATTCGTTTCGTTGATGACTGGAAACCTGGAAGTGACGTCACTTTGGTTTTGCTCGTTACGTCAGCTGATTTTGTCGAGCCTGTTGGCGAAGTGGCCGCGGGAAAACTGATCTACACATTCAAAATTGCAAGATATTGCAGAAAATCATTGTCGATTATCGTAAAACCTCTAATTGAGCGCCACCCTGTTTTTTCAAAAATCACCTTAAGCAATTTTTGTTTGTGCAACTAACCCGGATTCCCTGCGGTTACTATCGCTTCTTCAGAGATCCATTTTCTCTTGTTTTTTTTTTTATTTCATGCTAATTCTGATGCTGAAAGAGGGATTTCGGGTTAGTTTCACCGCAAAAAGAAATCGCTTACGGCGACTTCTTGAAGAGACAGGGTGGCGCTAAATTAGAGGTTTTACGGTAATAACATTTTCGCTCTATCCAAATCAATCGTCAACTTTACGAATTTTTTTCCTTACAATTTTACTATTGTTCTCTGATTGAGCAAACGGTCATGGCTTACTTTGGTTGTTTTATTGTTGTTTTTGTCGCTTCCTATGTTATCCTTGCCCTGCTGATTCTTCGCCTCTAGTTTTTTGATTTCTTGTAGTATATTTTCGTTAGTGAATTCCAATGTCTATAATTTTGCAAAGTTTCAATTTTTCATTATTGATGTATACAATAAAGTAAAAATAAGTTTGGTTTTCTTTGCGGCACTGAGCAGACTTCAGTAGTGTTAGCTTTTTTAGATAAGAGAAAAAACCGAAGTTTTGTCATCTCGACCGAAATAAGGCTCAGGTTAGCCAAACTTAGGTCGTTTAACTATTATTGATTGTGCTTGTAATTGATTTGGTTTTCGTTATTATTATAGTAAAAAGGTGGAAAAACAAGGTTTTTCAATTGATCTTGTTTGTGTTAGAATAAATAAGTAACTGTTTTTTAAACAATCAAAAGTATTCACCAAATATCGAGAGCTGCGATTCATGTCACGAGATTGTGTTACTACGATTACATCATCGAATTGCATGCTAAGAAGCTTCTTTAGTTCTTGCGATGATATAACCAGCTAAATAATACAATGAAAAAAAGTTACTTCTTTTACTCTGTATCGTTATCACTTTGAGTGATTCGTCAAAGAGCTTGAACATAAATTTGTTTTGCTAATCTGAAACCGAGCATTCAAAAAGTTTGTTGTTCCTCATTTGTTTATTGTGCCTCATTGTGATATTTCAATGCTATCGAAATCAAGACCGCCTTTCAACTTGTTTTAACTCAAATTGTTCTCATCACCCCGACAGATCGAGAAGTGACGCGGAATCAAAGAAGCAGTCGAAGAAAAGATTTAGTAAAACAACTCTACACAACAAATTGTCTCAGAAATTAAACAGAAAAAAACTGATTTGTTTAAATGTTTGCAGCTGTTTCTAGAAACAGTTTTAAGGAAATTAACTCTTCGACTCTTTGTTCGGTCAATCCGCAGCAATCTGCCGTAAATTGGCAACCACGAAAATAAGAAATGTATTCGGGATTTGTTAAGCCGGCCATTCGTCACAGCGTGCTTTTTATATTTTTGCTATAAAACTTTTTTTAGTATAATTATTTTGTTCTGATAGGTTCAAAGAATTCCTACGTTATTACTGCGGCACTGGGAAAGACTTTACGGCACGTTCCCCTGCTCGGTGGTCTTGGCAGGCAGTTTAAATTTCAGTCATATCTCTATTAAATTACAAGTGGACAGCAATATTTTGGCATCTCCGTAAGCAGGTCGGGGTAATTGCTTTTGTATGTATTAATGCCTTTGTCACTTTCCTTCGAGTTTGTAGGATAGATATTGAGATAAAACAAAAATGAAAAACTAGTCAGTTAAAAATTTTAAACAATAAAGTCTTGATAACAAATTTCTGTCGTTAATATTTGCTATGATTTAATTATATTTGAATGCGTCATCAACATCTCACGTTTTGCTTTGACGTGACGATTTCTTTCACTTCTGACGATTCTTCCTGAATTAAATAAAATTTATCTTTTGAAATTCACATTCAGTAGTTCTTATAAAATTTTCTTTAACCTTTTGTATTATTTTGTTCATCGCTTTTTCAGCCGCATTTAGTTTTAGATGTAGCGATTTCATATCTTCAGCACAGTTTTCTTCATAGGTTGCAAGTTTCCTGGTCAAGTCTGATACTGTGTTGTTTTCTTTTATACGATCTTGATCAGCTTCTTTTGTCTAAACTCAGTCTCGCGGTTTTATACAAACATCACAAATTTGTTCATGAGTTGTAAATACATTATTGTGGACATTTTTCAAGCAGTAGTTCTAATCTTAGCATGCAGTATTATTTTTTTAACCCTATTCTGGCTGAAGAGCGTAGCGTTCTCTCATTTTTAATCTACTGATATCAACTACATTTATTCTATATTGACTATTTGTTATGATTGTTTCATTTCACTCCCAACAAGTGGTCAATGTAGAATATTTTGTGTTTGTAATTAAGTTTGTATTTTTTGTTTATCACTACGACACGTGAGAGAATTTTTTTAAGTTTGAAAAAGTCAAAGCAAATGAAAGGGATTCGTACCATTTGAATCATATGACTCGTTTTCAATTCCCAAATGGCCTACAGTAGAGCAAGTATCCTCACCTTTTGCAGCTGCTGCAGTTGAGCTTCATATTCATTTATCTTGATTTGCGCTTCTTCAAGTTTTGTTTTCAAATTATTTTTCTCGATCTTGGTTTCCCTCAAGGTTGTTTGCATTTGCATGAATTTGCATTCGCTTGATTTTGAGAGAATTTCCAATTCGTACATTTTTTCTGCTTGTTGTTTAAAGTTCTGCATTGCATAAAGTTTATTGTTGGTGCATAGTAAACGATGAGGCTGATTACACTATTTAATGAAAGTACGTCAGAATCGAATTCCATGTCCAGCTAGAAGTGAAGTGTTATGTCATATTGCTTTGAAGATTACATTTATTTATTGGTCTTGCCATTTGCAAGTTATGATGGCTTCCTTGATACTAGTCCGCAGCAATGTTAGAAAGTACCATTAAAATTAATGAGCGGTAGAATAAAAGATCAATATCAATATAATTGCATTCGCTCAATGTATTGTTTTTATATTGTTTTACTTTTATTGATGCCTGACCACCACCCTCACTAACTGTAACAAAGCCGGGCAGTTGGTCTTTGGCGCCGGGTTAACTGACTCACCTCGACTTGCAGCTCCATCACGTGTTGTCTTCTACGTTCCTCTTCATAGGATTGCTGCACCTCTTCAAACCTTGCGAACGCTTCGTTTATAACTTTTTCTATTTCGATTTTTTTCTTGTTTTCATTTTGAAGTGCATGAAATTGCTGCCGCAAAGCTTTTGTTTGCTCGAGCTCTTCTTGTAGCGCAGTGCGAAGTTTGACGCATTCTTCTTCAATCTGTTACCAACACACAATCAATGTATCAAAAGGATTGGAAATTTTATTGCGTTAATAGACGAAAGCAATATACAAGATCATTTTCCTAACTTTGCAGCGACCAAACAGAGCAACCTCAGTGATTGTAAGTTTAAAACAGACTCCGGGAAAATCAAAACAGGCTGGGGTATGGAATCTAGTAGAAAAGCTGAACTTAGGTAATTTTTAAGAGTTGTAATTGGCCAAATAATTATGCATATTTAAGCCATACTTTGATTGTATTGATCTTGTCGTTTTGGTTTGTTATCTACTTCCTTAGTTGCAAGTCCATCTTGACTGTCAACTCATTATGATTAATAAGTTGTTTGTCGTTTATTTTTTGTAAGTAACTTTATTTTAGTTAGACCACCCCAACACCAATGTGTTATCTTTTACGACTTAGATAAGAGTATTTTAAAGTGGAATGTTTTTTTATTAAAAAGCCAAACAATACAGTATATTTTGTTATCAAACGCAATTTCTGTCGGAATATGTCAAGAAAGCCTAACTTATCACTATAAAAACCATATTGTAAACTTACAACGGATATCAATAAAACATTTGGTCGACGCGTCATTCTTTATTTTTCGAGTATTTATTCTAGATTTAATTAAGAAATATCGAAGGTTGCTGCTTTCGACGACAAAATGTCAAACCGTCCTTTTTGTAACATTCGGGAAAACTTGTGGAGAACAAAAAAATTTTTAAAGCAACTTTAAAATAATGCATCAGTAATTTTGTGCGGCCACCTGGTGGTAATCCTTTTCTGACTTCTTCATTATGAGAATGGTTTTTCGTAAAGTTTCCACCTCGTTCGCGAGCTGTCTGTTTTCCGTTCTTTGTGTTCCTTGTTCAGCTTTACACTCTTCAATACTTTTTTGAAGAGCCTTGTCCAAACAGTTTAGTTTTTTTACCCGCTTTCGGTAAAATTTTGCCTGGGGTAAAATAAAATTTAAATGAGTTTTTAAGGCGTACAACCTTTTTACTTAGTACTTGTATAATAGTTGACTTCCTTATTGCTTGCTTGATATTTTGTAAAGAAGGTTTTGGTTATAATGTAAGTGGCTGATGATACCTAAATATTTCTCCCATAAATTCCTTTGATCTACATTGCATTACATGTTATTTTTATTAATTACTGCTCGTGCAGATTGGTGACTGCCGGTTCGTCTTAATGCCCTGAACGGCTATTAAAATTAATTGCGCTGATTTTACTGAAATTGATTGATTTTACTTTAATCTCTTCATTTTGATCAACAATGTTCTATTTTCGCTTTCTTAGTATTTCGTGGCTGCAGCTTTTTCTTCGAGCCGTTATAATAAAGAAATCAGGTTTATTCAATGTTTCACCGTGGTTTTGTTGAGGCTTATTTGTTCAGGTGATTTCACATTCAAGTGATAATGCAACCAATGTGTTTAAACCAGGGTTAGCTGCTCGCAAAAATTTTTTCATTTAATTGCCGGTGAAGCTGGATGTGTTTTGTTTAACGCAATTTGTATAATTTCATTTACGTTTAACAATCTGATACTGTATATAATCATACTTGAAAAAACCCTATTGGCTTAGGAGAATCTAATCTTTGAGTGTACCAATAAAATATGTTTCTTGTTTTGACATTATCTTACAAGCTTTTCAATTTTTTCTGATTTTATTAATTGCCATTGTTTTATATCAAACCAATAACAAAGATAAAAAATAAAATTTTTGATTTGTAATACTGTTTTGGATAAATGCAAAGAATTTTTCGTGCCAGAAATAAATAGATGAAATAGTTTCATCATTTTAGCTTACTTTAGCCACCCTCATTTGATTGGCCGTCTCCTCCTCGCTTGTATCCATGATTGCTTTGTCTCTGAGAAGCTTCTGCAATTCTTCTCTGTCTTTCTCTGCAAGTTCAACATGTTAATGAAAAACTCTTTAAGATTTTTTATGACTCATGAAAAGTCACCACAATTTTAACTGCAATATTTGAATTACAATCAGTTATCTGTTGTCTGATTTTAGCACTATACACTTTAACAAAGTAGTTTAGTAGCACATTGATTGCTCAAGCAAGCGATTAACATAATTATTTGAACTTCATAACAGCAACAAATTAAATCGCTTAGCATTAATATCTTCATAGCAAGTTGGCTTTTAAGTCGATCGAGCCACCAGGACACGAGGCATTGTTACTTTGCTTGTTTATGCACAGGAGTGCTGAACGTTGTCAGATTGTTTGCTTGTGTTTTAACAAGTTTTAATACATACAATATTGACCCTAAGCAGCGTTGTCTTAGTTAATGTCCAAGCTATTTCTTTACGTTGTTTGAATTGGTTTATTCATTTGCATGTCAGATTTTATTTACTCAGCATTTGCCTTTCAAGCTTACTCACCTAGCGCTTTAACAAGTCTATTTAATTTTTTTCGAAATTCTTCATTTATTTTTCGTTCGACGCCCACGTCCTCTAGCAGTCGTCCATATTTTTTCTCCAATGCAAAATGCAGTTTCTTTAATTTTTCGTATGACTTTTTGTAATGCTGAAAATATCGCAGTTTGTAGTTTTATTGATCGAAATGTTTTCATTCAAGCTTGCTTACTTGTACTACGCCGCGGCCCCGCTCGTTTAAACTGCGAAGGTGATTTCCCGATTGCATTGCCATGGTTAAATTCTCACTGTCCCTGGCCAGAGCCCTGATTGGCCCGCTGTCGGTCAAGTTGTATCTGGTTGTTGAACAACAACAATAAAATATTGTTAAAAACTTCGAATGGTCTACCGGTGATAAAAGAAAACATCTGATTGTTGTTTTTTGTTTTTTTTTGTAGAATTTAATTGAAAAAAATTTATCATTAAATGTGTGAGATTGTTAAACAGATAAGTGTGGAGAGTGCCCCACCTTCCAGCCGGCCCCCGAACGTAGCCACACTTCAGTACCGCGATCACTTCATCGCGCGCTTGCAGTTCGCCTTCGTATGAGCTCAGCATTTGAAGGAGTTCCATCTTGCTGAACTTGATTTCATTATCTTTAGAACCGTTGATTGTTTCCCATGAGTTCTTGTTTTGCAAGTTGTCTGCGTATTCTTCAGCACTTTCATCACCAGCGTTTTTATTGAGCGGCAATTCCGTTTCTTCTGTACAAAAAAAGTTAAAAATTTAACAAATACCTATTACCCAAGCTTTGAAGTCCAAGCGTTGTCATCTATGTTTCCCACCTGTTGCAGAAGAAAATTTCCGACTTTCATTGTATATCTTGTCATTCACTGTGTTTTCATTCATTTCTAACATATCAGAAAAACTTTAAGGTTTTTTTGCTGCTGACACCGATTGAATTCTTTGGTCTTTTGCTGTTTTACTTTTTAAGAAATTCTCATTGAAGTTTTCCTTTTAGCATCTTATTATTTAACGTACTTTTTATTGCTAGCTTTATAACACATGACCGCGGCATAACCTGAAAAATAGCAATTTAGTTACAATGAAAAAATATGGCAGAAATATTTGTTGAAGGGAGTTAGTTGAGTAAAACAATGCTTTGACCACACCCATTTGTGCTTTGCTTTCGTTCAAGTTGTTTCAAGTTATAGTATTGTACAATAAAAATCAGCGCTTCAGAATGAATAAGCAAATGTTCATGTTTATTTTCCCATCTACGAACTATTTGGCTCAGCTATAATTAAAACTGTAGTTTTAATGTTGTCCTTCGCGATTGATTTAATTTCTTAAAGACAACTTAAAATAATCAAATTTGTTAAAAAACTTTTTTAACTAGTTACAATAAATTCTTTATTTCTTAAATTAGGCGATAGCATATTAAACTAGATTGAACGTATTTTGTTTTACAAAAAAACCTGTGAAACTTTTGCTCTGTTTTTACACCCCCAACAAAACAAGCTTTGACAATACCGGTAACCTAATTATGGAATGGAATAACAAAAACAAATAAAAAAAACTAACCTGGAAGACAATCCAAGCTTTTTATTTCAACTAAAAGTGAAATAAACCAATAAAAAATAGATTGTAAACATTTGAAACATTTCAAAGTGTAAATTGAAATTTTTAATGTTTTTCATGTTCTTTTCCATCATCTCCCACCTCAGGTAGGAGACTTCTGTAATAAAGCATCTAAATTTCTTAAAGTATAATATACTGCCTGATTGGTGACTTGCGTGGAACCTAATGTCGAGTCATGGCTTGATTTTTAAACGTATCTGGTCCAGTCTTGGTAATTCGAACTTGAAATAATAGTCAATTTCTATCTATTTCATTGCCTTTGACTTGTCATTTCTTCCCAAAAAAAGCGTCTATTCAAAACTCTTACAAACTCGACCATCACAATTAGCTCTATTACGCTTTATTTTCAAACTTATGATTCTGGTTTTTGTTATTACCTAAGGGCCTTGTTAACTTGGCTTAATCGTGAAATTGCTTCGCTATGTTTATAATATTGCGCTTCAGAAAGAAACTCAGCTTTTACCCACAAATACTACTGTATCTCGTCACTGTACAGATGTTACCATCGTCACAATTATGTGATTATTTACTCATTATACGTTTGTGCAATAGTGATCATGCTCAATTACTCATTTAAACGCTTAGAAAGTGGTGTAATATTTTTCCCTTCGCTAAACTGCTTCACTCAACTTTGCGTTTAGCTTGATTCGATTTTATTTGATGGTTTTATTTTATATTATACTTTGATTATTATTATTCTACAAGTGCCAGACAGCACTTACAGTTATTTATCTATTTGGCTTCGTGCAGTTAATAGATGGGACATGGCTTCAAAGTAGACTTGTTACATGACTCGAAATAATGCAATTTTGGCTTTTTCACTTATTCTAAATTTTGCCATCAAAGTTTTTAATCTTTATCTTGCCCTAGGTGCAACTAAGCGTCCATCTTTAATTAAAACAAACAATAGAGAATTTTACCTTTAAATCCAATCATCATCCTCATCAAAAACCAGGTTTCAATGTATATTTTATGAAAGCTATTTTGTCTAGTCAACAACGTATTTGCTTGTTCACGGTAGCCACGTGCCTATTGTTTAAGTAATCATTAACTCGAACCAAAC
This sequence comes from Diplosoma virens, assembly GCA_963680785.1. NCBI lineage: Eukaryota > Metazoa > Chordata > Ascidiacea > Aplousobranchia > Didemnidae > Diplosoma > Diplosoma virens. The sequence continues at coordinate 1,600,253 of OY796890.1, read as the reverse complement.
GCCCAAAATCTATTTTATTTTATTTTAATTTTTCTATTTCTATTTTATTTTAAACCACGCAACAGCCTATGAAAGAATTTGTTTCTAATACTAAAACACAAATTTTAACCCCGCTTTTGTCCTAGTTGTTTAAAAAGTTGCTGATGATGGTAAGTTGCACTTTTTTAATGCGATTGAATCTTTTAAAGTAACAAACCGACCACATTAAGAAGGAGTAGGAAGTTATGAGCCAACTTAGTCACTGCAAAGTACCAATTTCTTTAAAAATTTGTGAATCACACTGTAAAGAGATTTTACAGTGTGATTCACAAACTAAAAGTAGCAACACGTTCACAGCTGAGTGACGTAGCTGATGAGCAGCTACGCCAGCTTGATTATTCTGGATTTTTATCAATCGTAACTAGTCGCGAGGAATGCAAATGAGATTTGAATGAACGACTTGCGCTGTGTCGATTTGTAAAATAAACTTTCTTTTCAGAACAATCTGACACTAAACTATACCAGGATACGCAATCCAATGACGTGAAAGAAGATCACCTAGATGAAGTTGCTGACAAAGCTGACACCGAAGATAAAGTGCCGAGAAACAAATTTAAACAACGCAAGCGGCAGGTTTTTGATCAGCAATGTTTACTCTGCACTTGATGCATTAATTTTTCATCGGATTTATACGCCTTCGCTTGCCGACATACTCAGTTTGATCCACCTACAAGTCATAAAACTCGTTTAAAACTTTTGAAAAGCCGCTCTTGCTATTACTGTAGGTGGTTTTCAATATTGATGCAATATGCGCCTACAAAAATTCTTTTAATACTATCACAGTGCAACCGGTGATAGCTTGCAATTCGAATTGAATTGTACAATGCGCCTTTGCAGATAGAAGAAAATGATAAAGATGGTTGTGAAAAGAATAACTTACGCCACATAAATTCGACAGATGCTCCTGTTAAAAAGCGATCTAAAAAAAAGGTAAAATATCCACTCTGTATGTTATCATTAGAAAGATATCACGTAGTCTTCTGTAGTTTTGTTGTATATATAATTCTCTACTTGAACTCATTGAAATCCAGTTAAAATTATTAACTATTTTCGTTTAATGTTTTAGCGTGAACGCTTGCTTTGGTCATTGAATACGCTTACATAGATTGTAGTAATACTGTACTAAAAAAGAGAAATCCAAAATTTTTATTTGAACGCTTATTGCGTTAATCCATAAAAGTTTTTGCAACAGATGTAAATATGATTTTCATGTTTGAAAAATCTTATATAAGAAACAAGAAATTAATCTCTTTTAAAGATTATCAATAAAACAGTGTACATAAAAAAAATTAAATAAAGCGATTATCCCCAAAAAACTCGGAAGCAGCAAGTTTCTCGACAGAAATAAATTCTTGTAATAATACTTAGTAATATGTATGATCCTTCTTTTATAAAAGTAGCTCTAATTTCAGTGTCTGGTTCCAATTCTTATCAAAACTAAGTTTTTATATAATTGCTTTCAATTATTCAATTATTGGAACTTATTACTGCTTCTCTCTGCTGTGTCGTAATTTTACCGGCTTGATTTTGCCAGAGCATATCTCTGCCATCTGTAGCATTTTGATTCAACTGACCTGACGGCGACTTATTGGTTAAAACTGCCGATCTTTGCTTACAGAAATCAACTGCTGTCTAGAAAGACTTAATTTTTTCTCGGAAGCAGAATGAGAGTGTGCGCTCTGATGACGTGTTATAAAAACGTGACTTTTCCAGTCAATTATTCAAAAACGATTTTTTTTCCGTTTAATAGCGTTTTTATTTTTAGCAAATATCTAAAGAATTATTATCCGCTGAAGGCGCATCTCCGGCTATGTTCAAGTCTTCCATCACCAAACATTTCGACCAACTATCCTCTTTTGAAATGGACCAAATGTCCCTTGAAGGTGAGAACAGATAACAACTCTCACTAATTTTGTATCACAGAAAGTGTTTGGATGTTGTTCCGATTTGTTGCTTTACTGTGTTTCTGGTCCGGAGTCTTTTTGTTTTTCAACAATTGCGATGATTTCTTGTTTGCAAAAGCTATTTGTTTCTACTGTTTCGTAACAGTCATACAGATTACTCGCATCAAAACTGCGGTTGTTCTTTACTGATCTGTTCGAACAATTTTGAACCTGCAAAAGTAGCTTTAATTTTTATTCTAAATATTTTCTCTTTTTTCTCCAACCTAAAAAAGTTTTTATACTTGTAGTTTTAAGTCAGAGTATTGTGCACGAGCCCATCTTAGCTTGTCGCCTCCCATCTGTTTTCGATATGATTTTAAAAAATCTTGCCAGCAACAACCTTTCAAAAGATTTTGCAACTCAATAAAAAGAAGTTCCACATCATCCTAAACACAAATCTCTGCACGAATCGATTTCCTTATGGTCATATCAACTCGCCAACTTGTCTCTTGGATCTGGCAGCATACGTGTGTGCGGTGTGACGCGATGTCTGTCTTGTGACGTCGCTAACATTTGGAAACCTCTGCGTTTTTTGTTACATTAAATTGTATGAATTATTCCATGATTTAGCTAATTTTTGTATGATAAGAACCTTTGCCAAGTGCAGTGTTTAAACCAGATCCGCCGCTGCTAGCGTCGGTCGCTGAGAGTTGCAACATTTCTTGCTCCGTTCGGGGGCGGCAGAAAAGTTTTTTGTTTTGTATTTTCGGCACAATAATTAGTAAGGATTCGTCGTTTCGTTTATACTAATATTTTTATGTCTGTTGACATTTTTGTAATAACTTTCATGTATAATTTTAATTTCACTGCTTAAGTAAACTTTATGATTTTGTAGTATTTACAATGGAAGGCAATTTAACACATTCTTTTCCAGCGCCTTGACCTGCAGTGACCTTTGTAACTTGTGACCCACAATTCTTAAGTAAAATCACGCCATTTCATATAGACACCCCGTTCACTTTTCAAATCGGAATATATCCCTCTTAACTGCAACTATGGTTGTTTACTTTATTGTTACGAAGAAAAAGTGACGTTTTCCTTGGGAGATTTGATTTTTTGCTAGAAGAGTGAAGTATTTGTTAGCTCTTCTAACTATATCGTGCCATCGTGCGGTGGAAGATTAGCTTTTTAGTATATGGTTCGCTCTTTCAAGTTATATGAGCTGGAAGTCATGAATTGGTTAATCTGGTTATATACTTAATGATACTTTTTTGCAATGTCAAAGTCAGCTTTATAACAATATTCTGCTGAAAAAAGTTTGGTACTGACTTTGTCAAAAATTTTAATAAGTAAAATTACTCAATCGACAAACAATAATTTTAAGTTGAATATCGCTTGAACCTTTTTCGAGATTTTTGGCCGCAAAGTAGGGGCTTGGGATACCATAGAATTGTCGATATTGAAAAACAAGATCTTGGCATTAATTAATTCATCAGCAGGATGATAAGAAACTTTGAAGTTATTGTTGAATCTTAAGCGGGTGATATGTCTATGCTAGGTGCGATACTCTCTGTAATAAAAATTGAAACCAAACAAAATCTCGTCTCAGTAAAAAGTTTGTTTTTGTTTTCTGCTGCAAGTTAAATTAGTTTTAAATCGCTTCACAAAAATGATTTATCAGTGTCGTCAGGCAAGCAATTGAACCGGACCGTATTGTTGTAAAGCTCGTTCGTCATAAGTTGAGTCAATTAGTCTTTGACATTAAAATGTTTTCAAACTCTTTTTCAACATCAGCAGCCGGCGCGCTTTCCTTTCACCCTCTCCATCTCTCACTGCTAAACAAACTGGCAAACCGAAAATATTTTACATTAATTTAGGTTCTAACCTACTACAAGCTTGCTTCCGTGCCGCCAACAAAGTTGCCCAGTCAATTTTCTATGCTTTGTTTTATTGTGTCATTGCACACTGTACTTAAAATTTAACATGGTTTTATGAAATTAGCAACACAATTTATTATCTATACGAGCCAAGAAATTTTTTTTTTTTTCATTGTCATTGATTTCACGTTTTTTTTTGTCGGATTTATGATCCTGTAAAATGGTATATCAAGATATATTGTTGCAAGAACAAGTTAGAACAAGTTAGAAATAGAACAAACCAACCAAAATTGCGCATATCAAATAGTGCACTAAGCCATTATTTTGAAAAACAGCAAGCAAACGTTTGTTCGACGCAATAAAGAAATCTTGTTGCCTTTGGATTTTTCTGACTTTATTGACTGGTTATAAAAAATTCAATTTTACAAATTCTAATCAACAAGAACAACGAGATTTGTTATGAAAACTGCTCAAAGATAGGGTTTATCCTAACTGCTACTTGTGTAGTGCCACATCCGCCTTGTTCCTTAATGCTTCAATTCCTTTACTTTTTTTTTAGATCATCATTTTTTTCCTTGCAATATTGAAAACAATCATACCATGTCTTCGTATTTAAAACAAGGTAAAACTTGTTAATATAGTTTGTTTGTCTTTTTACAGGGTGCGGATTATGTATGGGAACATAGAAAAGTTGAAATTATTTTTCAGTCAAAGGACCAATTAATTTGATGTTTTCAAATTTTATAGAAATATATATACGTAGACATAATAAAAAGCATAGAATCATTCAATGTGAGATCCTTTATTTTTCACAACTTCACGTAGACGACGTTGGAAGTCGGAGCATGTTGACATTATAGTCTCGGGGATATTGAAGCCCAAGCTTTCTTCAGGGACTGCTTCAGCTGGACAACACTTCGATGGGGCTTAGCACAGGCCTTGCTCTCTAAAATGGACCATATGGAGTAGTCCATTACGTTTAAGTCTGGACTGTATGGGGGCCAAATCGACTTGTTCCAGAATCCAGGAAAATTGACCGTGAGCCACTCATGTGCCTTTCCGGCTGTGTGGCTGGGTGCCCCGTCTTGCTGGAACACAAACGGCTCTTTTCCATAAATGGAAAGGACCCAGGGATAAATTTTATCCTTTAAAATTTCAATGTAAATGTCTGAATTTATTTTTGTATTGGCTTCAACAAAAATAATTGGGCTTTTGTGTCCATCTGTGGTGACGGCTGCGAAAACCATGACCGACTGCGGCTTTTGAGTTTTAAAGATCATTTTATGGTCTATAGGAACAGCGGAGAGATCACCGGAGAGGATGCGATCATTCCGCCTATTCACAGTTGCCTCCACCGTAAAAATTTTTTCATCGAAAAAGATGATAGGTGGATGGTCATGGAGCTCGACCCGACCGAGAATTGCTTTTGCCTTTTTGCGTCTATTCTCCTTAGCTGTAATAGATAGGGAATGGCGTTTCTGGAGCTTATAACTGCGAAAATTAAGGTCCTTGTGAACCAGGTTTCGAATAGTCTTTTTGCTTACTTTGGCTTTGGCTATATTTCTCATGCCTCGTCGAGGATTGCGTTTGATCTTGCGTTTCACTTGCTTTATCAGTTCCGGTGTGCGGGCATTTCGGGGACGTCCACTTTTCGGGAGGTCGACTGTCCTGTTAACTTGAATCGTCGTAGGGTCAACCAGACCAGTTTTCGAGAGACGTTAAGTGATTGAACAATTTCTTTGGTACATCTTCCTGCTAAGTGAAGCGCCACTATTTCGCGACACGCAATTCGAGGAGTATTCATCAATATTAATTAAAACAATAATGTATAATAATAGTGCATTAACTCTAAATTGTTTCAGTAAATTACATGACGTAAATTAAAATACTCATGAAATAATAGTCATTTAAATTATGTTCCCATACATAATCCGCACCCTGTATTAAAAAACCCTTATGAGTTTGTAGTGCTTGATTAATATTTTAGCGAAACTGACTTTATTCCGAAAGAAGCAGAGGTGGGCACGGTTCTTCTTAAAAGTACCGTGGTACCGGTACTCGGTACCTTGCTAAAATAGTACCACGATATCGGTACTCGGTACTTTTTTGTAATACAATTTACTAGTAATGACTAAACTTCTCTGTCATACATCGGACTGCATTTGATATTCTAAAATTGTATTTAACGAAACGAAAACAATCCTATATGTATCAAACTGTTGACTTTTTTACCCAATTAGATGTTAATCAAAACTGGGGAGTCGACCTAATTTTGGTATGACTCCAGCTCCGAGTTCTGGCGGGCTTTTTAAAATAGCCAACTCCTACTCCTACTGCGGAGCTAGCTTTTTAAAACTGAGAAGCTCTGGCTCCTATCTCACCTAAATTTTCAGTTCCAGCTCCGGTTTTCAAAGTGAAAACAAAATAAGTGTAAATTTTTGAAAGGAACAATTTTTACAAACCTATGGGTAGACTGCAGTGGCGGATGCAGGATTTTGTTTAAGGGGGACTAAGAGAAATATTGAACAATATTTAAGTATCGTAACAATTTGTTTTTTTTTGTTTGGGAGAGTTCGTTTCCCAGCTTGCCCCCTTATTTTTCAATAATATGCACTAAGATTAAATCCTATAATTTCTGACATACGAGATAAATGCAAACCAAAAATGGTACTTTTTAAAAAATCTACAAAATCTTTTTTTGCACAATGATTACTATTTCAATAGCTTACTCGTACATCTGCCAAAAGTATCTTCTTCGATATGCTAATGGCTATCGCGTATCTGAGAAGGTTTTTTACGGAGGTACTAAAGAAGCATTTACGGATAAATTTAAGATTTTGATTAGATTTTGATTTTGATTAGCTATTTGATCAAAACTAAGAAACGTTTGATCAAGTAGCGCCCAACAGTTTACTGGCTTCACCATTTGAACACCCTGTGATATATTTGTTTAATAATATACCAAATAGTGCCGTGCTTTTGGTCATTTAGCCTTACATAAGTTACCGCATAAGGTAAATCTTCGCGCCGAAGGCAAAAAAGATTTTTGCCCCAATGAAATTATTGCCCCAAAACATTACTTACTGATAAGCTACCGCAAATATATATAGAAGGATTCAGCTTCATTATCTTTCCTTTAGTTCCGCGTAATAGATTTTGCTTGAAGTAAAAGATTTTTCTTCCCAAAGCTTTTCATCTGACACTCTTCAGGGGAAATCGTCAGAATGAAGCAGAATTGAAACCGAACTAATTTATAAAGGAAGAAAGTAGAGTTCTCATTGGCTGAAAGAGTCAACCAATGAGAGAAAAGGTTAAGAAATTTTCAAAGAGTATACGAATTCTTTTTGCTTACACAGAAGGGGATTGAGAGATTTAATGAAAGTAGCTTCAAGAGCAGAAAGGTGAAAGGAAACTCTTGAAGCTACTTTCATTAAATCTCTCAATCCCCTTCTGTGTAAGCAAAAAGAATTCGTATACTCTTTGAAAATTTCTTAACCTTTTCTCTCATTGGTTGACTCTTTCAGCCAATGAGAACTCTACTTTCTTCCTTTATAAATTAGTTCGGTTTCAATTCTGCTTCATTCTGACGATTTCCCCTGAAGAGCGTCAGATGAAAAGCTTTGGGAAGAAAAATCTTTTACTTCAAGCAATTTTCAAATTCTGTACCACCAAATGTTTATTCTAATAGATTTTGCTTCAAAACCATAGACAGGTTAAAATAATATTACCGAGAAAATACCGCTTTTTTGTACAAAATGTACCGTTATCATCACATTGTTATAGGCTAACTTACAAAAAGTCTTATGTAGAAAAAGTCCTCAATAGTAAATCTACTTCAGTATGTGATTGCTGATCACATGCATAAGGCTTGTTACGAAAGCGTAACCTTTTATGACAGTTTTAAAGAGGGAAACCTTTTCAGAAAAAGATTTAAGATTTCTAAAAAAACTTGTACAAACGTTTGGAAAAGGTAAGATTACGAAGGAGTTAAAGTATAAAGCGTCTAAAAACCTAGCGTTTTAACATCAAGACTTCATCCATCCTTCTATCACACGCTACCAAAAGTAGTAGCCTACCAGACTTTGAAAGATTTTGGATTCAACTATCGTACAGCGGTTACATTTGTGCCGAAAGCGCGAAAATTTTAAAAACTAGCAATAGTAATTTCAAATAGCTTTCATAGCTATTTGTCAATAAAAATAATGCTTAATAATTAATATAAACACTGTTACCAGGAATATTACTTATTTTAAAATTCATTTGTTCTTCTGGTAGAATCAGAGGCAAGTAAAACTTCAACAAATACAGAAGGCGTAATATATTTATTAAAGAAAAACTCAACGACGTTTTGTCCGTTACATCGGGCGGACTTCATCAGGTAAAAGCAGAACACAACGTGCACCGTATTTAAAAACCAAGAAGTTAAAAACATTTAAAAACCAAGAAGTTAAAAACACCAGTTTTTAAATACGGTGCGCGTTGTGTTCTGCTTTTACCTGATGAAGTCCGCCCGATGTAACGGACGAAACGTCGTTGAGTTTTTCTTTGATAAATATATTACGCCTTCTGTATTTGTTGAAGTTTTACTTGCCTCTGATTCTACCAGAAGAACAAATGAATTTTAAAAAATAATGCTTATTGAAAAGCTTTATAACAGATAGAAGTTTCAAAAATTTGAGTGGGATTGAGTTTTCTTAGCCCCCCTGGATCTGCCACTAAGACTACCCGCACGTCCAGATCATCATTATTTTGGGAAAATTTAGGTATATCATGCATTGATGCATGTTCTAAACCACAAATTTGACGTATTTATTTGGTAAAACTACTTTCTTAAACTTACTTCAGTAAAGCACTAACTTGACGTACTTTCAGGCACGCTTTTATCTTCCGGAGATATCTCATTTTCTATAATACACTTTTTTCTATTGAAAAAGCTGTGGAGAGTAGACTGGCGTTTTTATGCCATTATCTACATGTAATGTAACTTTTATTTAACTTTCAACGTACAAATAAAATCGGCTACGAAACTTGACGAAAGCCTGCTGTTTGACACATTGATTTTTTTTTGATCGTGTTAAAGGAATAACTAAACTTTTCTAATCTAAAAACTAAACTTTTTGTTGCGTTCCAAATATGCAGACGTATGTTGGAAAACAGAAGTGGGAGAAATTATTTGCGATAGATTTTCATATTTCAGCAACAAAATACGAAAGAAAATATACTGCTTTTTCCTAGTAAACAGTGATTAGTACGGTGCAACTGAGGGCCGCACTTCCCCCCCTAAATCGTTAAAGAGTGGCCCCTCAAGCAAAATATTTAGCAGCACCATGACGGTGGCCCCCTGTCTGCACCTTAATTTTGGGACGCAAGTAGAGTAAAGATATTGTTCCAATAACCTTAGAATTATGCAATGTAATCATCTTTGTAGCAGCTGCAATGCTGCATGATACTGATACGGAGTTTGCAATTTTTGACTCCGCTCACGAAGCTAAAAGTACTGCACCAACGACAAGCCACCTCATCGTGGTGGTGTAGTCCCCTTCCCTGCACTGGGGAGGGTCGAAATGGCTTGTCAATTCCCCGAGGGTCTCATCCTCGGGCGATTCTCCCTTGGACAACTCTTCTCATTTTTTATCCCTCTGTCCAATGCGCGGTCACATATGGACAGCACTCTTAAACCCAATTGACCGCCCCTCTACCTCTTCTACTTTCTTTCGGACAACTCTTCTTAGTCCCTCCTTCCACCCCAAACCTCTTCATTACTCATCCCACCCACCACTGATACTTATCTTTATGCTTCTCCTCATCAGTGGTGATATTCACCCCAACCGTGGCCCTATAGACCCCTGCTCTGTCTGTTCCCGTAGAGTCACCTGGGGAAACAGATCAGTACAATGTACCAACTGTTCTTTCTGAGAACACCTCTCCTGCTCTTGTCTTTCTCCCGCTGACTTTAGTAAAATCTCCCCGGGACACTCTTGGACTTGCCCAATGTGCCCATCCTCCTCTCAACCCCTCCCCTCCCTCTCACACCATAATTCTGTATCTTTATCCTTTTCTGTATCTCCATCCATTTACACCCCAAATCCCCCACCCTCACTCACAAACACCCACAAAACCACATCTTCAAAATTGAACCCCCAAAAAAACAACCACGAATAACCCCACCTATCCTCCTAATCACCTCCAACTAATTTTTACATACCCCCCTCAGGATCATCTATACCTCCTCCTCAAACCCAACATACTATCTCTCCTCCCACGCAATCCTCTTTCCATCCTTCCTCTCCCTCTCGAAACAGCCTCCGAATCCTACAGTGGAATGCTAATGGGATTCGCCCTCGCCGTACTGAACTCATACAATTCCTCTCTCATAATCAGTACGATCTTATCTTCATACAAGAATCACACCTCTCCTCTGACTCCACTTTCCGCATACCCGGCTACAAAACCCTCCAAAAGAACCGTTTTATGACAAGGAGAGGAACCACCAACTCTACGGGAAACCTAGAAGGTGGCGTACTCATACTTGTCAAAAACGGCCTAACCTACACTTCACTCTCCACACAATCCCTTTCCTCCCTCGACCCCAGCTCCGATTATTTAGCTATCGCAGTTAAAGTAAAAGGAGCCTCACCTATACATCTTTTCAACGTCTATGTCCCTCCTATCCGATCATCTTCTTCCGACTCTCGCCCAAAATCCTTCTCACCCTTTCTCTTACCATCATCTCCTACCACCTACATCTTCGGCGACTTTAACAGCCATCATTCATCCTGGGACTCCCACTCACCGGAAGACCAATCAGGCAAAGAGCTGTTTCATTGGCTCCTCTCTTCTGATCTTTTACCTCTTAATAACCCCGAACATCACACCCTACTACACCGTGCCACGGGAAACCGCTCTTCCCCTGACCTCTCCCTAGTTCCTGCCCGAATAGCCTCTAAATGCACATGGCAGACCCTTCCGGACCTCGGCTCAGATTATCTTCCTATCTCTATCACTATTCCCACTTCCCCCTTAATTAACTCTATCCATCGCCCCCCCTCATTTGACTGCAATAAAGTTCGCTGGGACGATTACTTTACCTATATTGATACCCACTGCCCTACTCTTTCTAACTTTACAACACTTTCTCTTTCTGAAGCCACCCACACCTTCACCAAACTCCTCAATGATGCCGCCATTTCTACCATTCCTTTCGGCAGCATCAACCGCCCTGCTAAAGCCTGGTGGTCTTCCGAAATCGCAGATGCCGTCGCTAAACGCCAAAAGGCATTTGCAAAGGCTCACTGTTCCTAAGAAGACGCCAGCACTATATCGCCACTTCCAGATATACCTCCACTGTGATTACTAAGGCTAAAGCTAAGTCTTGGCAGAAAACTTGCTCTAGCCTTTCTCCTAAAACCCGTCCCAGTGAAGTCTTCTCTTTACTTCGCTCCATCTCTGGCTCCCCCTCCCCAACTTCCCAAATTGCCATACCCCTGTAGATTGTGCCAACCATCTCTCTTCACATCTACAGTCCCATATCTCTACCCAAACCCCAAAACCTTTTTGAAGCACCGAGAAAGCTCAGATGAATCATATCAGAACCGCTCACTGCAACACCCTGCATTCCACTTTCTGTTCACCATTCTCCTTCCTTGAACTCCCCACAGCTATCTCTCAACTCTCAACCTCAACCTCTTCAGGCCCTGATCAAATTACCTACCCTCTTTTAACCCGCCTTCCACAATCTGCATTACATTTTCTTCTATATATCTTCAACCTTGGTCAACTCACACCTTCACGTCTACCTGGAAGCAATCAACAATCATCCCCATTCTCAAACCGGGAAAACCCTCTGATTCACCTTCTTCATATAGACCCATTTCTCTCACTTCCTGTACCTCCAAACTCTTCGAAAGAATGGTTTTAGGACGACTAACCTATTTTCTCGAACAACAAGACATTCTCTCACTCGTGCAAGCTGGTTTTAGAGCTGGTAGATTGACTGTAGATCAGGTTCTTCTTCTCTCACAGTCAATCACAGATTCCTTCCACCAATCTAAGCCAGGCGCACGTACAGTCCTTGCCACTGTGGATTTTGCGAAAGCTTTTGACTCAGTTTGGCATTCTGCCCTTCTCTCTAAACTCCTCTCTTTAAATCTTCCTCTCTGCTTTGTCGAATGGATACGATCCTACCTCTCAGATCGCCGTTCGAAAGTCCGTATCTGTAATTCATACAGTCGTCCTTTCCGTCTCCGAAGAGGAGTTCCCCAAGGTTCAGTTCTAGGACTAGTTCTTTTCTCTTTATATATCAATGACCTTCCCACTTTCCTTCCTGCATCTGTTAAGACCTTTCTCTATGCAGATAACCTAGCCATCTAGGCCTCCTCCCCGAGTGTTGAGTGTGCAACTTCCATAGTACAAGCTGCCCTCAACAGATTGGTGGAATGGTCCTCAAAATGGCGCCTTCCCCTCAACCCCCTCAAATGTGAAACATCCTTCTTCAGCTTAGACCCCTACCAATCACGTATACAACCCTCTCTATACATTCTTAACACTCCTCTCAAATTCAACCCTCATCCAACCTTTCTCGGTGTAACCTTCGACCGCACTCTCTCTTTCAAACATCATGTCCTATCCTTACGGAAAAAGTTTCACAGCCGATTCCGTGCTTTCCGCTCTATCGCCTCTGCCTTCTGGGGTTCATCAAAAGAATCCTTATGTACCTTATACAAAGCCTTCATTCGCCTCATCCTCACCTATGCTTCCCCAGGCTGGTTTCCCTTCTCATCTCCTACTCACATCACCTCCGTGGAAAGGATGCATAGATCTTCTTGTCTAGTAATCACAGGTTGTCTATCGTCCACTCCCATCCCTCTACTTTATATAGAAGCACTTCTACCTCCACTACGAGTCACCCTCACCCACCAATCCCTCTCCTTCTTTGAACGAGCCCTCCGTCTACCTTCAACCTTTTCCATAGCCTGTCTTGCGAATTCAAACCCCCGCACACGTCTCAAAAAGAGCTCATGGAGATCCTTCTCCAGATCACATAACCTTACCCCTAGTCTACATTTTGCCCGTGAACATCTAATCCTCTGCCCTCCTAAACCCGCCTGGTCTACCCCATCTACTTACACAATTTCACTCCATCTCTCATCCCCATGCTCTCACAAAGACCCCCCTCCCTTTGCAACACCACAGGTACCTCCCATCTTTCCACTCTATCTCACAGCGATATCTCTGTCTGGACTGACGGTTCGGTACCTGGCGGGCTGGGACAGGGTGGTGCAGGGATACACATCAAGTGTACAAAGTGTGTCACTGCTACCTCGCTTTCCTTCTCGACTGGTCCCTGGGCTACCAGTTATAGTGGCGAAACCTTCGCTCTCCTACATGCTCTTGAGTGGTGTATCTCTCACTCCAAGACATGTAATTTTAAATCTATCACTCTTTTTTCCGACTCTTTATCTGTCCTATCAACTCTCTCTTCCGCCCTACCATATTTAACCCCCAAATCCCTATCCAATACACAATCCCTTCTCAATTCTCTATCCCAATCCAAGGTAGTCCACCTGCAATGGATACCAGGTCACTCTTCCCTTCCAGGTAACGACTTAGCTGACTCTCTAGCAAAAGCGGGAGCCTCTCTCGATCCCTCCAACATATCCGTGTCCCTCGCACCCCTTATTTCCGCTCAAAGACAATCCCTCTACACCAGTTGGAGACTCAGTGTCCAATCTGGTTTCTTTCAACATCAAATCCCTTCAGTATCTCCCGAGAAGCTTACTCTCCCTCGCTCCACTCGCTGTGCTCTCTCCCGTTTACGCTGCAACAGGCACAGCACTCTCCTTAACTCTTATCTCCACAGGGTTGGTCGAGCCGAGACTCCTTCATGCAGCAACTGTGGTTCTGAATCTCAAGATCTCTCAAATCTCGTGCTTGACTGCCCTGTACTGGACCATCTGCGTCTGGCCATATTCGGCCACACCCTCTCTATTCTAGACCTCTGGTCCCGTTCATGGGGAGTCGCCCGATTATTGGGACTCCGCGGAGTTGATCCGCGCCCCCATCCCTAGGAATGGGTCGGGTAAATCCACCACCACCACCACCAAGCTAAAAGTAGGCGCAAGTACCGCGCTACTTTAGTGCACGGTACTGCCCACCTCTGCAAACAAAATTCAACAAAGCATTTAGACGGTGCTACTTTGGCCTGCAATTTCACTCGGATAGCAACTTATCAAGCAATTGCGATTGACGTATGTCATTATTTAAACAGTGTCTTAAACGACGCCTTGCGCATGGTTACTGGATGCCTGCGTCCCACTCCAACGGACCACCTATCTGTACTCTCAAGCATGCAACCAGCTGAGCTTCGCCGAACGGGAGCGACACTCTCCTTGGCTTACCGTGGATCTCTGGACCCTGATCATATTTTGCATGGTCTTTTAAGTGGGTCCTCAGATACTCGCCAAGCGAGACTAAGATTCAGACGCTCGTTTGTGCCAGGTGCGCGGAATCTTTTGGACAACCTTGCCAGACTTGGCATCCGCGCCTCTGAATGGACAAATCACAAATGGAAAACGGAGTATTGTGAAAATGTTTCCAGGCTCCGTGCTTTTGTGCCCGAGACCGGTGCCAGGTCTGTTGGGATGGGCTTACCCCGAGCAGCTTGGGTTAGGCTCAACCGCCTACGGACTGGTGTTGGGCGATTCCATTCGTCCATGCACAAATGGGGTCTCGCTCCTTCACCGAATTGCGAGTGTGGCGCCTCTGAGCAAACCGCAGACCATGTACTAACAGCGTGCCCTATACATCGGGCACCACATGGAGCACGAGGTCTGACGGTTTTGGATGACGAAACTCGATGCTGGCTTAATGACATCACTGCCAGCATCTGATCCAGGCAGTACAGCGGTCTGGGGAAGTAAAAGGATAAACCCTCGGCCCCAGTCCTGTTTGTGCCTGACCTGGAGTGGATGCCCTTCAAACGACGAAGAAGAAGAAGAAGAATTTAAACAGGATTTAATATTCTTTTTTCATAGCTTTCCAACAAATGAAATCGAGATGACTCGAAACGTTTGGTGGTTGCTTACCAAAGCACTTGTGTGATGGTTTTAAATAAGATCACCCGTCAAAAGTGAGATTGCACGACAAAGTAGCCAGTGCTGGAGCCGAAGCTAAGGTTTTGCGAAGTCTGGCCCGGGGTAAATTTTTGATGATCGATTCGATACGTCATCCAGCTATCTCTTATCCGCCAATATGTACGAACAGTATATATGAATTGTCAAGTTAGGCTTTTAAAAATTTTTTAAGTTTTTCAAACAACAAGCATCAATCAAAGAGAATAGGTCATTATCTTTCTAAAAATATGTTATGAGAATTTAATAACATAGGAATTAGGTCATTATTAATGGGACAGGACAGCTTATTTTAGAAGGTATTTTCAATAAACGTTATAGATTTTATATTTTTTGTATATGTACCTATATGCAAGGAAAAAAAATTGATATCATTTGCAATCTAATGACTCTGCCGATTCCCGTTCAAATGACTATACATTTTGCACAACACCTCTACAAACAAACAAAAATTTTGTTTAATGTTTGATGTGTTAGTTTTTTAAGTGTAGAATTTTTTGACTGATAAATTATTCATACTGTGTTTAAATGGTATTCAGTAGTATAAAAAAGGCATTTTGTGTGATGGAGTATGCTCGAACAAACTCGAACAAGATTGTGCCGCTTGCATTTACGAGGGAGTTCTCCAAAGAGTCATTAACAGCATACAAACAAAGAATCATTGCTGCACTGGAGACTGTTACCCAAGACATGCTGCAGCGTGATTGGGGGGAGCTAGAGTATCGTCTTGACGTGTGCCGTGTCACATGCGGTGCACATATTGAATATTTGTGAAACATTTCTTGAAATTTACGGGCCTTTGAATTTCTTATTCAAATTTACTGAAATAAATCTTGTTTGGCTCAACATTAATCCTGTTTAGTTTTGTTTGATTTTACTGCGTACTTTCTGTGATATTTACATGACAAATAATATCAAAGTTTTTTAAGCACCCTGTATTATAATAACTTTTTATTTCAGTGTCTGTCAACTCGCCTAGCCAATCAAAATTAACTATTTTTAAAAAATATCTGAAAGAAAATAAAATATGCTTTGTGTTTTTTGTTTCTTTGCCACTTCATGAGTTTGACAGTTTTTAATGCTATGTTTTGACGTTCTATTTTTCTATATCGAGCAAAATTATTTATAGTTTTACCCAAGTGGCATCGGATGTGCAATAGCCATGCCCGCAAGTTGTCGCCATTGATCATCATAGTTTGCAGCAATGCGCTGAGAGCTTGCCAGCTTAATCGAGATGCCAATTCGTTCAAAGGAAAATCATGCAAGTAAGTCTTCACGGTTCGTTGAGCTGCTTTTTGTGATCACGTGACTCTCTAGAGATAGGTGCCTCAAAGATCTTCATTCCATTTATTTAGTGGCGGAGATTTTACGTTTCATAATTGAACTCGACCAAAATAATCGTATAAAACAACTTCAGAATCAATAGAGGAAGTGAGAAACAAGATGAACAGGCCGCAGCCCCTGAGGACTCAAACTAGAACACTTCTTCAATGGCACCATCTGATTTGAAATGATACAAAGTTTACATTAATTTACATCATAATTTGTACTTAATAGTCGATTTGCTAATTATCTTTTTCTTGCGCTCAAATATTAATCTGGTCGTGCAACACATAATCTCGATTGACGGCTAAGGTTGATAAATACTTGTTAACACTGTGAGAGTTGTTGGTTCATCATCCGTACGCAGCATTATCGGTAACATCGATAACGATCCACTTGAAAAAACCTGACTACAATGCTCGATTGCGTTTTCGAGCTTTGTAAACTAGCGGTTATTTTCTATCACACGCAGGTCTCTCAAGCTGTTCTCTCGTCATATGAAGCTCGATAAACAAGCTGAGGTTTTGAAGAGCTGTGTGTCCCACTTCGCGGTGGGCACACCTGAACGACTCAAAGCTTTGCTCCAGCAAGGTAAGCTAATCGTTTAACCTCTCATTGTGTTCGTCTGTTGGATTTTTTTGTTTATTATTATATAATCTGGGACATTAAACCCGGTCCGCGAAATTCGGCGGCTAGGCTCTGGCGCAGACTAAATTCGACGATAGAATTTGATACTTTTTTTGATTATTTGCAAGCTGGGAAGATCCTTTATTGAGAAATGGGAGAACATTTGTCTCCCGTTCTTCTTTGAATATACATATATTGAATACATAAAATTATATTTTAAATGTAAACAATTTTGAACAATTTAATGATAAATAGTCACCTTAAAACACTCCCTTCATTGGTTAAGTTTAAACGCTGGTTTTAATTTGTTAATAAACTTTGAAAGCTTCTAGTTTGTGTGACGGAGCTTAGGCGTCAATCTAAGGCACGAAAAGAGCCAGTTTATGTCAATTAATTGGTTTGTTTTAAACTTATTAATCCTAACTTCAGTAAATAATCAAAGTAAAAGCCCTAAATTCCCGTTCGCCGTATTCCCGCGATCCTCATTTAACCAGCGAAAAGGAAAATTGAAACGCCCCATGTTTCATCCTCTGTTAACGCGTGCCATACATGGCAAGACCTTACAATTGCGTAAGTAAGGGTTTTAGAAGATTGAAATCATCATTTACTAGACATATCAAACAATGAAAAGAGACCTTGATATTTGTGCAATGAATATACCAACCAAAATAACCAGAGTTGTTTGATCTTCACGATGGCCATGAGCTTGATAACACAGCATAGTAGTGGCAGATGTTTTTTTAAAACTTTTTAACTCGATTTTTATTAGTATAATTTTTGCGTCTCTGCCGGTTTCGCATGTACACGGTACACACCGTTTAATTGAATAGAATGCTAGATATTATTCTTGGTTTATTACAACTAAGTGCGACTTCTATATATTCAAGAACAACTTAGAAACAAACACTTTCCTTATTTTCTTGAAAATACGTGAAGTACCAATGCCCGGACACACCCAGAGGTGAAGCAAGAATCATGTTGGGCGAAATACCACTGACATAGAATTATCCGGAAATTTGATGGTTATTCCGATCCCTGCAAAAAAACTGCAGGGCCGCTGTGATGGCACCACTCCGGCACCACTGTGGCCGTTATCCATCGTTGTTGGGACTTGTACAAAATGCAGTTTGATACATAAGCTGTTGATGAAACAAAAATAACCATGCGTCTCTTCATTAGTAACATCAATAACTCGCGAAGAAGTTAAATTATTACGTAGCTCGATGAGACATCTTAAAAGATGTATTATTCTAAGATATTAAAGTAATTTTTTTTTTATTCTTTGCTACTCTTTATTTTTTTGCTTAGTTTTTAATAACATTATTTTTGCTAGTCATTCAAATTATATACAAAATACAAATTCATGCATGAAAGCAATTTAAAATAACAACGACGCGGAAATTCTAGCTGTTGACTTTCTTATGTCGTTGTAGATTTTAAAATTTTATTAATTTTTATTAAAATTTAATTTTATAAAATTTTATGAAAGTCGGTAGCGTGGTGAAGTGATTAGAGGGCGTGATTGTGATCAACATGGTCTCGGTTCAAAACTATTTGCGCTATTTTGGTGTGTCCTTGGGAAATACACTCAATGATACTTTTCGCTGCTTGGCAGTCTCGGAAAACAGTTTTAGATTTCAGTCATATCTCTATAAAACTAAAAAAATAAAAAAAAATTTCAAGCGTACAGCAATATCTTGGCATCCCGGAAGCAGGTCGGGGTAATTTCGTGCCCTATGTATTAGCGCCTCCGTCGCTTTCCTGCGAGTCAGAAGGATAATAAAAAAATAAATGAAAAACAGAGGATATAGATAAATAAATCAGAAGGATATAGAGATAAAATGAAAAAATAAATGAAAAACACTGCCAAGTCAAAAAAATAAAATTTTAAAACACAGTTTTGATCAATTCATATTGAAAAGTCTTTTTTGCAAAACGTGTAAATTTTGCGTGAATCGATACAGCAAACAATAACTTTCATTTTACTGGCTTAATTACCCTGGAGCGTCACACAAGTTAGCTGTACCTGTCTCCGCAATGTTGATCCTGTGAAACTCGAGCACCTACGTGGAACTGTCACAACAATTGTAAGCTGTTTTCAACACTCTGACAAGAGTTGGTTAATTTAGTAACCGAACCTGTAACTTCTGATTCAAAACTCGGAAGCATTTAGAATCATCTCGTTTTCACAGCAACAACGTCTCCAGATTTACGTTATGATATTTGTGTTACTGATCAGCGAAGACGTGAACCAAAGTTTTTTGGTTGATGGCGACAGTTTCTCTCTTATTGCGGTGCTAGAAATTTTTGTTGAGACTATCGTCAATGAGCGAAAGGAGTTAGTTATGCAGCAACTTGATCTTTATTTGTAGCGTAACGCGTACGGTGATTCTCTTGCTGCCAGTTTTCATCCCAAAGCAACAAACAATTTTGCAGTTTTTGATTCGACATCAGCAAGGAGTATATATTTATTGTGACCGTAGAAGGACCAAATTTTGCTTTGGTTCGAAACTGCATAGATCAAAACTTGATATTTGAACGATTGAGGCGATGACGCAATGCTCGATTATTTTATATACGTGCGTGACGTCATAAAACCTTGTGAAAGTGTCGAGTTGTCTAGACCGGGCACGAAGTCGTGTCCCGTCAACTTCCGAGGCCACCGCGATGTCGCGTTTCGTTTGTTTCAGCTTCTTGCTACCATGTCAACTGAACATGACTGATCAAGTTCAATTGCTTAAAAATTATTATGAAATCGTCGGAATGCGGATCACGTGATCCAGCGATTGCGAACTGGAGAGTGTCCGTTCATGAATTTTTTTATTGTTAGAACTTCGTTTTTTTCAACCAGTCCCGCACACGTCAGGGACCCAGATGTTGTAGTAATCCATGTTCAACCAGACGTCGCCTTGAGCAGCTAAACGACGCGCGATTCGAGGCGACGCATTTTATCATTGCGCATGCGCGTAATGCATGGTGGGTAATGTTTAACGCTGTTCATGAAATGCTCTGCCTCGGTTGATCAGACTGTCGTGACTGTGTAGATCTGTTTATAGTGGTTCATTTTTTCAGCAAGTCTTGAGTTGGAACTTTTCTCCACGGACTCGACTTATTTAATTACAGAAGATTTTTTATAGATGCATCATCAAGAAATCAACGATAGTTTAGTTTGAATAAGCAAGACGAAATGAATCAGCACTATCCGTCCCTTAGAGATTTTTTATTAAATAATTCCGGTTATATGAATAAGCTTAACAATAATAAAGTAGAAAATTAAATAATTAGCGCTCGCTAAAGTCAATAAAGTCGAGTTTTTCCAGGGGTTTTTTAATGAAATTAAAAGTACGGCAACGTTGGTTATAATCTTTGTAAATTTAGAAGGCAATTTTGTTTCATCAATTTTCATGTATTACAAAAAAACCCATTTTTTTTTTTTTAGTAATGTTTTTGTAAAGCTATAAATATTTTTGTCTCTGTTTCAATACAGTTTTTGGAAATATTTTCTTAATTTAAAAGGCAACGTCACGGTAAAAAGCGTAATAATGTTTAAATCAGCTGTTGCTCGGTTAACGCTCCAAAACTTGACAGAATTTAGCCGAAATTGAGAGGCAAATTTAAAAAATCCTTTCAAATATTTTTTACTTGTGAAATTTTGTTTAGCGAATCGTCTTGTGATTTATCTTGATGTTGTATAAAGAGATATTTTAGTGTCAATATGACGTCAAAATTTTCATTTCCCAATCAAAACGTTAGTGAGTAGGAAGCTGCGAAGTGGCATGCTACTCTGAAATCTGTTGGAATAATTTCTCTGAAGGTCGGCACTTCAGTGATTGAAATAAATTTAATTAGGTATGTCTAATGATTGACTTCCATGTATTCTAACTTCAGAACCAATTTCATTAATACACTATCGATAAAAATATGATTCTTGTTATGGGAAACACGCATTTTGGACGAAACCAACTCGTATCTTTAAGTTTTGTAGTCTCGCCTGCACTGATAGCGCTGTGCGGAGTTGTAATCCAGTTTTAACGGCTTATATGGTCAGGATGTTGCTTTAGGTTTTATTGAAAAGTTGATTTTTTAGTGGTTTTTATGCTACATTTGATAATTTTCTTACATCATTTGTCTTGTTTTCAAAGTTAATTAAATATGTGTATGGCAGAAACACCTACTCCGTGGTGCTGTGCTCGAATGAAATATGTATGTGCACATTTATATGCTGATTCACAACAATATACAATCAAAAGCTAGTTGGAGTTAATTTATTGGATTAATGTGGGCCAGGGTATGGAGTTTCTGGACTCCATTTTTTGTGAGGTTTTAACCCTGCCACGACAAATGCTTGACTTTTGTGTCAAAACGCTTAGAGCAAAAGTGTTTCTTTTCTTTTATCAGCGAAATTACTACTCAGTTTCAGTATTCTATAAATATACCATAAAACCTTCGTAGGGATTAATTTCAGACTGATCAGAAAAGCTCATTCAAAGCACAAACATTGCAAAATATACGAACACAGGTTTGTGTGTTTCTGTGAAAGATGCAACTTCGTTTTGTATCTTTCGAATTGATTTCAACGCTACTGCAAGCACAAGACAGCGCCGAAATAAAACAAGTGAATCCCCGGACCGGGGCTGGCACATCTACAACGTTACTCTTCAACGACCTTGCTGTTTGTTCACAAGATTTCATTTACTCTTTCAACTTATCTCCGATATGACTAATACGGGAATCGAACCCGCTTTTCCGCGCCCAATTTAAGTCACCATTCCAACTCAAATAGCTATCTACAGTACATTATATTATAAAGAATTAATCATATATAAACGAAAACTTGTTAAAATTTGACTTCATTTTAAGCCGTTGGAACTAAAACCCAAGCAATTATACAAAGTCAATGTTTCCTTTGTTTAATTTGTCGCAGCGACAAGTTTCAAAGATTTGAAAATTGAGTAATTTGCAATTTCGGTTTTACTTGTTTCCGATTTTTCTTTTTAACAAATCGATTGAAACTTGTGAAAAGCATTTATGAGCGTCTTTATAGTTCAACGCTGATTTTATCGCTTTTTTTTGAAGAAGTAGTTTCTAGTATTCCAAAAGAATTTATTTAATTGTTGTTTTAACGTACGTTGATTGTTTTTCTGGATAACTCGTGTGCCGTGTTTTTGATCATCACGACCTCATTAAAAGGGTCTGTCTCCTTTTCGATGTCTATGTTGATTTTGCTTAAGCGTGTAAATAACATGGGAATTTAATAAGATTTAAACTTTGAAAAAGACTTCACATAAACATTGAGAGATGATGGTGATGCTTAGGCACACGACCTGATCCCTTCGTACAAGAATCTTGTCGATTTTTTTACCATTAATAACGAATTAAACGTGGTCTTTGTTTTGTTTTAAATTCGCTTTTTTTCAAAAAAGTTTTTTCTAACAAAAGTTTTCATAAAAATAACAGTAATTTTGGGAAATATTTGTTCAAACAAATAGGGTTTCGTTTTCGTCAGATTGCTAGAAACAGCTTTTGAAAATGTTTTAAAATTTTCCCTTTTCAATCTGTCTCATTAAAATGTTCACTAATTAGTTCGTTCGAACGACAGTGCTTCTATGAACAGATTCCGTTTTGTTGCATTTATTATTTAGAAGGCGGCCAACCTTTTCATTAGATGTTAATGTCGATCGACATGATCACGCACTTCGAAATTTTATGCATCTCGTTTCAGTAGCTGATTGCCAGCTGAGAAAGCAGAATATGCTTTTTTTGTTTGATTAGTGAAGTTAGTTTGGAGAAAAAAATCAACAATTTTGTTTGATTTTATCGTCATTATTATTGTTTGCAATTTCATTTAATCAAAATTCCTTATTTGATTTTCTAGAAGTTCTCGATTTAACTTTCGCTATAGTTTGTTAACATTAAATTATTCGTATATCTAATCTATTTATATCGCTTTTTATCAAAATTTTTTTAATCTCATTTTGATTTAATTAAAGAGCAATGCTATAATGAAGTAGCTAATATATGATAAGAGTAAGTATTGCTCTATAAGATTTCGTAAGACATTTATAGACTCGAGTTTTATAAAAACATCAAATACAGACCAACGCTTAACAAGCACTTATCTAGTATTCAAATGTTAAAAATTGTTGTTAAACGTCTTGTATATTACTTGCTACACTGCTTAACTACAACGGAACCATACGAAAATAAGAAAATTGTGTTTGATTTTTTTTGTTTTGCTACGACTTTTTGTCATTGGTAAAATTCTAGAGCAGTGTTTCCCAAACTATTTATCTTGCGGGTCGATTTTTTTCTAAATTTTGATCGACGGGCCAGAATGACACAAACAAGGCATTTAATTTCAATAAATTCTTTAAATTCCAGTTAAAAACAATGCTATAAAACAATGGTTCTCAACCTTTTTTGGATTGCGGCACATTTTAAGACTTTTTCGAAATTCGCAACACACTTGCTGCAGGTTTCTTGATTTTTGTCCCTAAAAAGCAGCGTTCTCTGTAAAAAAAAAAAAAAGTCTTCACTTTGAATCAATGTACAATTTCCTGATTTTTGTTTCCGAAAAGAAGTGTTCTCTAAAAAAAAAAAGAAAAAGCATTCACATTGAATCAGTCTTCGAATTTCGTTCCGGAACGTTTGCTGTAAAATCGCGTGATAAGGAAGATAAATTGTTTGGCGGACCGAATTAATAAATGAAAAGGCCTCGGTTTGGGAAACCGTGTTCTAAAGCATAATAATAGAAAAATCACTATCTGCTCTTTTACGATTTTTGTGTTTGTTGGGTAAAAGATGAAATTAATTTGAATCAATTAGTAGTTATGCGGAGTATCATGGCGATTGGAAGAAAATATACAGTATATGCAAATGTTTCGGACGTCTGCTTCGATACTAATAGATATTTTTGTCAATTTAACTTAGTCATCTAATTCGAGATTGTTTTTCATCAGCAGGCTTCGTCATTTATCAGTTTACTAGTTTTGATAGCGAGTACATTGTCGTGAAAGTTCGTTGGTTTTCTTTCATGTCGAGACTGTAAGATATCAATGGTCGGAATTGTTAATTTATGTTAAAGAATTTTTAAAAATCTTATACCTGAGAATTATTTTGTTTAGTTTACAGAGATGAGTTTTTGTTTATTTAGTGATATTGTACTAAAGGTTACCACACTGTACACAATTCTGTTTTACCATTGACCTTTGTAAATCGTAGCGCAGTATTAGTTCAATTTTCTTGTTTCATCTGCGATTCTAATCCTTTAATTTGTTTAATTGCAAAATCTTCTTTCTGCTTCCTGCTCTTATTCCCGTTCGAACCGCATTCCACCCAGTATCGCCACTGTTGCCACATTACCACTGCGCTCGCCCTGTCGAGACCAGAAAATCCTCGCACACTTTCTCGAATGAAACTAGCAACTAAAATATGCGGTTTTTGGTTTCGTTTAAAAATTTTAAAGTCTTGATTTCCCGATAGCTAAAAGATTGGCGGCAACGGGCTTTGCTGGACGCTCATTGATTCGAAACATTTTCGATTGTTTAAGCAATTAATTGCAGTTCTCTGTCCAACTTGACTGGTTACTGTTTTAGGGAGGATGTAGTTGATCTAGCAACTTTCATGATTAAAACAAACCATATTTTGGCTGTAGCGCAAAAACCTTGTGTTGGCTTTAGACGGAGCACGAATTATTTGAAACAAATAGACGCAAGATCAAGGCAAGTCGTGTCGTTTAAAATAACGTTGACGTTGATGTGTCGCACTTGCTTTTCCCACATGGATTTTTAATCTGGAGCAAACTTTTAAAATAGAAGTATACGAGAGGTAGACGATGTGCAATGCTTTATAACCCGAAGGATACCTAGAACATTCTTAATCTTGTAGTGATAAATTTTGCAATCGCAGTGTAACATGCATCATGTCACGTTTTGTCAAAGAAAATAAAGTTTGACTTAGTATGTAGCAGCCGAACTTAAGCAAAAAGACAAGGCTAATAAGGTTTTTATATTCTTGTTTTTACGGCTTTTTTAACTCAGTTTGTTGTAGTGTTTAGATGTGGGTTTTAATACGACAAAAGTAGAAGCAAAAACTGACATGTGTGAGTTTAGTTTCGATTATCGGTTACAAATTGTGGCTTTATTGTTGTTTGTCAGTATCAATGCCGCCCGCTGTGAAATGCGCTGGTGTAAAGTCTCTAACCAGAGTTCGACTCCCGCCGGGGATGGGTGGGTTCGGTTTAACGACTCCCTTCATGTTTGTTTTGTTTGCTCCGAGCTCTCAACTGTTTTGATTGAAATCAAAGAAGCAAGGAAATATGAATGCTGCGGAAAGAGACTGGTTGAATATGGAAGCTGCACGCTTGGGAATGGGCTGAATTGCGCCTCTGCAATTAAGGTTTGGCTAACAACATTTTGATTTGATCTGTGTGGTTGAATTCAAAGAGCAATTAAGTTCTCCTACAGCTCCAGCTTTCTGATTAAGTTTATTGCTGAATGCTAATTGTGTAGCTGGCTACCGTTGGTCGCGTGATGGCGTGTCTTGTTATTGTCAAAGCGCCATTTTGTAGTCTCGAACTGACCAGTTGCTTTCGACACCAACCGGACATAGCGGCACTCTACCTGGTTTGATATTTTTACATTAAGTTGTTTTATTTTCATCTTAAATGTGAGTAGAAAGTTACAAAATCTATCGTTAATCTAATCCTCATAGATATTTTTGAAAGGGCTCGAGGATAAGTGTTGAACGAATCGGAATAAAAATAACCTGCGTGATATTTCAACCCAATCTGACGCGATCAGGTTCTCTTATTCCATATACACTTATAGCGATTCTGCTTTCTCGGTACGTGCACAATGCGTTAAATATTTTTTAAAAGTTTCAGGGAAAAATTGATCCATCATTTTACTTAATATTTAAAGAATTACTAATTGTCCCTATTCCGATAATCTATACTTTGCAAAAAGAGAAGCGTTTCGATGGCAAATTTTGGTTAAAATTTTTTAGTAGTTATTGCAACATTCTTCTTTTACAGTGTGATGGAATAAAACAATGCGAGAACGGAAGTGACGAAACGGGTTGTGGGGAATGTTCTTTCGACAGATTTTCATGCCCTGCCCCTGAGAATTTGCTCAAAAATTACACGGTTGACCAGTGCATTCCACTATCAAAAGTAAAAATTGCTTAAATGCTTTGTAATTACTCTTGATTCCTATAAATATTACTTATATTATTTTTTGCTTTTTTAATGCCTAAAAATCGAGCAAAGCAAAGTTATCAATGAAAATAATGTGTCGATTAAAGTTGATTTCTTATGGCTCCTGCAGGAGTGCAGTATCAAACACAAGCTTTTTGCTGGTTTTATTCTTCTGGTGCACGTAGTTTTAAAGTATGCAACCTATTCTAAAATCCGGACTAATTTCCTGTTTGAAAATTGCTCGTTTGAAATCCATCGACGGGCTGTCCACGATCTCATCATGGAAGCTTTTGTTTAACACCCTGCGATTTTTATGCTACAAATTGGTAGGTTTTAACGCAAAGCTTTTTAGTTTCGGTTTTATGTTGAAATCTAGCATGACACGCTGAACTGGTCGGTTTTTACACTTTAGAAATGCTTTATTAAGTTAACGTGTTCTTCAAACTCCTTAAAGATCACGTTTTAAACTTTCTATCTTCAAGTAATCATCGACAAACGGGCCGATTAGCGATATCATTAGTTTACAATTAGAAATTTCTGACATTTCTAGGTTTGCGACTCAAGGAAGGACTGCCCCACCGGCCTGGATGAGATAGGATGCCCTTGGCACAAGGGAAGGTGCGAAGGCTTTTTGTGTGAGAAGCAAGACAAACGGTGCATACCAAGTTCCCAGGTTGGTGTTTATAAAGATAAAGTAAATGTTTTGCGTCTGTAGGCGTTACTTGTACTTGTATAGTTTTTGCCAAATGCGATAATCGTGAAATGGTTTTTAACTGTTTCAGCTTAAAGTCACTGTACGTGAGGCGAATAATTAAATTCGACGAATCGCAGTAGAAATCAAGGCGAGTTCTTTAATTGAACCTTATTGAATGTAGTTGCTTTGTCTGCACTGCATATCGACCAGTTGATTGTCCGGATATTTCGAGTTTGATATGATAGGTGGTTAAGCGAAGTGGTTCGTGTTGAACGAAATGATTGTGAAACTATTATTTGTCTATTTAATGTATGCACCAAGCGGTCAAAAGTAGCTCGACTTGTCGTTAGATTGGATTGGTTTCTGTTTATGAGCTGTCTATGCTTCGACAGAGAATCGAACCCATTTCACTGGTTTGTTTTGCGCAGGTGTGCGACGGGGTGAAGCAGTGTGTGGATGGGTCAGACGAGAGCAATTGCCTCTACTGCTCCAATCAGCTGCGCTGCCTCGTATACGAGCGTGACGATCGCGCTATCTACGACACCAACACCCGCACGGCCATGTGTGTCGGCACTTTCCGCGTGTGTGACGGAACAAGCGACTGTAGCAATGGCCTGGATGAGCGGAACTGCTACTACTGGAGGGACTGGTCGAGCTGGAGCGATTGCCGGCCTCCCAGCGTTTGCAAAAGAACAAGGTAGTGACGTAGAATTAATGTAGTTGCTTACTCAATGTGGGAACTAAACAGTAAACATCCATCGACTTATATTGTTTGAGGAACGTTCACATCGCGGAATTTTAAGAATTAATTTGCTTTTGGTCGTTTAATATATTAAAGCAGGGATGGAGGGCCTGTGGGCTGCAAGATGTTTCAACGCACACTGGGTGTGGTTGGGAAGAAGCATAACAATTTCTTTAAAGCCGTTGCATATACCAGTGCCCCGCTACCGGTGTACCACGTTTTTCTTTAGTCAAAATTGGTTTTTTGAAAGGAAAACGGGAGATTTAGAGACAGTTTCAAAGTGATGACTTTTTTTTAGTCATCACTAGTTTTTTGGGACGAAAATGTGTCGCATTATGTCATAAGATTCATAACTTTAGCAGTGCAACATGATCAGACTTCTGGCAACCATCAATAAAAGTTGGGCAAAACTGCGTTGTCCTCCCAAATTTTATGTGGCCCGCAACTAATTTTTAAATTTTGGGATGCGGCCCGCGAGTGCAATCAGGTTCTCCACCCCTGTATTAAAGTAACGATTAGCTCAGGAAATTAATACAAAGATTTTGTTAATATTAGTAACACGAAATTTTACGGTATAAATTTACAAGCAATTTATTTGCAGTCCCAAACTTTTGATCGAGCACGATTTTTGATAATTGCCACATTGCTTAGGAAACTCATTAAAAAATTACAAGAGCTTCAATTATTTTAAGTACTTAAATACACATCGCAAAACGTTTTACTTGTAAGGTTTATCGTTTTATGACTGGCAAATAAATGTAAATTGGTTTGTGATTTACGAAGTACGATTCTCATCACTTTTACACACATGCCTCTGTGTGGGTATTCCCCGCCGGCTGTGCACTCACTTTCGCTAATTTTTTGCAGACGGCGATCGTGCATCAAAGGTCGGACCTCCACAGAAGTGGATCCCTCCTTGTGTTATGACGTCGACGATGGCGGTCACCTCCCACCAGTCGCTCAGCATACTGAAATATGCCCACCCTGCATTCCCACACACCCCCCAGGCTTGGCAGATGAGATACCGAACAACAGGGTGGAGGTCACGGGGCAGGGATTGGCAATAGAAGAGCTGAGCGTTGGTGACGCGACCTTTCCTGTGGTCACAGTTGGGACGGGCACCACCTCTGGACAGTATCAGACAGTGACGAGCCCGAGCAATCTAAATCACGTGACCCGCTTCCTCTCTAGCAGTAGTTCACCTTCTGTATCGTCGTTCGTTTCTCCTCGCCCAATTTCCAATTACTCAAATACGGACAATCTCGTATCTTCCTCCACATCATTGCCTCTCACAAGCAACTTTACCGCTCCTTCAACAAGTAAATTTCAATCTTCATTTGATCTTTCAGTGAATGTTACAAGTGGAGAAGATGGCAGTGTTGGTGGCAGGGTGCTCGTGGCTTCACCCGACTCACCCATTGGCAACTCCACAATAAGTTCAGCATCGAACAAGGGGAACCGGCCCCAACCGCAGATAGGTGGCCCTGTCCCTCCTTTCGTTCCACAAGCGACAAGTCAAGTAACCCAACCGCTATCTCCCACAAGTTCACATTCAACCAAACCGGCCTCCACTCCTGCTAGCTCGACCACCATGTCCACGTTTGAAAGAAGCAGTTTCCAAATCGCTGCCACCGCGTCGACCGGATATGACGTCACAGAGCGAAATTACACTGACTCACCGCCCGGTCGGTTGTTTTTGAACACTCCAAACACAAGTGGCGCCATCCTTCAATCAAGTACGATAAAAACTGCGCGAGGCCTCCCTCCCACCTCGAGTAGCATCAGCCAGTCTTCCTCCTCTCTCATCAACGTCTTGATGAATTCCACCACGTCTGAGACCAGTGGTTGGTATTTTAAGCAAAATTTATTATTAAAACTTTGTTTAAAAATACACCGACATCGTCTCTAGTGCGAATATTAATTTAAATTTTAAAAAACTAAAACAAACTGAAACTGCCGATCACTTGGTGGTGTTTGTATCGCCACTTTGAAAGCAATTTCTTCTTTCCTTTTTTTTTAACATGTGACTATCATTTACTAATCATTCTTAAGTTGTTCAAGTTTTTTTGCATTTTAGTGCTTTATGAATCAACTTCTACCAAACCTCCACCCCTCTCCGGTTCCGAGGTTGCGACGACTCCCCAACTCATAACGGCGACCACCCCAACCAAACCAAACTTCTCGTT
This sequence comes from Diplosoma virens, assembly GCA_963680785.1. Classification (NCBI taxonomy): domain Eukaryota; kingdom Metazoa; phylum Chordata; class Ascidiacea; order Aplousobranchia; family Didemnidae; genus Diplosoma; species Diplosoma virens. The sequence continues at coordinate 1,570,557 of OY796890.1, read as the reverse complement.
TCTGCCGCTCATCTTAATTATCCTCGGGACCACTGCGGCCGCATCCCTGATCCTGATCCTCATCTGTGTCGTAGGCTGCTGCTGCTCTGAAAGGAGACACAAGAGAGGTGAGAAAATTGCTCGTTGCTGGTTGCTATGACGATACGAAGTTTGTCTCGTGTTATCGACGCGCGAGAATTCACGTGATGAGTGAGTCGCGAATTCGCTTCGGACCTCATGGCATCCGGAAGATTCCCTCCGACATGAGGTGGGTTATGGGCATAGCTTTGATGTGCTTTGATTTCACAGGAAAATGGAGACCTCCCGGCCGCTTCAGCTCGAGGAGCACCACCATGTTCTCCGCCATCCACCAACCCCGGGTAGAAGAAGCAGATGACTGCCACCCTGATAATGTGAGAATTGCAATGCTTTGTTGAACGCGTAGTCATAAGTTTAGTGTCAGTTTAGTCATGAAAGATATGAGTTATTCTAGGGTTTCCCAAACTGGGGTCCGCGACGATATGACGAAATTTGTCAAACATATATACTTGGAAAGTAATCCGAGGCTGGTCCAAAGTGTAGAACTTTTTTAGAGAACACATTGATATGGCGACGAAAGTTATAAAATCGGAGACTGGTTCGAAGTAAAGACCGTATTTTAGGTTTGTTTGGGCCGTGGAAAAAAGATTCGTAAATAGAGGACCGTAGCCCAACAAGTTTGGGAACTCTTGAGTTATACTATGCGACACAGCCACGTCAGAAATTTTTCTTGCGATTCGATTATATTTCAACCTTCTCGTTAAAACTGTTTGTTTAGGTTATGGCCTCCTCATAATGTGAAGCCAAACCCTCCCGCCGCGGCACACCGCTGGCTTGCCGGTTTTTTATCGGGATCTGTGGCTAGACATAAATGTTTTATAAAAAAAACAACTTTAGTCTATTATTAATAAATGGTAGTTTCTACCTCGTTGTGAACTAGTGTTGACTGTTAATGTAGGCCCCCACAGCAAGTTCATGCTTTTGTCATTATATCTTATCACGCATTGTTCAGGACTCATCCCTCGCGTTCACTAGCTTTACCAGAAGCCTTCCTCGCTCGGGGGTGGACAGTGGAATCGATGACGTCCATTCGTCGCTATCACGTGACAGCCGAATATCAACCACCATAGATGTTGCCAATTAAATTTTATACTTTTAGTGTTTGTAATATTCATTATTCGAACTGCTGCTTTCTCAAGTTTTTTTGTTTGTACGAATATTCATAAAGTGTTTTAATACAGTGAAGCATAATGCTGTTTATTTTTATATTTTTATTAACGATGTGTATTTGCAGCAAAACTTTGTTTTTCTGTTTTTATGTAAATTTTCTTGGTTTTTTGGTGCTACCATTGTTTTTTCTAATTGGGGCGCTATTTGTGTAATTTTATGTGTTTTTCAAAATCGTCTTCATGCTGCATTAAATGTTGTTGTAACACGTCCCTCAAGTGTTTGTATTTACTCTTTGTTGACGAATAGAAATAAATTTTGATTGAATCATAAAAACTTTCTGGTGACCGTGGTTTTAAACCCAAGCATTTATATTCTCCCAATTCCCCCCCCCCACAATTCCACACGTGAGTGCTATGTGGGGTTTCCGCTCCCCTGGTCATCGTTGACCTCGACTCACTCCCCTGCGGCTGCGTTGGAGGGCGGCAGACTGATGCGGCGCTTCCCCCTCTTTACTTGGTAGTCATCAACATTTTTCGCATTAAACTTTTAAAGTTTAATTAACTTTGCTTAATAGTTTAAATACAGTGACGTCAATTTGAAGGCATTTGCACAGTGATCGAATTGCAGTTTGCTTCGTTCGGTGGATGCGATTGCTGCGCCTCGAAGCGATAAAACAGCAGTCCGGGTGTTCATTGCATTCAAGAAGAGCACAGTCATGTCAAGACACATCCTCGAACAATTTAAAAAATTTAAAAAACAATTTGTTTTCCTTAACTTCACATGGCTGAGCTTGCGAATGTAAATGAGCCATGCAAAATCAATTTTTGCGGCTTTTTGAGGACAATAATTGTCCTAAAGTATTTGATACCCATCTGATATTAATCGAAGGGAAATCAATTAGAAAAAAACAAGTAATGTGCATTAGATTTGACTGAGTGTTTATTGAGCGCACAAGCTTTCGCGAACTGCTGCTAACTTCATCAGGTGTAACGAAATCATTCCGTCAAGTAAGCAGTAGTTCACGAAAGCGCAATAAAAACTCAATCAACTTTAGTGCACATTTCTTGTTCCTTTCTGATCTGTTATTTGTATGATACTTTTTTCATTAAATCAAAACAAACCCTTGTTTCTTTCAGGTTCCTTATCGTTATCAGATTGCAAACTGGTGGTTATGGACTGGAATTGGCGTGACGTGAAACTGAAAAGAATGATTGACATCCCCCAGGTTAGTTGAATGAGGAGGATTGACCCCACGTGACGTGTGTGCAAATATTAAGGGTGCTATGCAGGAACTCTGCTTAAAACCGGGTCAGCATAATTCTAGTTTGTGTCTAACTTCTGCGTTGCAGAATCTTGACTTTCGTCAGATTTTAGCTAATTCTGGCCTAAATTGCGATAAGAATGGCTCAAAATTTAGGTCTACTTTCTAAATGGCTTAAATCTTGAAAATAAAGTTTAATCTTAAAGTTTGAAAAAGTGTAAAACTAGTTTGATATATACATAATTTAAATTTTTTTCCTGCTATTATAAGATTGTTCTAACAATATATGCTTTTTAAAGAATTTTATAATAAGGCCTGTCCTAAGTGAATGTTGATATTTTACAAGTACGTTAATATAAAATGTCAATTATTAAATTTTCACTAATTTTTTATGCATTGAAGTAGACATACCTTTAGTACCTTACTATTTTAGTACACTATTAAACTTTTTTAGGCTTCTTGCTAAATTGTTATAATTTGCTAGCTAAACAGATATTAAAATGTAATTAAATTTAAATTATTCAGCAACGTTTAAATACATACTATGTAAATTTGTCAGAGTTGACACAGACTCGATCTTGGTCGAGATTAGATTTTTAACAAAAGTTTTTTTTTCCACCAATGTTTTATAGATAAGAAGTTACTTTACTTTAGTGCCTTACGTAACAGAGGGGCAACCCTTTGCCTTTTGTCTACACCTTAAGCTTGGGACGAAAGTAGAAGTTTTTTTTTTATTTTTTTTATTTTTTATTTTTTTATTTATTTATTTTTTTTAATCTCTATATTTGTCCTCCTGACTCGCAGGAAAGCGACGGAGGCGCTATACATAGGGTAAGCAATTACCCCGACCTGCTTCCGGAGATGCCAAGATATTGCTGTCCGCTGGTAATTTAGTAGAGATATTACTGTAATTTAGAACTGCTTGTCAAGACCACCAAGCAGGGGAAAGTGCCGTAAAGTGTTTTTCCCAAGAACACAACAGAATGGCGCAAGTGGGTTTTGAACCGAGACCATGTTGATCATTAGTCCGGTGCGTTAACCACTCGACCACGCTGCCGACGTCATGCACTGGGGACGAAATAGAGATTTTGAACACTGATTAAAAGTGATGTATTTTGTAAAAGATGCCCCTTTTTTAAATTCTTCCTCCCCCAGCAAAGACATTCCGGTGCCCTTGGTTTCGGATAATGATATCCTCAAAAGTTCTTTTTTCCCGTCAATGTCTCGTAAATCAGAAGTTACTCTATTTTAGTGCCTTACGTAACTGCTTTCAATAATGACATCATTTAAAGGTTGTTTTTTCGCGCTTCGCTTTTCTCGATGTGACGTTTCAGTTTAAATTTCTGTGTGGAGAAGAATAGCTTTATGCTTTAGTTACTGTCAAAATTATAAAAATTTTTAATTCAGTTACCAGTATCTAAACTTTTCTAATCAGTTTTCTATAAGAACGGCCTTCCAAATTTCTCGTACAAAAGCTTTTTTCTTCTATAGCATAATATTGTTGCCATGGAATAAGCGGTAGTCATAGCTATTGCGTAGATTACCGTTGTTTTTGTGACCTAAACCTCGATTACTAAATCCGAATTCTGCAAGAAGCTTAAGCCAGCAACTGAAATTTGATTTACTTGTCCGGAATTAAGACTTAAGCTCAACTTAATTAAGTCAAAGTTTCTGCATACCACCCTGAAAGTTGTTACTCCTGCACTGCGGCTTTGAAAGAAAAGAGTTAATGACAAGCCGAGATGCGAGTTTTCTATTGAATGAAGGCGATTTCCACCAGAGTCCCGTTCTCAAGCGGAATCTTGTGTTTAGGTGAAAGAATCGCTGATGGCGCTTTTGAAAGATTACGTCATACCCGCGTGCAAGGACGAGTGTGTCAGGATTGGGTTGTTCTGACGTCATCTTTGCAGTCGGCTCTTCATTCCCGCGGTACCTAGCAGCGTCTCTCATAACTGTTGACGTGATTGAAACACTTGGTGTGTGACGTCTCATAGCAGAGATCAAGTCGTACGAACTGTTTGTGCATCTCGAAAACTCCCTACGAATGGTAGTTGAAGCTTGTTTAACTTCAATTCGTTGCTATCGTTTTCGAGAAAAGCGAGCTTTAATTCCGCGGTCGAGTTATGTTGATTATGCTCGCTTTTTAAAATACACAAAAACCGTCAACAAATGTTGTGAGTTGGAATTCATCGCGCTATATTACCCGATGTGAAACTGAATCGTAATCGCTTTCCGTAAGCAAACTAATAATTGTTTGCAATGCAGCAGCCGATCTTGAAATTGATTATTCATTTAATTGCATGATATGATGTTATTTGGGCAATGTATAAATCGAACACCAACTTGGCACAGCGGTACGTTGTTTATCAATCACGAAATTTGCATTCTATAAAGACTTTAAAAAATCGTGTTGATCAACTTTGCTCTAATTAAGCATGTGCACAAAGCTACTATCGGGCAAAGAATTCTCAGTATTATCTTTTGCTAATGACAGTAGATTCGAGCTTATGTTGTGTGGCTGGTCTTTTGACCGAGTGCTAAAGTTTACGATGTTCTAAATCTGGAGTACAAAGTCTTTTTGTCCTTGCGTGCCGCATTTAGTTTGACAATGGTAAAACAATGATTTCTAAATTGTATTAGGTTTAAAGTTAACTCTAAGATATGATGAATAATACGTTTCATCAATATGTAGGCCTAGCATTTGTCATTTATTCCTACCAAAAAATGTAATAAAGCGAGAAGACGCAATTTTTAGCGACATAATTCTGGGAAAATTGACAAAAGATCGTTTTAATGACTCCCTTGATCTTAAATGTTTGTTGATAACGTCGGACAACCATCTAACCAAGGTTGCTAATGCTTATCACAATAGCCTATTGACCAAATCGTATAATCTGGTAACAAAAGACTATTTGCAAAAAACGCCAACCGAGCCGGCATGCATGTATTATTATTTATTATTATTTAATGTAAAAAAAAGGACAAATTTAAATTTGCTAATCGTGCAATGAATGGAGTGCGTAACATATGTAGTTTGGTCACACAAATTTAATTATACTATTAATGCACTTTTACACTTCATAAGTGTGTTTGAAGATGAAACTAAAAAAGCAATTATTCTATTGGAGCAGTGTGTTTTACACCGCGACCTGTTTCACAACCCAATGTAGCTTAAATTAGGTTATTTCATGCATTTGTAAAGAACGCATTAAACAAAAAAATGGTTTAAAACCATTCACTCTGTTAAATAAAACTTACTAAACAACATTGTGATATTACTTGCGTTCAGTTCAGTTCAGTTTTCTTTTATTTCTGCTCCGCCACATGAACAAAATAACAAAATGTTGAAAAGTTTGTGTGTTGTTAAAGACGGGTTAGAAAAAGGAAGAAGTAACAAAATGAGTTGACGTTGTGTCTTGCTAATTAGCGATGAAAGGTGTGACTTGTTGTTTAATATAGAAGCAAGGTTGCTTCACCTCATTATAAAATTGTTTAAAAAAATTGAAAGAGAAAAAGAAAAAAAATAAAGTATAGAACCGAGGCTATTTGCTTAATAAAACACTGCTATGGGGGCGGTGCAATGGTGGGACCATAGCAGAGTTCGGCTGGATGAATGTGATCAGTCCTTAAAAAAATGTAAAAGCATGAACATATTCTACCGGCCCAACAGGCAAACAAACCCACCGAAAGAAATCCTGTTGCGGATCAAAAGATCATTTCTCGAACAAAAACCTCAGTAAGAAAAATACAAAAACAAAAACATCACACCATTAGTAAAAAAAACAAAAAAAACAAAAAGAACACAAAACAACATAAGAAAACATACTAGAAAAAAAATAAAAAAAAAATCTACAAAAACCGATGCAAAGTAGTAACAATAAATAGTAAAATAAAATTTATGCAATAGCTAAAAAAAAAATTGTTCAGGTAGAAACAAGAGTGATCCTGAAGAACTTTTCTTGAGTCTTTTCTTGACCATTGTAGAGTTGAAGATTTTCAAATTGTTCAGTTGTTTTCCTGAAACACAAGAAAAGGAAGACCAGCAAAAGATATTAAATGATGACCTACGTAACAGTTTATAAGTTTGATTATTGTTCAAGGAAGAATGCTTTAGATTTTTTAACAAATGTACTTAAGGATTTACATAGTTTTATTTTTTCAGGTAATTCATTCCAAATTTTTGGGCCAATGCATCTTATTGATTGTTTTGTTAGTGTGTTTTTGCATGATATAGGTATGATTTGAGAGTTACTTCTAGTAATTACAGTGGACGTTTTTCTTTGAAATATATTGTTAAATGCGTTGCATTCTTATTTTGGCGGGCTCTTCAATTCCTTTATTTCCTTGTTCGCTCTTTCTTCCGAGCAACGCAGAAAAGCATTTCAGGCAGCCATGTTGACCAAAAAATGCATCAAAATTGGAATGACTGCGCTTGCAACTCTGGATAACAAAAGAGCAATGGCTGACCGATATGCAAAAAAATTTTCTCTTTGTAACCGCAGTTGAGTCATTTTATTGGGCTATTAACTCGTGTATAGTGTAATCTCTGTTGATCATACCGATAAGGTCTATGTCGCGCTCTTCATCATTGAATAGCTTCTATCTACTCAGCTACACTGTCGATATTCATACTAAAGCATGCTTCATAAGCTTTTTTGTTTTTGTTAACTCCTATCAATAAGTTTACCCGCAACGTAATGCAATCTAAAAATTTGTCTTCACTTGATTTTTGAGCAAATAGATGAGACCTTTCTTTTTCGGCTTTCACTTGACCTGTTTAAAAACAGTTTCAAAATAACTTGTTTAAGTTTTGGTGCCTTCTTTGAATAGTTAGTCTTGCTTAATTTTTGCTTGTTCAACCCTCTTTCATCATTGTTTATTGTTGTACCTTAATGAAAATTTTAGTTCTAAGGTTTAAATACTAAGTCAACAAGTCTTCAGTTCAGTTTAGTTTTCTTTTGTTTCTGCTCCGCCTTACAGTAAAAGCTCAACTATAATTACTAAATAATAAACATAATTAAAGCCGCGGATTAGAAAAAGGAAGAAGCAATAAAACAAATTTACGTTGTAGCTTGTAAATATAGTAACGAAATATATATATAGAAGTTGTATTGCAGGAAGCAAAGTTGTTTCATCTCAATATCAATTTGTTTTGTTAAAAGAAAAACAAAAAAGCTCAAAAATTATTCAATGATTACATTCGTGTAGGCAGGTACGTCCTATTGGTTGACGCGTTGTATGAATTCAACTTCTAGTCATTCTTTTTTGTGTCTTTGAAAAACAAACTATTGCGGCAAAATTGACTCCCAAACGACCCCCAGATTGAAAACCACAGTATTGGAAGCAAGCAACGGCATTAAACGCTGCTTCAGGCATTGTAAAATAATCATGGACTTCCTAGATAATTGTATGAAAAACAAACTTTTTTCCAGAATTTTAAATAATTTTTGTAGAACGTAGAGTAAAATTTTTTAGCTTTTACAAACACTGTGATATAATCTTGTTAACACAAAAATTCAGTGCAGTTCAGTTTAGTCGTTTTTTTTCGCCAACTTGTCAAAAGAAATATTTATGTCTACATATTTTCACTACGAAAAAAGGGACATCCAACAAAACAAAAACAACGTTGAAACAGCAAACTCAGAAAATTATATTTGGTAAGATAAGAATTTGTATTGTTGCAACACCTAGAGAAAGAAAAAAATAATACAGATACAAGATTAACGTGGCCGGCTTTTTTTGTTTTGTATTTTATGTTATTTGATGGCTTGTAACCCAGCACAGAAAAGCTATTAGGTGCTACACCTTGCCCAAGAGTGACCTGGAGGAAGTTTTAATCGGGTATCCTCATTCATCCCGACTTATCAGTTGATAAGCTTACAACTGGATGCAGTTTACACTTGTGTTCAAGAGAATATTGTCACACGCTTTTGCTTGAGTTGATAAAAACTTATTAAAATGAAAACTTATTAGTTTCCATTACTTTTCAAAAATGGATAAAAGAAAATCAAAAATTTTGAAGCATTGGTGTATATTTTTAGTCGGCAATCTTCTGTTTACTTATCTGTCATTGATCTTTGGGGTGTATTATTTGTTTCGTTCGGCATTAAGCGACAAGCGTTTACAACCTTTTGCTTGCCTCTGAATCAAATAAACTAAATATAGAAGCTTTATTGCTGCTACTTTGTTGTAACCGGTTTGCGACACGTCATTTTTGCTTTTTTACGTCCAAGTTCGAAACATCAACACTGTAATTACGATGGAGTAAAATTGACTTGGTACTTGCTTTAAAGTAGCATATAACATTATTGAATTTTCAGTAGCCGACGAAAAAGACTCGAAGCAGATTATGTAGTTAATAGTTTGATAAATTTGGCTGCGGGAAAGAATTTATAGTAAAATGTTTTCACTGATTTAAGTTTTCGAAAATTGCCGCAAAAAAGATTTGCTTCTGAAATTTATTTTACTGTAATAATTTAAGCTTCCAAGATAAGTTTTACGTCAGAGTTTTACCTGCTCCCAACCTTTTCACTTGGATACAAAAACATTGGTGAATTTAAAAACAAACCAAGATGAAAAAACAAGTTTTGGTTTATCTGCTGTATAGGTTTTAGTCCCTATCTAACTAGTTACTGTGTAGAAGAAATACCTAAAAGCCAAAGGAGAGAAATGCTTTTGTAAAAGAGTTGATTTTTTTACTGCCTTCATCTTAAAATACTTTTTTTAAATCATTCGTAAAACCGAATTTGTCTTTTTTGTATTAATTTAGCTATTCGTGTTAAATGTGTTAAAACGACGATGTTGTATTTCTTCTTGTTTTTTATTTTTTTTATTCGTCCTCGTTCATTAGGTGAGTAAAACAAATGTTTTTGCAAACAATCGACAAAAAGTAATTTTTGGGATTGTGTGAAGTCATATTACAAAACATATTAAAATTGAGGAAAGACATCCATGTTTTATTGTGGCTACAACACACGTGATTAAATTTTAAAGAAAAGTAATTGGTGGTCCAAAAGAAGGCAGATACGTAAAAATCAAAAAGTTTTCCACCTCAAATCAAACGCTGAAAAAATAGTTTTCATGGCATTTATCTTTTGGATAACTTTTTACAAATATTGCAAAGGAATTGGGCGTTCTTTAAAAGATCAATAAAGAAAAAGAATAGAAGCAATTGAATTTAAAAGAAAAGGAGATTGGCAATTCTTAATATAGTTGACATAATTTTGAGTGTTTTAATTTGTTAAAATTTTTAATTCTTGTTTTAAAACTGTCTCAAAATTTTAAAACTTTCGGCGGCTTGGTCGAGAGTTAGAGCGCGGGATTGTGATTGATATGATTGAAGTAACAACATTTTACAAGACTTTATAAAGTTTAAACCAAAAATTAAATACACTTAAACTCTAAAACAAAAAAACCAATAAAGGAATTAATTTAAATGAACGACCTGAAAAACGACCTTCAACTATTCGACAAAATAACAACTGACAAAACCAAAGTGTGAACGGAATGTGAAATAACAGAAACGACAGAAATTAACGTGTCGGAGAAAAGGCGCAATGCGTGGCAATCATCATAAAGAACTTTGTTGATTACATAGTTCAATGATCTTAGTTGAAAACCCATTCGCGCCATTCTGTTGTGTCCTTGGGAAAGACACTTTACAGCACTTTCCCCTGCTTGGTGGTCTTGGCAAGCAGTTCTAAATTAAAGTCATATCTCTATTAAATTACAAGCGGACAGCAATATCTTGGCATCTCCGGAAGCAGGTCGGGGTAATTACCTACCCTATGTATTAGCGCCTGCGAGTCAGGAGGATAAAAATAGAGATAAAATAATAAAATAATTTTTAGTGCGTGGTAAGATTTAAAATGCTCTGCGAGAACTTAATTCCATTTAGAGAAATACATTCAATGGTTGACTTGCATTCAACAAAAAACTTTACTGCTAGTATCGCAAAAAATGATCATAGAATCGGTTATCTTCTTTTTGCCCCAGTTTAAAAATTTTGTTGAACAGAGCAAAACAAATACCTTTCACTGATTTTGCAGATGCTAGTTGTGAGGCGAAGCGTCGCGCGATCGAAGAAGAAGATGCTCCCGGGAGTGAGTGGGTGGCTTTGTGCCACTCGTTTGTGTAAAATAGAATTGAGATGAAACAGCAATTTAATGGAACGATTAAGTGATATTGCTTACTTAGCTAAATTACCGTCATACTGTGATAAATATAAAGAAGATGGGAGCAATCGTTTAAAGGTTGTTGTTCATTCAACAACTCTGACGTTGTTCTGCAAGGATTATTGGATGATGAGATGACTTAAGAACTAAGATCAATTTTTTTACAAAGAAAGACGATTCATTGCAGACTTGTTTGAGTTGTGTTGATAATTAAAATTTTTAAAAGAAAGAGTTTGCCAGCTTTGCTTAAATAAATTTTGTGGTACTTTATATGCAACTTTATTTCGTAGATATTTACTCCTTCTGCCTGGAAGATCCGTGCAATCCTAGTAATCCGATTCCTGTAAACAACAGCAATCCTTGTCCTAAGTGGTGCAAGAAAGTAAAGGGAAATTGTCACTCAAAGCAACGTAGGTTTAGTTCCCCCCTCTTTGATGGGACGAAGAGGATCTTTCTTTTTTACCGAGCAACCACTTTGATGTCATTGAGTTTTTTCACGGCGTCGTCTTGTGGAGACCGTAACCAATATTGTTTACGTTCTCAGCCTGTCCTTAATGGTTTGTCGTTTCTTTCGTTCTTTTTCTTCTTCTTTCGGCTTCCCCACTACTCGGGGTCGCCACAGCGCGACAGTATGCTCCATTTCACTCGATCTACTTCGTCTCCTTCCCTAGCTCCAACCCTTTCCATGTCTTCTCTCACCAAATCCATCCACCTTCTCCTTGGCCTTCCTCTTTTCCTTCCACATGGCACCGCCATCCCATCATCCTTTTCCCACGTAGTCTTCTTGTCTCCTTTTTACGTGTCCATACCAACGTAGCCTTGCATTCTGAAGTTTGTCTCCAATCTTGGCAATTTTCGCAATCCCTCTCACGTATTCGTTTCTTATCTTGTCCTTTCTTGTCACTCCCAATGCCCATCTCACCATTTTCAACTCTGCAACTTCCATTTTTCCCACCTGTCTTTCCTTCACTGCCACTGTTTCCGTTCCATAAAGCATGGTTGGTCTAACAACATTCTTGTACATTTTACCCTTAACCTTTGCCGATAGCTTCCTGTCGCACAGAACTCCAGACACCTTCCTCCAACTCTTCAATCCTGCTTGGATCCTTCTCCTTATTTCTTCTTCACATCTTCCATTGCTACTAACTGTTGAACCTAGGTATTTGAAGTTTTTTGCTCTCTTTACCTTTTCTTCATACAGCTTCAACTCTTCTCCATCATCCACATCCCCAACCCTCAAGTATTCGGTCTTGCTCCGGCTCACTTTTAGGCCTCTTCTATCCAATGCATTTCTCCAAATCTCCAGATCCTCGTCTAGCTCCCTATGATTTTGTCTAGACAGGACTATGTCATCTGCAAACAGCATATCCCATTTTACGTCCTTCCTGATGTCCTCCGTCAGTTTGTCTATGATGATGGTAAAAAGAAATGGGCTGAGTGCTGAACCTTGGTTGTGCCCAACACCTACCTTGAATTCTTTAGTCAACCCTGCTTCACTTCTCACAGTTGCCATCGCTCTGTCATACATTTTCTTGATAATCTTTACGTAGCCCTCTGATGTTTGAGCTAACCACAAGTATTCCCACAGTCCCTCTCTGGGTACCTTGTCATATGCTTTCTCCAAGTCAATAAATGTACAGTGCACTGCCTTCTACCCTTCAATCCACTTTTCCAACAGCATCCTTAGAAAAAAGATTACGTCGGTGGTACTCCTTCCTGGCATGAACCCAAATTGTTGCTCAGCTATTGTCACCTGCTTCTATTAACTTCTATTCTATAACCTTGCTTCTATTAACCTCTCCCACAATTTTATAGTATGGCTCATCAACTTGATCCTCCGGTAGTTTCCACATTCCTTGATGTCTCCTTTACCTTTGTGCAAAAGTACAAGCACGCTCCTCCTCCACTCATCTGGCATCTTCTCTCCTCGCAAGAGTCTGTTGAAGAAGTTTACTAAAAACTCCACACCTTTATTGCCTAAAGCAATTCATGCTTCCACTAGTATGTCATCAGGTCCTTGAGCCTTTCCCTTCTTCATCTTCCTCAACCCAGTCCTGACTTCTTTTCCAGAGATATTTTCCACGTCCCTTTCTCTCCCTTCTGTTCTCGTTTTTCTTCTTTCTCTAGGGTTTTCATGGTTGAGTAAGTTGTCAAAATACTCCTTCCATCTCTGTTTCACTTTCTCTTCTTCCAACAGAATATCCCCAGTTTTACTCTTGATTACTCTTACTTGTTGAACATTCTTGCTTTGTCTGTTTCTCTGCTTTGCTATTTTGAACACCTCATTTTCCCCCTCTTTTTTTTCCAGTTTTTCGTACAATTTCTCATATGCCTTGTTTCTTGCCTTTGCCACTTCTCTCTTAGCTTGCTTTCTGGCAGTTTTATAGGCCAACTTGCTTGCATCATCTCTGATGGTATCCCATGCTTTTTTAGTTTTTTTCTTATCCTTCAGCTTCTCATGGACTTCCTGGTTCCACCACCACGTTTCCCGTCTACCTGCCGTGCTACTTTTTCCCGATGTTTCACCCAGTTTCCTTCTGGAAATGCTCCGTATCATTTCAGCTATTCTTTGCCAGTCTTCCTGTCCACCAAGTATTCCGCTTTCAATCACTTCCATTTTGAATTTATTGTTCACTTTCGAGTACTTTAGTTTCCACCATTTTATTCTGTTCACTAGTTTTCGTGCTTTCCTCCACATTGTCCAGATGATTATCGCACTGACCACTATTCTGTGCTGTTTTGCTACACTTTCACCGACAACAACTTTGTATCCACCACTTTCTTGATCCTTCGTCTTCTCACCATAATGTAATCCACCTGCGAACTGCGTCCGCCACTGCTGTAGGTGACTCTATGTGCTGGTTTCTTTACAAAATATGTGTTAGTGATCGCTAGTTCCCTTCTCTTAGCAAAATCCAACACTGCTTATCCTTTGTTATTCCTTTTCCCTAATCCGTGTCTGCCCATGCATTCTTCATCACCATTATTCCCTTCACCTACGTGCCCATTCAGATATGCTCCCACCACAATTCTTTCATTCGTTGGTATCTTTTTTACTGTCTCATCTAGGTCCAGCCAGAATATTTTCTTTTCTTCACGTATGCACCCCACCTGTGGCGCATATGCACTGATAACATACAGCATAACACCATCAAGCTCCATCTTCAAGCATATTATCCTGTCTGTTACCCTCCACAATTCCACTACCCTGTCCACATGCTCCTTTTTCAGTATGATTCCTACACAATTATTTTTGTTTCCACTTCCACAGTACCACATTTTATATCCTCCATCTATCCATCTTGCTCTCTCTCCCTTCCAGGGAGTTTCCTGCCACACAGTATGTCCACCTCTCTTCGTTCCATAAGATCGGCCACTTCTCATTCTTTACCGGTCATGGTTCCAACATTTAATGTAGCAACCCTCAGGTTGATCTTCTTAGCTTTCTTCCTCTCTTTATTTCTCTCCTTCCTTCTTCTCCACTGCTTTCCACCTCTTCTTTGCATCCAAGTAGCATGTCCACCAGTGAGCCTTGGTGCCCAGTCATTGGTAACGGTTGTTGTTTTCCCGGGCCTCGACCGATCCGGTATGAAGTCAGATTTTACAACGCGCATTGAAAAATATTTGGCTATGTTTTACGCCGGATGCCCTTCCTGTCGCAACCCTCCCCCTTTATCCGGGCTTGGGACCGGCACCAAGGCTGCTCTGATTTGAACATCCTTAGAGGCTGGGTTTGTTTTATAAAAAGTAAAAAAAGTGAAAAACTCCTTTCAAAAAATTGAAATTAATCTCACCTCAGCGTCAGCTTTGTTATGCCTTGCCCGGCAAAAGCCTGGGCTCGTTCCGCTGAAGGATTGGGCTGTTATTTAGTGATATAATGTTTTGTCAAAAAATTTTAAGATTACTTTATTTTTTAGTTGATCTTCCACCTCCGCAAAAAGATAACATGGCGTCAGTGTTGCTTACCTTAGCTCAAATGGAAAGCAAAAATTCGGACAATAACAGCAAAGACCAACGTCTTCTAAAGATCAAAGGAATTTCTAACCGTAAGTTTGTTTTTGGTTTTAAATCAATGCTTAGCTTGGAACGCCCAGTATTTCTATAAAGAGAACTTTGATAAAATATGCTTCAATCTAATAGGTGCTGGGATCCAAAATTTTAAGATTAAGTTTTCTTTTGTATAAAACTTACTAACAATCGGTTTCCTCATAATATAGAGATATAGAGATACATAAATTACGTTAAATTAAGATCGGGTTCGCTAAACGTGCTGAAATTCCAAAAACCGGTTCGCGCGAACGCCTAAAATTTGAGTTGAGATTACGAAAAATTTATTTTTAAATTTCTGTTTCCCCTCAATTAAAATAAAGGATTTTGCCCAAAGCTGCTTTTTCGATTTTATTAAGTTTTAAAAATTAAAATTTGGTTTTGCAAAACCCTTGAAAATAATTTTTCAATTTCTACAAACTTTTATGTGCTACATTCTTTAATCATTAAAAATGGCAACCTTTTTTGGTTACTTTATAAAGAGCATTGTTGCTTAATAATATAATACTTTTTCCTAGTTTCTGATCATTTCTTTAGATGTGGAGAGCGTGAAGTTATCGTTGATCAACAAGGTTCAGCTTGGCTTCAAATTAGAAGCAAAAACAAACTTGTTTGTTTTTAAAAGTCTACAAGCCTATTTGTTGACTGCTATGTGAAATTGTACTCCTAATTTAGAATAAACTTATTTAAGCTAGAGCAAAAAAATAATAAAAGGGGTTACAGCGAGATATTAACAAATTTTCAATGAAAATTGTAAATGACCCGATTCTCCTGCAATAAAGTTAAAATTATTTTAATTCAAGAGAAATCCTAAAAATAACAAATCTAATTTTCATGAAAGTTTTATTTTCTATGCGAACAAGAAAAGATAGCAGTTCGGACCCAAAAAAATAAAAAATTAAATAAATAAATTAACTTGAACATAGATTTGTACTCGTCTAATTCTTTATTGTTGGCTCTTATAAATCGAAAGCGCTTAAATTTAGAAAAGAAATTATCTTTTAAAAACGTTATATGCCAGAAATTGAATGGTTTACAAAGCAAGAACATAAAATTACATTTCATGGAAAAGTAGCTTTTCTATTTTAGAATCAATTGCGTATCGACGAACTAATTTAAGGTCACAGCTCGCGGTTACCAATCATCAAAATTAAATGATGACCAGGAAGCAAAAGTCAAAGTTTAGTTTGTTATTGTAAGTTAATTCTTAATGAATCTTTAGCACGACTGATAAATAATTGCTGTGAAAACCTTTATATGAATGCAAGAACCTTAAGAGTCTTTTTCACAGAATTGTTATCAAGAACGATTTTCATGAAAGGAAATCATGAAACAGAGCGAATCAACAGCTTGAATAGCTTTTCCCATTATTTTGCGGCTGACCATGCAGAAATGGAATGAGATAGTGAGAGTTTCGGGCCGAAAAAACACCAGGCCATTAATGTTGTCCAATGAGCCTGATAAATCTTTTATGGCAGTGCTTTATACTGTACCTGTAAACTTTTTTAATAACAAAACCACTTCTTGGGCTTCAATTTGAAGTGAAGAATACACTAAAACCTTTTAGAGTTTCAAAAGCAAAATTATTTTCATATTGAAGTAAATCAAGTTTTTATTCATAAAATAATTGTGTATAAACGGGGTGACCCTATTTAATGAATGCTTAGTAAATGCGAAGGGTTTTAAGGTGACATCGTTAGTAAAGTTGAAATAGGAAATTATTTTTTCGTCAAAAGTTATTTTTTTATTACGTAATTAAACTCTCACTACTCCCACATCGTTTTGGTAAGTCGCTGGGCGAGGAATACTGCGGTGATGAATTTCAATTTTCAGCCCCAAGTTTATTTCCATCTCAATATTTGAATGATGTTACTGTTGATCCTCAAAATCTGGACCTTTTCTCCAGCATTCTGATGGGATACGGATATGACAGATTTGAATTTCCTCACAATTGCAAGATTAATATCCACGATCAAATAAACGCAGCCCAACTCATTCAACCCCCCCTCAATATTCCCTATTGTGTAAGGTAAGATCAAAAGTAACGTGATTAATCAAGAGTGGAAAAATAACCTGTGTATTTTTGTTGCCGAAGAAGATTTTTCTTTTAAAGTATTTTGATGATTATGGGTGAAACAGCAAGTACAAAAACAATGAACGATGCAGCATCGTCGTGCGCAATTGAAATAAATTTGTTTATTTCAGAATTGCTTGCAATCCTTCTGACCCCAGTCTTGAATTCGATTCTTTGCGGTGTCTATCCAACCCTGGGTGTTATTTCGATCACGAGCTTGCATTTAGACGTCAGGGGGTTTCGGCAGCTTTGGCCGGTGTTCCTATCTGCCATCTAGCAATTCGAAATAGAAACTTTCAAAGATTAGCAAACGAATACATTCAAAGAGTACAGTACTTTAACTAATTTTAAAATTTTTTAAATGTTTAAAGCAATGTTTTTATTTGAAAAAATCTAGTAGTAAACAATATTTATTTTCTTAATTTTATGCACCAAAATCATACAAGTACCAAATATTTACTTCTATGCATCTAGTAGGAGAAGTAGACATCTGATACTAGGTATATTATTTTTGTTCTTTTATGCATTTGATTAGTATCTTCTACAGTATGCTCGGTGCCTGAAACTTGGGTCCCACCATAGTTTGTCAATTATATAACAAAGCCTTTAATTTGGTGTCTATTAGGGGTTTTCAAAAAAGAAATTTATTTTTTATAACTCTAACTTTCTACCATAGACAATATTACAATGGACAATGCAACAGTGGCCAATAATACAATATGGCCAGCGTGGTCGAGTGGTTCGAGCGCCGTGCTTGTAATTGACATGATCTCGGTTGAAAACTTACTCGCGCCATTCCGTTGTGTCCTTGGGAAAGACAATTTACGGCACTTTCCCCTGCTTGGTGGTCTTGGCAAGCAGTTTATATTTCAATCATATCTTTATTAAATTTTAAGCGGACCTCAATATCTTGGCATCTTCTAAAGCAGGTCTGGGTAATTGCTTTTACCCTTTAGCGCCTCCGTCACTTTCCTGCGAGTCAGAAAAATAAATACAGAATTAAATAAAAAAATAGATTTAAAGATTAGATCAGAAAAAAATACAAAATATTGCATATTTACAAAAAACACATTTAATTCTTTTTATCAACAGCGTTATTTTAAAATCTTCACCATGAAAAATTTTTGTAATAGGCCTACTGGCAACGTGATCAAGCAGGTTACTTGCTGCACTCTCTATTTGCTCGGCGGTTTTAGCAGCAGTTTAAACTTTGGTTTTATCACTAAATAAAATAATTAAAAGATTAAATAAAAATTTAAAAAGTGTTTTTTCCAAAAAACAAAGCAAAAATCGCCCAGGTAGACAAAGCATTGAACGCGCGTCTTTTTGCTCGTAAATTAGATTGGTTACACCCTGAGTAGTTCGTTGTGTTGGTGTACATTTGCTAATGAAAAATCTTTGTTCTCTTTTTAGTTATTATCCGACGATATATAAATAAAACAAACTGTTGTTTTTTTTAAGAAAGCTATTAATAAGACCCAAGTTTCGCAACTCGAGAGAGTATGATCTAAGCACATAGCTTTGTTTTGCAACCCAAGTAATACACTGTTTATTTTTGGTGTTGTCGATGGTACAGTGATATGTTTCAGACCAACAGGCAATGGAATGCTTTGTACACTAACTGCCTGATTGAACAAAACCTTGTTGCGATCGAACATCCTGATCCTGGGTGCTATGCTTTAAAATATCTTCATCGTATGCATGGCTACCCGAAAATCGCTGGCTGGAAAAGTAAGTTCATTAAAAACTATAGCCATTGATGATGGAGGAAGCAGCAGCTTGCTTTCGGTTTGTTTTACAAGTTGTTTATCTAGCGGTTGTTAAATTGTTTTTGAAAAGGTTGTTGAATTGTTTTTTTTTGAAAACTAATTTATTTGCTTTACTGTCGGACGGATAGTAACGTTTAGATAATAAAGAAAATGTAACTCTTATCACTATCATTAATAAAAAAAAAACTATTTTTAAACGATTAACATAGCTAAAAACTTTGAATTAAATATTGTGCAAAATTTTGTGACATCAAAGAGAATTTGTTATTTTTCAAAGGTATAAATCGTCGAAACTGTTTTTTGATTAATGGATGTTGGTTGCCATCTATTGACAAAGATTATCATTGTTTTTATCCGGCTGATGTTGATGATATTGAAGTTTTCAACAACTATAGTTTCTCCAGTCGCCATCCATCACAATACGAAGTGTACGGGCGCCCTATATGCAGGCCATTCAACGACGCCACTCCGCAGGGCTACCTGGAGTCATATCATCAATGTAAATTAGCCGGCTGCGCCATAGACAGCTCTATAACTACGCAGTCGTTATACGACAAGTTTGCAAGTGTCTTGTACAGTGATGAAGTCCCAGAAAATCTTCGCTACTCTTTTTGGTTAGGTGTTCAAAAAGGATCGATAACGCCGGGAAATTATCAGGAGAAGTTAATGGAAATGAAGAGATACAGGAGTTGTCCGCGGCTGTCAAGCCTACTAGCTATACCTGACCTTGGTCAATTAGATGCAATTGATTTTTCTAACCGCTATTTCGACACAGTAATTCGTCCACTAAAACAAAATTTATTTAATTCAAAGTTTTTGGGTTCGGTTTCTAGTCAATTGACTCCACTTCACTGTCTGCTTTACGCCAGTCAAGCAGCAGGTCGCAACGTTTCTCCGCTCGTAAAACAGTTGTTTGATAATTTTTGTTCCACTTTTAGCAAAGCTCATTATGCATGTCCTTACTCACCGACAAACATCAACTTGACCGGATATCCGGCACTGACCGGAAGTGTTGAAGGTTGCTGCGAAAAACACCTTTGTTATACATCGCGTCATCTCATCCAAACACAGCGATCCGGAGTTGCTTCATTTTATTCAGAATGGGGAGAATGGGGCACATGCAGCGCCTCGTGTGGAGGAGGCCTAAAAAAAAGAAAAAGAAATTGTGAAAAGCATCCGCATGTCTTGGATGCAGCTTGTCACGGAATCAGTGAGGAGTCGCAACCTTGCAATGTGTACCCTTGTCCGTATTGGAATTCCTGGGGAGAGTTTGGATCGTGTAGCGTCACATGTGGAGATGGATTTAAATTACGGAGTCGGAAGTGTGTCGATTCCCAACCATCTACAACAAGTTGCGTTGGAAACGCAGAGGAGAAATCGCCATGTAATATTCGACCGTGCCCCATATTTGGCAAGTGGGTCGAAATGAGTGAGTGTCCTTGCTCAGCTCCTAGAATTAAGTACAGACGTCGGACATGCGTCGACCATTGCAATGGAGTGGACACTGAACTGGGTAAAGTACCATGCACTCGTTTTTGCGGCCGCTTGGAATGCCAGGCCGAGAAATCCTGTTTCTACCCAGTTTGTCGTCGACGCTTCAAATGTGTTTGCAAACCTGAGGGTTTTCTATGCTCCGATGAAGAGCCTAATCCAGAAAGATGCTTCGATGGGTTGTGCCGGTTCTTTTGATGGTTTTCTTGTTTTTTACTTCCAATTTCTGGGCCTGTCGATTGATTTCGATTTGTCTTAAACAACTCATTAAAACTTAATTAAATTTTTAATTATATCAATGACATTGTAAGTTGTAACAGTTGATCTCGAGTTTTTGTCGACATTGTTTCTACTGTATAATAAATTTCTTTGCTCATTACTTTTACGTGCGACGTTCACTATCCTAAGTTTCATTACATCTCTATATTTATCCTCCTGACTCGCATTGAAGAAATTCAGGAAAGTGCCAGAGGCACTAATATATAGGGCAAGCAATTACCCGGCCTATATCCGGAGATACCAAGATATTGTTGTCCGATTAAAATTTTTATTTTTGTTTTTTAGTTTAAGAGAGATATGACTGAAATTAGAATTGCTTGACAAAACCACCAAGCAGGGTAAAGTGCCGTAACGTGTCTTTCCCAGGAACACAACAGAATGGCGCGAATAAGTTTTCAACCGAGATCATATTGAACACATGAAAAAAAGATCATCACTTTAATCTTGCCGGTATTGGTTGTGTTGACAAAAATACCTTTTAATCTAAAAGTTACTGCAACAAGTAATTTTTAATTAATTAAAAATAGTAAAACCAGTTAAAATTTTTCCAAAAGTAAGAATGTTACAGTTACTTTGTCAGCAATTCATATCCAAACGACTCAAAAAATTTTTAAATATTTTTGTTTCTACTCACAATCAGCTCAAAATGACTTCCTAGTCGAATTGAATTAAAGATTGTGAATAACGAGGCGACGATTAAACGAAATCAGGAAAACTAAACAAAATAAATCTTTTTTAAATATATCTTGGGCGTAGTAGTTTATAGCAGTGGTTCCCAACCGCCGGTCCGCGTAAATTTTTTGCCGGTCCGCGAAGTATCTTATTTTCTGCCAAGATAATTTTAATATGGAATCATAACCATTGCAAAGATGTTACTCTCTGTAAAACTCATTTTACGCCTGGCCGATTTGCAGCAGTAAAACTGACTTATCTCGCCTTTCATCGTTGATACCGCAAAATTGTTTAATAATAATCAAGGTAAACCTTCCGATTACCTTCTAGATTCATGTTTGACCTAAGTTTTGTTTCGTCGTAAGTGATTTTGTTAAAATTGCTTCGACATAAACTACGTCTAGCGTTCTAAAAGTTTATTGATAGAATGCTGTGCAAAGTAATTTTTTACTTTTGAGATGCTCTAATAGCTTGTACTGTGACACTGCAGAAGGATTAGTATGGAATCAACAAAACAACAAGGTATTATGGTGTATTTTAACAAAAAGGATAAAACTAAGACTTCTGAAACAGATAATTCTCAAAATGGAAATGAAGCTAGTATTAGTAGGGCTACTGTAAGTGTAGAGCAAACTACAAAAAGGACATGTGCAGATAAGTCGAATGTCACAGGAGGAAGTAAGAAACGAAAAGGGGAATTTGTCAGGCAATACGATAAAAAATACTTGGAGCTTGGTTTTACTGTAGCTCCGTGTAGTGAACAATCGCCACGGCCCTTATGTTTAGTGTGCTCCCAAATTTTCTCAAATGACGCTATGAAACCTTCCAAACTTGCTTGTCACTTCCATTCAAAACACAACAATCTTAAAGACAAGCCCCTTGAATATTTTGAACGACTACGCTCTAATATGAATGATCAAAAAAAAAAAACAAATGAAAAAGATGACAACTACCGAAAAATTTTTTCTACATGCATCCTACCTAATTTTCCTACAAATACCTAAAACAAAAAAACCCTATACAATTGGGGAAGAGTTAATAAAGCCGTGCATCTTATCTGCGGCTGAGCAAATTTTGGGTCCTGAAGCAGCTCGAAAATTTGATGGCATACCACTCTCCAACAATACAGTTCAACAAAGGATTAATGATATTGCAATGGACATTAAACAGCAGGTAATAGAGGAGGTAAAGAAATCACCCTATTTCGCTATTCAACTCAACGAGTCAACTGACGTGAGTAATTGTGCCATTCTTTTATGTTTCGTGCGCTATAAGGGAAAAACAGATTTTAAGGAAGAACTTCTTTGTTACATTGACTTACCAGGACGTACCACCGGGTCAGAGATATTTGGGCTTCTTAACACGTACTTTAGTGAGAAAGACATAAACTGGGCAAATTGCGTCGGAGTATGTACTGATGGAGCTGAGAGCATGACTGGTTATCGCTCTGGTGTGGTTGCAAAAATTAAAGAAGTTGCGCACAAAGAAATGCTGTTTACTCACTGCATCATCCACCGAGAGCATTTGGCTTCAAAGAAGCTTTCTCCTGATTTGAAAAACGTACTTACTAACGCTGTGAAAATTGTTAATGCAATTAGAAGTCGACCTCTGAACTCCAGACTCTTCCAAGCATTGTGTGAAAGTATGGATTCGCAGCACGATCATCTTCTTCTCCATGCAGAAGTAAGATGGCTGTCACGAGGACGAGTTCTTTCTCGCCTATTTGAACTTCGTGAAGAAACAAAACACTTTTTGAGAGAAATGAACTTCCCATTAGCAGAATTTTTGTTAGATGAGATGTGGTTGTGTAAGCTTGCGTACTTGGCAGATGTATTTGGCCGTTTGAACGAGCTTAATACTTCTCTGCAAGGCCCTTGCACGAGTATCTTTGTACTGAGAAAAAAGACTGATGCTTTCAAACAGAAGCTGGCACTTTGGGATAGTCTTGTGCAAAAGGAAGATACAATTATATTTCCAATTTTAAATGAGTATTTGGCAAGTGCTGATGTTAACTGTAAAGAGTTACTGAGCATTGTAAGTCAACACTTAAAAGAGTTGGCTAACAGTTTTGACCATTATTTTCCGGAACATGAAGATCCTCGACGTGGAAACCTTTCATCGAAGATGTCAACACATGCGACCTTAATCCCCATGAAAAAGAAAGTCTGATTGAATTATGCTCTGATACTACTTTGCAGTCCAGATACAAAAAAGAATCATTGTCGCAATTCTGGGTATCTCTTGAAAACGAATATTCGTGTCTAACTCACAAAGCAATCAAATTGTTGGTGGTATTTTCAACTAGCTATTTTTGCGAGAAATCTTTTTCATCGCTAACTTTAATTAAAACAAAGCAAAGAAATCGGCTGGATGCCGAAGCACAGCTACGTGTTTCAGAAACTTCTTTTATGCCTCGCTTGGATCGCATACTGACAGCGAAACAGCAGCAAATTTCACACTAACATTGATTTTGTAAGTAAATGAATTAACATTTCGTTGTTTGAGTTAATTAAATTTCCATTTTGTTGTAATTTTTCGTCCTAAATACATAGCTTATGCCAAAATTTTGCAGTATGTTACGTAACGACAACTTTGGTTAACAGAAAGGTTACAAATATATGTTCTACTCACTACGGATCTAAGCTTTTGAGCAGTTTGCATTGAATATCAAAAACTTCATTCCAGCCAATGTCACAGTCTAACAAGATTGGTTTGTGTTATTCCAATATAAGATAGATTCTGTTTCTACGTTAAACCGTAGTGTCAAGGTCTATCAATGAGCAAGATTTTTTTTCGGGGTCTTCACAACAAAACACACCAACAAACTTTGATGTAATATTACCTTGCATTTAAGCACTGAAAACTCATTCTAGCTCGTTCTACATACCTTAAAATAAAGAGGTACGTTTAAGCAACTAGTCGGCAGCGAGATTGAGTGGTTAAAAGCGCCGTCATTATGATCGACAGGATATAAGTCAGTTCCTCTCTATTTTTTTTGTGGCGACCCAAATGTTAAGCGAATATAAAGAGAAAAGTTTTTGCGACTTTATTTTTTTACAAACTTTATTGCAAGAATAAAAAGTGAATTAAACACAAGCCAATTTAACCCAGACCTAACCATACTGTTTCACAAGAATGCAGGAGACTATGACCTAAATCAGTTAAAAAATCAGTCAAACCATAGAAAGAGAGAAAGAAAAAGTGAGACATTTTATTTTTTCACCTTGCATACATTTGAAAAAATAATTTTGGATAAATACAGAAAATTACAAGCTATTCACCATGCAAAGGTCAGGAAGCATCGAAGAACCTTCAAGGTTATCAAATCAAGATGCTTCCTGATAAAAGTAACAATCAATTATCACTATCGACAAATAAGAAATAAAAAACGAAAAAAAAAACGAAATTAAGCAAAGAAATGAACAATAATTCCAAAGCCTACAATAACTAAGAAAAAAAAACAAAAACATTAATTATTTCACAAAGAAAAGCAAAACACAAAACAAAAACATAGCAACAAGAAATAAGCAGGATTATTTGCGAGAAACAAGAAACAATTTCTTAAAAAATCAAACTTGGAAACTTAGTAAATGTTTTTTATAATATTTTTTGAATGAAACCCACTGCATACCCTTAAATTCAGCATCTATTTGACCTTATAATAAAGAACCTCTCTATGAAAGAAGATTTTTACCAAAATGTTTATTAATAGGAGGCATAAAATATGTAAGAAGCTTTATATTTCTTGTATTGTGATTATGAATTTCAGTCAATTTATTAAATGAAGCATAAAATTTTTGAGGTAATTTTCTATGATACAGTTATACATAAATTTAGCTAATTTTAATAAGTATATGTCTTTCAGTTGTAAAAAATTGATTGTTTTGTAAAGAGTCGATATCGGGGTGAAATTACTGGAAGATAAAATTATTCTTAAAATTTTATTTAATTTAACTTGAAAAACTAAAGAGTTGTTTTATTAGCTGTTGCGCAAACAATAATTTCATATTGTATCTTGGTCGTCGTCGTTGTCGTTTGAAGGGCATCCACTTCAGGTCAGACACAAACAGGAATGGGGCCGAGGGTTTATCCTTTTACTTCCCCAGGCTGCTGTACTGCCTGAATTAGATGCTGGCAGTGGTGTTATTAAGCCAGCATCAAGTTTCGTCATCCAAAACCGTCAGAATTCGTGCTCCATGTGGTGCCCGATGTATAGGGCACGCTGTTAGAACATGGTCTGCGGTTTGTTCAGAAGCGCCACACTCGCAATTCGATGAAGGAGCGAGACCACATTTGTGTATGGACGAATGAAATCGCCCAACACCAGTCTGCAGGCTGTTGAGCTCAACCCAAGCTGCTTGGGGTAAGCCCATCCAAACAGGCCTGGCACCGGGCCCGGGCAGAAAAGCACGGAGCCTGGAAACATTTTCACAATACTCCGTTTTCCATTTGTGATTTGTCCATTCAGAGGCGCGGATGCCAAGTCTGGCAAGGTTGTCCAAAAGATTCCACGCAAACGGGCGTCTAGATCTTAGTCTCGCTTGGCGAGTATCTGAGGACCCACTTAAAAGACCATACAAGATATGATCGGGGTCCAGAGATCCACGGTGAGCCAAGGAGAGTGTCGCTCCCAGTCGGCGAAGCTCAGCTGGTTGCATGCTTGAGAGTACAGGTAGGTGGTCTGTTGGAGTGGGACGCAGGCATGTTGTATCTTGCTGTAAACCAGGGGTGGCCAACCCATCAAACACCAAGAGCCACATTTCTTATTTTGTTCCGTAAAGAGCCACATTATTCCCATGGACACACAAGGTGTTTATGTTGTTCTCCATAAAAAAAGCCTTCATTTGGAATAAGTTTTAAAATTTTCCAATTTTGTGAAAAAATTATGGAGCTCTCTAAAAAAAAAGGTCTTCACTTGGAATCAGTCTCGGTTTTTCAATTACAATGTTCTAAAATTTCCAGACGGTATGGCAAACCAGTAATGCAGTCGAGGAGTAAAGTTTAAGAGCCGCGGTTTGGCCACCCCTGATATAGACACTGGTACTCCATTGGATTGTTTGCAGATTAGAATCGAAAAAAAGTTGTAAGCAGTTTGTAGATAACAGAGTTGAAAAACTTGTCTGACTGTTAGATCGACTTTACATTCGTTTAGAAACTTACGATCGGCCACTACGAAATGCGATTCTAAAAAGTTTTGATCTCTAAAAAAACGCCCTAAAAAGTAATGATCCTACTTTAAATTCTAAATTAAAACATTTTAGTTCACTTAAAATCAGACGCGATTGACCGGCTAAGACATCGCGATCGACGTGTCGGCCATCCCTGCTCCAAACCAACGTGAAATACAGCATATCTACAGAGGTTTCACGAGCAACATAACTACGCAATCTGTAAAAAAGGCTAGCATATCTGGAGAGCTGTAGGGACAATGTGTAATGTGGGAGGGCCATGTTAAAGTATTATCAATCGATATTCCGAGGTATTTAATAGTTTCAACTCGTTTGAGAGCTATATCATTTAAATTTAAATTAAAACTTGCATTAATCGATTTGTGAGGATATTTGTTAATAACCATAAAATTTGTTTTAGTATAATTCAATGGTAATTCATTTTGACAAAGCCATGCATCTATTTTCTTAAGTTTTAAGTTAGATTTTGTTTGCAGAGGCTCAATGCTTCTATCAGACATCATTAGAAGAGTATCATCTGCAAATAATGTGGTATCAAAACTAGAGGCCGTAGGTAAATCTTTAATATACAGCAAAACCGAAAGAGGACCCAATCAAGACCCTTGAGGAACACCACATGTGACTTTCAGGTTGTCAGACATTGTATTTCTGATATTAGTATATTGAAACCGATCAGAAAGATAGCTTTTAAAAGGCTCTAGGGTTTTCCTCTGATGCCAAAATTCATAGACATTTTATGTAAAAGCAAGTCATGATCAACAGTATCAAAGGCTTTTGATAAATTAAGGAAAATACAACAAGTATATAAATTATTTTCAATATTACTGACTAAAGAATCATGTATTGAACTGATAGCAAAATTAGTGGAAGAGTTTTTTCTAAATCCGAATTGATTGTATTGCTTAAGAAATTTTTCTTGGTGAGAAATTTGTACAGTCGGTTGTAGATGAGTTTTTTAAATATTTTATCAAAATGCGACAGAATTGAGATAGGCGGTAATTAGTTCATTCACAAATATCACCTTTTTTATATATGGGTATAATTTTGGCAATTTTCAAACTGTTTGGAAAGACTTCCGCGCTAAAGCAAATATTATATATTGTCACACTTCATTCATAATTTTAATCATAACGATGTAGTGTATCCCCGTTAAAAGCAGTTCGTAGTTTTATCATAAGAGAATAAATGCGGCTCTTTGAGCGCTGTCTGCGATATACGTCCAATTTGTTATATGGCTCGATACATGTATCTTTTTCTCTTTTTTCTCCTCTTTGTATTGACGTAATATGTTTTTTTTGACTGACGTCATTGTACTGGAAAATTCGCGTATATTCCACTTGATTCGCGTAACGAACTCTCCAGAGGTTTCTGGCTGAATCTTGAATTTACGAGAAAGTTTACGTCACGTGATTTTGTTTTCTATATAAAGCCGATGCGTAGCGAGAAATTCATTATTATTATTATGATGATTATTATCGTTGTGAGATAATTTGAAGCGACTCGAGTGGCGGCTCGAGCGAAGGTGATTTTGTTTGGCCACAGGAGGTGGACCGTTAGATTTTGTGTCGGTGGACAATTGTTGAATTTATTTTGTGCCAGTGGTTGGCAGTTTTGTTCTACAGAGGTAGAATTATTTGTGTTGATCGAATCAAGTTATAGCGTTGAGTTCGCTTTGCAGTGTGGCAAAGCGTGGAATAGAATTTCGTCGGTCGTGATTTTGTAATACATTTGTTGTTATTAGAGACAGCGGTCTCTGTCTGTTGTGAGAAAGAATCTTCAACAAAATCAATCCGAGCTTTCGTTAACCAACTGTATAAACCGTCGGGCTCATAGCAAAACTACTTCTTGAGCCGGAATAAAATAAAATTTAGACACAGCTTTGTTTCAGCGCAGGTATTCGGGTTACCTAGCTCAACTGGTCCTTTGGGATTCCCAAACAAAGTTTGTGACATATATGTTACTCATTATTGGGGAAATAGTAGATTTACTATAGCCTGTTTAAGAAATTTTGTGTCAACATCCAAAAATCTGTGGGCTTTGTGAGTTTTAAGCGAAGCAATGATACATTCAACCTCTCTTGAAGTAGTTGGATAGAAAAAAAAGAAATCTTTGATGTTTGTGGATGAAGAAACTGACATTGCTTTTTAAATTAAATTGATAAGTTTAATTTTATTGGCCATTTTTTTACTTATTGTGGCAAAAAAAACTGTTTAGCTTGTATGAAATATGTAAACCATTTAATAAGACATTACCATCACCATCATGCAACTTCTTAGGAGGAGATTGTCGCTTAATTTTGATGTTACTTAAACAACATATAATCTTCCACAGTTTATTGCTATTGTTTTTATTGTCTAATACTAGATCATTATAATAATTACGTTTGGCCTTTTTAATCGCCCGATATAACACACTACGAAAACGTTTATAGTCATCGAACTTTTCCATATCATAATGTCTCATAATATTTTTAAACAATTTGTTTTTATATCTAATTGATTTAATCAAACTAGGTGTAAGCCAAGGTTTTGATTTTAGTTTTTTTTCACGTCTACTAGCTTTTTTTAGTGGGGCATGTTTTTTTACTGTACTTAAAAATAAATTAATGAATTGATCAAAAACTTCATGAGCTAACATTTTGTCAGATATATTGAGTTGATTAAGGCTTTCCGTAAGGACATAATTAAATTCATTAGCCTAATAACTAAATTTGACATATCACGAACAAACTTATTTGATTGCTTAATCGGAGCTGTAACAAATATAGGTAGATGATCCGAAATATCACCATACATAATTCCAGAGGTCATTATGTTGCTCATGTTATTGAAATATACTGTATATGATCTATTAAAGTTTTTAAATTTCTGCATATTCTAATCGGTTGACTAATAAGACATTTTATAGAGCAGCTTAGGGAGGTCATTTGCATAATTTCTAATTTGATTGTTATTTTCAATTTAAAACAAATCTATGCTAAAGTCCCCTAAAACGTAGTAGGCCTGTTCAATATTCTGCGAATTGAGCTCATGATATATTTCTATTATAGAGTGTGAGAATTGAATCAAGTTTTCTACTAATTGAACCGGATGGCGATAGGCAGCTCCTAATATAATGAAACGCTTGTTGTTAATTTCCAATTTAACCCATAAGTTTTCAGTATCTTTAAAATCCAATTTAATTTGTTTAACTATTTCATATTCAATACTGTCTTGGATATAAATTCCAACACCCCCAGCATTGGTTTTACTGTCAATGTGCATTAAATTATAACTATCTAAATTAATACTCACATAGTTTTTATCTTGCTTAAGTTTTGTTTCGGTTATGACTACTACATCAGGGTACGATTTAAGCTCAGAAATAAAATAAAATACATGTAGTTTGTCAATATTTGTAGGCAAGTTTCTTATATTAATATGAAGTAAAAAACAATGTAGGGGAAAGTCGGGTAATACGGACCCCGAAAAAATATGGACCGCTTCTGATTTTTTGAATAAAATAAAAAATTGTTTTAGCAAAATTAAATTTTCTCTTTATTTTTTTGCATTTTCCGAAAATAATATTTTGTTTATTTGATCTTATGTTTTAAACTAGATTGATGTCAATGAATCGAATTTTGTATTTTAGCGTCACTTTTTTCGTTGCTCAATTTGACGTTATTTTGCTTTGTTTTTAATAAATAAATTCTTACATCATAAAGAAAGTACTATAAATTTTAAAGTTTATAAAATATTTTTAAATACGTCACTTCCGGTAGGGGTCCACATTACAAGCATAGCTTCTAATATGGACCCTTTTATCTAAAAAGTTTGTAGGATCATCACAGCTTAAATAAAACAATATACGAACTGGTATTTGTGTAAAAAAAAGTATAGACTGAGGACATTGTATCAAAATAATTTTGTGTTCGAAAAATCAAAAAAAAATTTTTACGGGGATTTTCGCTTAACGGGTCCATAATACCCGACTTTCCCTATTAGTTGTACGTTGATAGCTGTACTAGCCCGAAAAATTTTTGGAGGGGCAATACATTTTATCGAGAATTGCCGGAATAAGGATCTTGTTGCGTTTCACGGAGATGACGAAATGTCATAGAGATATGTTAAAGATCTTTTTTTCGTCATTAGCAAATGATAAAGTTAAAAACAAAGCAAAAATGAATGGTTATAAAACTAGTAAAGACTAAAAAAAGTTTTTACGTCATATTTGTGTCACATTTCTTCATTTTTGCCTAAACTAGCAAAGACTAAAAACGGTTTTCACATCAAGTCTTAGTTGTATTTACCTTCCCCAGCTCGTACGCTTATAAATCAAGCCACTGTCACATCAAAATAAAAATAATTCAATTTTGCACAACTACAGTTGTCGGCTTACTTTTAAGTCGCGAAGCACCAATCTTGCTTTAAAACCTACTCGCGCCACTCTGTTGTGTCCTTGGGAAAGAAACTTTACGACACTTTCCCTTGCTTCAAGACACTAGAGAATGTGATTTCAAGATACTAAAACTTCTCCGTCTGCTGGAGAGTTACTCTATTTATTTGAAAAAAATGTTGGACAGGGTGCCTTGACATGCACATGATCCCAGTTACAGCGTAAAGTTTCCAAGATTTATAAAGTTTGTTGTTTAATTCCACTATGATTATAACGTCTAAATGTTTGATTTTTAGCACACAATACACTTTGGTGACACAAGACGATGTGGGAAAAAATTTAAGGAGCAAAATTTTTTTAAGACCATTAAAAAATTTTTGTTACGAAATTTTTTCAAAATATACATTTTAAAAAAATTGCTTAAAAAGTTACGCAACTCTTACGAGGATTTTATCGAATTACTATATATTTCGTATTTATATTAATATACAGTACAAAATTTATCGAAGAGTGCTGTTGAAAGATTTTTTTCTTTTGACAAAGACATTTTAAACCCTGAACAAAATAACTCTTTAGACAGGGGTATTAACTTTCAGTACTGCCGGGCCAAATGCGCACAGCAAACTTAAACCGCGGACCGAAGTTGCTACACACATAGCAGTATCAGCCCAAATCTCGCACACATTAATTTGGAGACCTTTTTTATTTTTTTTCTCTTTACATGATTTTGCAAAAAAAGCAGAAGCGATTATGATTTTTCTCTTGTGGAAACCAAAAAGTTTTTACAAAAACTTATGTGGCATTTGGCCGCAATTAATCAATTCTGCTCCATTTCACAACTAAAAAAACAAGTGAAAATCAAAGCTTTTAACGGCTCGCAGGTTGCACATCCCCTGTTTTAGATGAACATTTTGAAATATTGTGTTCCTAAGAGGAAATATATAAAATAATTAAATATTTTTATTTTTGTCTCTTCTTTACCGTAAACGCGCCTTAACGCTTGTAGAATTTGCACAAGTTGCTAAACTTCATCTTCACAACTTTAATTTTTTTAGATTTTGTGCTTAAGTCGTGAGATATTCCTGTATTCACGCTGACCGAGTAAACATATTCTTATGGCATTACTGCTCCCCCCACAATATTACTGCGCAGTTTTAATTTTTTGTAATTTAATTACAGCTGATGTCATTACTATTTATCTTCAGATATGATTAACAACTTGTGTTTGTTAAATCAAACGAAAAAAGTTTTTTAATCGCCTGAATTTAAACTTTATTTCACATTGCTAGCAGATGGAACAGCCCTGTGCTAGTTAGTACAAGTTTTACTCAAAATATTATGACGCAACAATTCATTGAAAAGTTGCTTTTATAACGTAGGGATCGAAGGAACTCACGTTCTAGCACTGACGCGACAAATAAAATCAGAGCGATAAAAATTGCAACAAACACGCACCAACACTCGACTCCACAACCGGTTTGATTTCATCAAACAGATAGATGGGTCAAAGGTCACGCACCACGATCACGTGAACATTAAAACAGTACTTTAAATGTAGATGCATCCCGGTCCACGTAGGCCGCAAAGAGACGTCATGAATACGACATCGACAAAGTGCTCTCGATCTGGCTCTTATCGATGGTCGAGTGTTCTTCCGTGCGACTCGTCGACGTTTGAACGACCGATGACGTCACCGTCGCGTCTTGGCTCGTCATGGTGCTGGGGGTGTTGGGGTCGAAGAAGGGGCTCGACTCCGAAAGCGTGTACGCCATGTTCGATCGATCAGTGACGTCGCTCGATTTTCCTGTTACGCTTTCCTCCTCCGAGCAAATCACTTCCGTCTGGAAGCCAATAGCAACGTCGGCAGGAATGGAATTGCTGGTGGAAAGCACCACCGATGTGGTGGGAGGGGCAATCTCCTTCTTCATCTTCTTGGCCGAACCAAGATTGGAGGCAAAGTGCACTCTCATGTGCTTGTCCAGGTGCCAGCGAGTAACGAAGTACTTGCCACATTCCTTGCACATGTCTGCGTCCCCAGTGTGGATCTTCTCGTGCTGGTCCAGATACCACTTGGTGGCGAAGTGCTTATCGCAATACTTGCATGAATAAGGTCTCTCTACAGAGGGCGCTGCAACGTTCTGCTGCTGAACTGCGGCAACTTGTATTTGAGGCGGCACAGCTTGTATCTGCTGGGTTTGGAGACGAATATGCTGCAGGGTTATTTGCTGCTGCTGTTGTTGTGGCTGTGGCTGGAGAGGTTGAGCGGGTAGTTGCGCTGCTTGCTCCTGCGACTGCATGCGAACCTTGCCCTGCTGTAGTTGCACGGTTTGTTGCAGGTTCTGTCCTTGGATGGTTGAAAGCTGAGGTTGAACCAGAGTCTGAAAAAGCTCGCTCCAATCAGAAAAAAAAAAGACCAAGCTTGCTCTTCATTCATTTCATTTCTATATTTATCCTCCTGACTCGCAGGAAAGCGACGGAGGCGCTAATACATAGGGTAAGCGATTACCCGACCTGCTTCCGGAGATGCCAAGATATTTTGCTGTCCGCTTGAAATTTTCTATTTTTTAATTTTATTGAATAATGTCTGAAATTTAGAACTGCTTGCTACGACCGCCAAGGAGAAAAAAAAGTATCTTTTTCAAGAATATAACAGAAGGGCGCAAGTAGGTTTTGAACCCATTCCATGTTTATCACAATCGCAGCGCTCTCAACAACTCAACTGCGCTGCCGACACTAAATTCTCTGCACCAACGACAAGCCACCTCAACGTGGTGGTGCAGTCCCCTTCCCTGCACTGGGGAGGGTCGAAATGGCTTGTCAATTCCCCGAGGGTCTCATCCTCGGGCGATTCTCCCTTGGACAACTCTTCTCATTTTTTTATCCCTGCTGTCCAATGCGCGGTCACATGTGGACAGCACTCTTAAACCCAATTGACCGCCCCCCTACCCCTTCTATTCTCTCTCGGACATCTCTTCCTCGTCCCTCCTTCCACCCCAAACCTCTTCATTACTCATCCCACTCACCGCTGATTCTTATCTCTATTTTTTCTTCTTATCAGCGGTGACATTCACCCCAACCCTGGCCCTATAGACCCCTGCTCTGTCTGCTCCCGTAGAGTCACCTGGGGAAACAGATCGATACAATGTACCGGCTGTTCTCTCTGGGTACACCTCTCCTGCTCTGGTCTTTCTCCCGCTGACTTCCGCAAAATCTCCCCGGGACACTCTTGGACTTGCCCAATGTGTCCATCCTCTTCTCAACCCCCCCCTCCCTCTCACACTCCAATCCCATATCCTCATTCTTTTCTGCATCTCCATCCTCTCACACTCCAAATCCCCCACCTTCACTCACAATCAACCACAAAACCATATCTTCAAAAACTAAACCCTCACCCAAAACAACCTCGAATAATCCCACCTATCTTCCTAATCACCCCCAACTAATTTATACTTACCCTCCCTCAGCATTGACTACTCCTTCTCCACAAACCCAACGAACCACCTCTCCTCTCACACAATCCTCATTTCATCCTTCCTCCCCCTCTCGAAACAACCTCCGAATCCTACAGTGGAATGCTAATGGGATTCGCCCGCGTCGTACTGAACTCCTACACTTTCTCTCTCATAATCAGTACGATCTCATCTTCATACAAGAGTCACACCTCTCCTCTGACTCCACTTTTCGCATACCAGGCTACAAAACCCTCCAAAAGAACCGTTTTATGACGAGGAGAGGAACCATCAACTCTACGGGAAACCTAGGAGGAGGTGTTCTGATACTTGTCAAAAATGGTCTATCTTACACTTCACTCTCCACATAATCCCTCTCCTCCCTCGACCCCAGCTCCGATTATTTAGCTATTGCAGTTAAAATAAAAGGAGCCGCTCCCATACATCTTTTCAACGTCTATGTCCCTCCTATCCGCTCCTCTTCCTCCGACTCCCGCCCAAAATCCTTCTCACCCTTTCTCCTACCATCATCTCCTACCACTTACATCTTTGGCGACTTTAATAGCCATCATTCATCCTGGGACTCCCACTCACCGGAAGACCATTCAGGCAAAGATCTGTTTGATTGGCTCCTCTCCTCTGATCTTTTACCTCTTAATAACCCCGAACACCACACCCTACTACACCGTGCCACTGGAAACCGCTCTTCCCCGGACCTTTCCCTAGTTCCTGCCCGATTAGCCTCTAAATGCACATGGCAGACCCTTACGGACCTCGGCTCAGATCATCTTCCTATCTCCATCACTATTCCCACTTCCCCTATAATTAACTCTTTCCACCGCCCCCCCTCATTTAATTATAATAAAGCTCGCTGGGACGAATACCTTACTTATATTGATACCCACTGCCCCACTCCTTCTAACTTTACAACACTCTCTCTTTCTGAAGCCACCCACACCTTTACCAAACTCCTCAATGATGCTGCCACTTCTGCCATTCCTTTCGGCAGCATCAACCGTCCTGCTAAAGCCTGGTGGTCTCCTGAAGTCGCAGATGCCGTCGCAAAACGCCGAAAGGCATTTGCGAAGGCACACTGTTCCGAAGAAGACCGCCAGCACTATATCGCTACATCTAGATATACCTCCACTGTGATCAATAAGGCTAAAGCCAAGTCATGGCAGAATACTTGCTCTAGCCTTTCTCCTAAAACCCGTCCCAGCGAAGTCTTTTCTCTACTTCGCTCCATCTCTGGTTCCCCCTCCCCAACTACTTCTGACCTTCCCAATTTCTCAAATTGCCATACCCCTGTAGATTGTGCCAATCATCTCTCCTCACACCTACAGTCCCATTTCTCTACCCAAACCCCAAAACCTTTTCGAAGCACCGAGAAAGCCCAAATGAAACAAATCAGAACCGCACACTGCAACACCCTGCATTCCACTTTCTGTTCACCATTCTCCTCAATTGAACTCTCTACAGCTATCTCTCAACTCTCAACATCAACCTCCTCCGGCCCTGATCAAATTACCTACCCTCTTCTATCCCACCTACCACAATCTGCGTTACATTTTCTTCTATACATCTTCAACCTTTCCTGGTCAACACACACCTTCCCGTCTGCTTGGAAACAATCAACAATCATCCCCATTCTCAAACCCGGAAAACCCTCTGACTCACCTTCTTCATATAGACCCATTTCTCTCACTTCATGTACCTCCAAACTCTTCGAAAGAATGGTTTTAGGACGACTAACCTATTTTCTCGAACTACATGACATTCTCTCACCCGTGCAAGCTGGTTTTAGACCTGGTAGATCGACTAGTAGACCAGGTTCTCCTTCTCTCACAGTAAATCGCAGATTCCTTCCACCAATCTAAGCCAGGCGCACGTACAGTCCTTGCCACTGTGGATTTTGCGAAAGCTTTTGACTCAGTTTGGCACTCTGCCCTACTCTCTAAACTCCTCTCATTAGATCTTCCTCTTTGCTTTGTCGAATGGATACGATCCTACCTCTCAGATCGCCGTTCGAAAGTCCGTATCTGTAATTCATACAGTCGTCCTTTCCGTCTCCGAAGAGGAGTTCCCCAAGGTTCGGTTCTAGGACCAGTTCTCTTTTCTTTATATATCAATGACCTTCCCACTTTCCTTCCTGCATCTGTTAAGACCTCTCTCTATGCAGATGACCTAGCCATATGGGCCTCCTCCCCGAGAGTTGAGTGTGCAACCGCTGTAGTACAAGCTGCCCTCAACAGACTGGTGGAATGGTCCTCAAAATGGCGCCTTCCTCTCAACCCCCTCAAATGTGAAACATCCTTCTTCAGCTTAGACCCCTACCAATCACGTATACAACCCTCTCTTCACATTCTTAACACCCCTGTCAAATTCAACCCTCATCCAACCTTTCTCGGTGTAACCTTCGACCGCACTCTCTCTTTCAAATATCACGTCTTATCCTTACGGAAAAAGTTTCACAACCGATTTCGTGCTTTTCGCTCCATTGCCTCTGCCTCCTGGGGCCCATCAAAAGAATCCTTATGTACCCTATACAAAGCCTTCATTCGCCCCATCCTCACCTATGCTTCCCCAGGCTGGTTTCCCTTCTCATCTCCTACTCACATCACCTCCGTGGAGAGGATGCATAGATCTTCCTGTCGAGTAATCACAAGTTGTCTATCGTCCACTCCCATTCCTCTACTTCATATAGAAGCACTTCTACCTCCACTACGAGTCACCCTCACTCACCAATCCCTTTCCTTCTTTGAACGAGCCCTCCGTCTACCTCCCACCTTTCCTATAGCCTCTCTTGCGGACTCAAACCCCCGTACACGTCTCAAAAAGAACTCATGGAGATCTTTCTCCAGATCACATAACCTTACCCCTAATCTACATCTCACCCGTGAACCACTAATCCTCTGCCCTCCTAACCCCCCCTGGTCTGCCCCATCTAATTACACAATCTCACTCCACCTCTCATCCCCATGCTCTCGCAAAGACCCCCCTCCCTTCGCAACACTGCAGCTACCTCCCATCTTTCCACTCTATCTCACAGCGATATCTCTGCCTGGACTGACGGTTCGGTGCCTGGCGGGCTGGGACAGGGTGGTGCAGGGATACACATCAAGTGTACAAAGTGTGTCACTGCTACCTCGCTTTCCTTCTCGACTGGTCTCTGGACTACCAGTTATAGTGCTGAAACCTTCGCTCTCCTACATGCTCTTGAGTGGTGTATCTCTCACTCCAAGACATGTAATTTCGACTCTATCACCTTCTTTTCCGACTCTTTATCTGTCCTTTCAACTCTCTCTACCCCCCTACCATATTTAACCCCAAAATCCCTATCCAATACCCAATCTCTTCTTAACTCTCTATCTCAATCCAAGGTTGTCCATCTTCAATGGATACCTGGTCACTCTTCCCTCCCAGGCAACGACTTAGCTGACTCTCTAGCTAAAGCCGGTGCCTCTCTCGATCCCTCCAATATATCAGTATCCCTCACACCCCTTATCTCCTCCCAACGGCTATCCCTCTACACCAGTTGGAGACGCAGTGTCCAATCTGGTTTCTTCCAACACCAAATCCCTACAGTATCTCCCGAGGAGCTTACTCTCCCTCGCTCCGCTCGCTGTGCTCTCTCCCGTTTACGCTGCAATGGGCACAGCACTCTCCTCAACTCTTATCTCCACAGGGTTGGACGAGCCGAGACTCCTTCTTGCAGCAACTGTGGTTCTGAATCACAGGATCTCTCACATCTCGTGCTCGACTGCCCTGTACTAGACCCTCTGCGTCGGGCCATTTTCGGCCACACCCCTTCTCTTCTGGACCTCTGGTCCCGTCCGTGGGGAGTCGCCCGACTATTGGGATTCCGCGGAATTGATCCGCGCCCCCATCCCTAGGAATGGGTCGGGTAAAACCACCACCACCACCACCACACTAAATTCTGAAACGCGATTGTGAAGCAGCGGTTGAAAACCAGATTTATATTTTTTTATATATTTATTAAATTGAGTTCTCTCCTAATCAAATTCATGAATCGCTGAGCGCCTTTTGATTGTCCTTCTCACTAATTTGATTTCAAAAAACTCAAAACCATTATTTAAAATACGTTTAATCTTTCAACAAAACCAACTTACAACTTGTGGCAAGGAAGCCATGACTGGAGCGACAAGGCCGGTCAATTGTGTCCCAGATGAGCCGATCTGCATGGGCTGGCCGGTGATGGTGGCCACAGTGGGCATGTTCGATAGAATGTTGTGGCTCCCCGGGTCGCAACGAGTCGAGAGTTGCTTGTTGCAAAACTTACAAACATGGAAAGGGGGGGTGGGTTGCTCGATTAACAGCATCGCCTGCAGATGAAAATCTTTACGAGCAATAAATTTACAAACAAGTAGGCGGATAAATTTCAAGTTAAAGTGAACAATTTTTGTCAAGCACTCATCCTGACCTATAACTAGAAACCAGAATTGAGGAGTCGAAGGAATCATTTGTGACTATGATTCCAACTTTGACTCCTGCTATTCAAAACTTTATTACTCCAACTCCAGCTGTTTAAATGATTCGACTCCATAACCCTGCTAGAAACATCAATGCACGAACAGCATTTCCTCTACATACCTGCTGAGTAACCAGCTGCTGCTGAGGCTGGTTATTCTGTAAAGTGTTGGTTTGCATTTGGGTCTGAGCTGGTTGGTTTAACTGCTGTTGAACAAGTTGTTGCTGAAGCCGCTGTTGGTCTGATTGGGGAGTGGCTGGGTGTTGTTCTGAGATGATTATGGGCGCTTGAACTTGAGGGGTTCCGGAAATTGCCGTTATCTAAACAAAAACATTCCAAACCAGATGCAAAACAATAGATGCTAGCAATCAGATACGATATGTTTTATTTCAATTTGGCACGCAGTTGGAATCACAACGCGCCATTTTAATGGCGGTGGCTATTCAGCTCATGCCCCATCATTCTGTTATGTCCTTGGGAATGATATCAAGGCACTTCCCTCTGTTTGCTGGTATTAACAGCAAATCAGCTTTTCATCCTTTGAAATTGAAACAACTAGAGAATTTCAACGCCAATGCAATATTCTGCATTTGTTTTATTTATTTTATTTTACCTCTACATTTATCCTCCTAACTCGCAGAAAAGCGACGGAGGCGCCAATACATGGGGTAGGCAATTATCCCGACCTGCTTCTGGAGATGCCAAGATATTGGTGTCCGCTTGTAATTTAATAAAGATATGACTGTAATTTAGAACTGCTTGCCAAGCCACCAAGCAGAGAAAAGTGCCGTAAAGTGTCTTTTCCAAGAACACAACAGAATGGCGCGAGTAGGATTTGAACCGAGACCATGTTAATCATAAGCACGGTGCTTTAACCACTCAACCACACTGCCGACAACTTGCGACGTTAGAAAGAGGAATCGCATAAAAATTCTTATACGCCGGAAATTTCCAACTGAAATTGCTCGAAAGGGACAAATTTTAACGCGAAACTGCAATATATAATTACATTAAAAACCATTCATTTACAATCTTTATCCACTTAAAAGTCCACCAAACCGACGGAAAAAGTCTTCACTTTTATCAATGATTAAAAACCAATTTTTTCCCTATCAAACCTCTGCTAAAAAAATTAATGGCGTTTACATATAAATATTTGATGAAGCATGTCTGGGATCGCTGTTCTATAAGCGTGTAGCCTGCACATTACAGAAAAATTTATATCAACTACGACGTGGGTACCTAAACATCTGTTGATTAAAAACTTCTACCGTCAAACAAGCGGCGCCAGCACATACCTGGTCCGACTTTACGCTGGTTTGCTGCTGCGGGGGTTGGGGGGCAGCAGCCACTGGGTGGCCTTGCTCATCTGGTTTAAGAGTGTCAACGGCGGCATCGCTAACCCGGGTGCAGATCTTCTCGTGGCGCATTGCATTGTATTTCGAACTGAAGTAATTTCCGCAAAATCGACAGTATCTAAAGATAGGTGATGAAAACTATAAGATTTAAATTTTTGACATGGATATATGTGAGAGTAACATTCGAGCTTGCCAGGAGGTTAAATGTGATTAACAATTATTTTTTATTTATTTTATCACTATATTTATCCTCCTGACTCACAGAAACGCGACGGAGGCGCTAATACATAAGGTAAGCAATTACCCCGACCTACTTCCGGAGATGCCAAGATATTGCTGTCCGCTTGTAATTTAATAGAGGTATGACTGTAATTTAGAACTGCTTGCCAGGACCACCAAGTAGGGGAAAGTGCCGTAAAGTGTCTTTCCTAAGGACACAACAGAATGGCGCGAGTAGGTTTTGAACCAAGATCATGTCAATCACAATCCCAGCGCTCTAACTACCTGACCAAGCCACCGACCCGGCGTGATGGGGCAAATTGTACACAGCAAGAAACTTTATCGCATAGATCAGAAGTCGGCAACCCCCGGCACGCGTGCCACTCATGGCACGCGAGGTGATTTTATACGGCACGCGGCGTCGTGAACATTTTTCCAAAAACACGTTTTAAAATGTTAAAATAATAAAAAAAAATTACATCCGGCGCGAAACACGTGGTTATAAAAATTTGGGAAAAGTCAGGAAATTTAGGGAGGTGACGATGATCAACTGCAAAAAGTAATGACCAAATTTAGGTGAAGACCTTTTTTTTTTTTTAGAGAACACTTTGATTTTGCGACGAAAATTGAAAATTAGGAGACTGAATTTAAGTGAAGACCTTTTTTTTTTTTCATCGGCACGCAAACGTATATTTTGACATTGAATTTTACAAATTGGCACACTGGAAAGAAAACATTGCGGACCCCTGGCATAGATCGCCAAAATAAGCGATCTATCTACTTCCCCTATTATAATATAAAGATGGGACATTAGGCTTTTTCTTAAAGAAAATTAAAAAATAACTTTTTAATTAAGTGTTTTATTTATGAAATACTTGTATTTGCAATATATAGTTTTATTATATCAACTTCAAAGACAAAAAAAACATTGAAGTGTGGAACACTGTAAGCACAATCACCGTAAAACCTCTAATTTAGCGCCACCCGGTCTCTTCAAGAAGTCGCCGTAAGCGATTTCTTTTTGCGGTGAAACTAACCCGAAATCCCTCTTTCAGCATCAGCATTAGCATGGAATAAAAAAAAGAACCAAGAGAAAATGGATCTCTGAAGAAGCGATAGTAACCGCAGGGAAATCCGGGTTAGTAAATCGCTTACGGCGATTTTTGAAAAAACAGGGTGGAGCTCAATTAGAGGTTTTACGGTACTTTGTGTAACATAAAAGTTATCTTGTTAATCTTGCAAAAAAGCAGAATATCCACCCACAATCTACCTCTACCCGATATGTTGTCAAAAGAAACAAATTTACAACAAACATCTAAGGCTTGGAAAATAACATGAACGGAAATTTTACCTTTCGGGTTTGCCAGGTGGGTTGACAACAGGGAGAGTGTGACCTGTGCCATTGGCGACAGACGGTGGGATTACAACGGGATCATTTGGGTCATGAAACAACCTTTCATGACGAATCACATTCCACTTAGTGCTAAATTCCTTTCCACAAAACTTACAAAGATGTACTTTCCTCCCACTTGAGCTTAACTGTACAAAGGATCGACTAGTTGGAGCAGAGTTTGCCGCCTGTAAAATATTTGCTATGCAATATGTAACTATTAATAACTAACAATTATTTATTTAACAATCACAAACAAAACTTGTTAAGTTTTTAAAAAATCAATCAACAAGTTTAAAAGTATAATTAAAGTTTGTTAAAATGGCAATAATTAAAAAGCACATTTATCCTACATGCAATTCCAATTTACACTACAAAAAATTTGTCAGTAAATACTGCAATTATCATGACTATCTAATACCTTGCATTTTTTTTGATGCCTTGTCATAGAATCTTGAGTAGCAAACATTTTTTGACATGTCAAGCAAAAAAAATGTTTATTTTCAGCATTTGGAAAAGTTGCTTGAGTTGTGGTGGTGCTACTTGCATTAAGTTTGCAAATCTTCTCATGCCTGGTGACATTGTATCTGCATGACCAGGAATTAAATTAATAAAACTATTACCTCAAAAACTATTAACATTGAGCAAGATATGTACAATATATAATGTACTATACAAACCTGGAGCTAAAATGCTTGTGACAAAATGAACAAGAATGAGTTTTGGCTGACACAGGAGTTGAAACGACTATGTGCTCACTGGCTTTTACAGGAGTAAGATTAACAATTTGGCCTCCTGAAATGAGCTGGGGAAGAGAACCTTGTTGTACTCCAGGAGGTAATATTAAAGTACTTTGAAAAGCTTGCGTCGATGACATGGCAGGTTGAGTTACAGCAGGGGTGGCTATGGTGGGATTTAAACTCACAGTGACAACAGAGCTGTGATTTGGTGCAGCCAACATATTAGGCAATCATGTAAATCAATAAGTGGAAAACAAACTAATCTTTCGCTAAATAATCAAATATTAAATACTAAATGCATATTGTAATACAAAGTGCGAAAATGCACATGTATTCCTGAAACAAACCTTTGTTAATGATATATAAATGGCAAACCCATACATGATTAATAATAAAATTTTATTGATTTTTAAATTGACATTAAACTTTTTTTTAAATAACTTTTTTTTGAAACTGGTATGCTTCAAAAATGTCAATCTTTGCTTTAACTCACAATCAGACAAAATTAACTCATGTCTATTTATTGACATCTGAGTACAATGCAAAGATGAAGTTTTTTTTTTACACTGTAAATCAAAGATGACTTAAGTTGATTTAGCTTTACTAATATAACACGTATCTGTATAAAAAACTAAATTCTTTTTTGGGTTGTTATTGATTGAATATCACTACATTTGAAAAAAAACTTGGGAGTATATATTATGTGAACAACAAAATTATAAAGCAAACAAAATATATAACTTAAATGAAATACAAATTGGGCTACAATATTACTAACATTCATATACAAGTCCAATAAAAAAAAAATTTTTATCTTATTTAAAATGTTGTTTTATTTAAAAAT
Organism: Diplosoma virens; assembly: GCA_963680785.1. Classification (NCBI taxonomy): domain Eukaryota; kingdom Metazoa; phylum Chordata; class Ascidiacea; order Aplousobranchia; family Didemnidae; genus Diplosoma; species Diplosoma virens. Next base: position 1,527,550 of record OY796890.1, on the reverse strand, counting down.
TTAAAAAACTTACAATTTAACACTAAATCAGGAATGTCAAACTTGTGAGCCTACACTGGCTACATTTACGACATAAATGAAATTGTCTACAAATCCAGCTTAAATTATTTGCATTTAGCATAATAATGATTATAATGTTTACTTTAATGTCTACATGTTCTGTTCCCATGCATGACATTAATTCTTGTTTACTAGGTACATCATTTTTTGCTTATTACATTTCCAATGCTCATTTAAAAACTATTCGTAATCCCAATTTTTACCAGTAGTATCAGTCAGCCTAGTTTACTAATTGTTTTAATAACTTTTTATAAAAATAATTGTTTACAAACATAATTTGACCCAAACAATCCAAAAAGTTTTAATACTAATTTATGAATGATATTGCAATATGGAGTCTTTGCAAATAAAACATGGGTATTTGAACTTTGTTATACTTTACTTTTAGCATAGAGTGCAACTCAATTTTTAGCAGTTCTATTTGATTGCATTCATTAGCTTGGTCAGCATTATCAGCAAAGAGAAATGAAATTGACAGAAATTGGTCTTTTGATTATTGAAAAATCATAAATTTAAATTTTTTTTAAAAAGTTTTAATAAATTTGGTAAATTTTTTAATGTTCTACCAAGGTTTTGATCTGGTAGATTGTTTGGATTGAGAAAAATAGGGTTTCTTCAAGAAGGCACCATAAGCAATTTTTGTTAGTGAAAGTAACTTGGAACTCCCACAGCACCAGGAGGAACTAAAAAAGAAACCAAGAGGAAAAGAATTTGTTGAAGAAACAATAGTAACTACAGGAGTATTCCAAAGTAGTTTTACAAACAATATTGTTCATGATGATTTATTTATTAAAGACAGAAAAATGTGCTGAAATTGTATTGTATAAAAAAAAAAAAAATTCTATGGAAACCTTTTTGCATTGCCTTGCAATTTTGGAAAAATATTTCAAAAGATAATAAACTCATAAAAAACGAGAATTATGCAAGCCACAACAATTAGCAATAAAGGCCATATGCAACCTGAGTTTGACATGCCAGCACTAAACACAACCAAATATTATTGGATTTACAAACATATAAAATGTTTGATGTGTATACTTGTTTACTGAATTGATTTAAAAAATATATCAGAAATTAATCAATGTTATTTTTGTAGTTTCATTAATTTTATTTGTTAAAAATAAGTTATAATTCCTAAAGCAATAAATTCTGTTAATCAAGTTATATACTAAAAATTGCAACTGAAATAATTTGCAAATGAATGTTATCTGGTAGAATAAAAGAGAAAATGTAAGGTCTCTTCAAGTCACCTTCAGTAATTTTTTTCAATGAAACTAACCTGGAATTTCTCCTAGAGCACCAGGATGGAATAAAAAGAAAACTAAGAAAAGAATCTCAGGTTTCTTCAAGAGACCATTAGAATTGTTTGTCAGTGAAACTAACCTGGAATCCTTCCTACAGCACTAGGAGGTAATAAAAAAGAAACCAAGAAAAAAAAAATCTCTTAAGAAAAACAGAAACCATAAGGGATTACAGGTTAGTTTAACTAACAAAAATTGCTCATAATGGCTTATTGTAGAGACAATCAAGAATGAAGTAATTTGTGACAAAGCTCAAGCAAAACAATTACATGATAAGCTAAGGGAGTCAAGACTGAGATAGTTTGGTAATGTACAAAAGAATGTAACTAAAGAGTGCTACAGATGGAGTTACAAAGCAACCAATCTAGAAATAGACCAAGTGAAATATTTATAGATGGGCAAATAAGACATAATGAAATATGAAGATAGTGGGTGTGACTGTAAAAGGAGCAAGTGACAGGCTAAAATTGGATGGAGGCAATCTGCTGTAGCAAAAATCAAGAGGAAAAATTATTTAAAAAAATCTAATAGAGAAGTGTTATAAACCAAAAATGTGTTCTTTGAAAAGTATAAATGATTGCCATTGAATTGATAATACTTTGACATATCCAAAATAAGCAATTATTGGTTGAATAAAAGGCTGGTCTAAGTTTAGTCACATTATATGGGTCTCTTAGGAAGTCACCGTAAGCAATTTTTTTTGGCAAAACAACCCAGAATCCTTCTTTCGGCACCAGGATGGAATAAAGAAGAAACAAGGAGAAAAAAAATCTCTGAAGAGATGGTAACCGCAGGGGTATCCGGGTTAGTTTCACCAACAAAAATCATTTACGGTGACTTCTTGAAAAGACCCCCATTATATTAAACTAATTGATTACTTAATCCAACTATTGACAGTTTTTTATTGAAGAGCTTTTGGAGTTTAAAGCAAACAAATATTAGATCAAATTAAAATAATTCTAAAATTTAAAACACATTGAGATCGATGATTGAATTTATAAATCATTAACCTTAGGGTATTTTTTGAGCATTTTTGTAGTTTGTTGATGCTGAGTTTTAATTCACTAACTTATTTCAATGAGACAAAAAGTCCATTAATGATTTGACTAAAAAATAAGTGTTGAAGAAAGTGCTAATTCGCCATCACGACTAGTGTGACTGTTTAACATTAAATAATAATATCTGCAGAAATTTCTATTAGAAACTCACGTGGAGAAATTTCGCAAATAAACAATCAATTTGTGAGCTATTTCCTCACAAAATTTCTGAGATAGAAGTAGCTAAACTCCTACTTTGCTGTTTCCTTATGTCTTAGCAAATTAAAAACTACCAGAAAAGCGCACCACCCCTATCACGAAACTAAATGTGATTGGCTGATACTACATCACAAAGAACTAATGTTGGCGAATAAAATAGGAGAAAAGAGCGAGAGCGAGCAAACGTAACTGACGCGATTTGAAAATGTGCAAAAGTTACGGGCCTTTTAAATCAAGTATCTGAAGTGTTACAGATCTTTCTTTCGAAATAGAACAATTCTGGAATTTCACAAAAACTACAAAAACTCGTTGAACATTTTGATCAACCACAATCTAGTTTCAAAAGTGGACAAAAACATAGCATTACATTATTGATAAATCGTTGCACTGGTATGAGAGTTTAACAGTAACTAATGACACCATACACAGTTAACAAACTTATTAAACAAATAGTTGCTAATAAGTTTGATAGAATTTCGAGAAATATCGTAAAATTATCCAAATTGAATTCAGCAAAAATACAGAGGAGAAAAAAAACTTAAAGAAATAGGTTTTTTTTCTTCTCCGTGCTGTTGCGCAAAATGGCGAAGCTGAGAAGAAAGAGCGAGAGAGAACTTACAGCCAACCAAGCGTTACATAGTGTAAAATTTTATAAAAATAAACAAGGAGTTTATGAAATTCAGTTTATTAGTTGTCAAATAATAGGCTAGCTGTAAGATTAAAAGTAAAAATACCAATAAATCCACCTGAAAGGACAAGACAATTTGCAGAGCACTATTTAAAAATTAGGTAGTGATTGTGCGACCATCAGGTCGTATACACTTGATTAGGACACAGCAAAAGACCATCAGGTTGTATACGCAGAGATGGGCACGGTACTTCTTAAAAGTAGCGCAAGGTACTCGGTACCTTGCTAAATTTGTACCGCGGTACCGGTACTCGGTACTTTTGAATAATACGAATTAATGGTAATAACTAAAACTCTGTCATACATTGGATTTCATTTAACATTTAAAAACTGTATTTAACAAAGCGAAAACAATATCGTACGTATCCAACTGTTCACTTTCAAAAATCAATTATGCTTTGGATGTAAAAAAACATGCGTGAATATCTTTTTAACTTAATATTTTGCATAAAATATGCCTTGGATATATGAAAAACCTAATGAATACGTTGTCTTCTGCTTTGTTTTTTATATTAAAAAAAGTTCGTCAAAAATCGTACTAATTTCCATATAACCTATTACAGTGGTTTAGTCAAAGCTATTCTCAAACTTTTTGGGTCACGAACCTCTATTTGCAAATTTTTTTTTATCATGGACCCCAATCTTATGTCACATCAATTTTCTGCCCAACCTACGAGGAAAAATAAAACAAACCCAAAAATAAATAACACAAAATCCATTAAAAAATACGAGTAAACTCGTAAATGCTTATAAACAGGCATACCATATTTCCGTAGGGGCAAACCGGGACGCTCGTTTATAGACAAAAATTCATCCCTAAAAAAAAGTGTTTTATAAAAAAAGGTCTTCACTTTGAATCTGTCTCGGATTTCATGGTATGGATTACTTTACCAGGTATATATGTTGACAAATTTTGTAATATCGTCGCGGACCCCTTGTGCGCTCATCACGAATCTCATTTTGGGAAACTCTGGTTTTGGTAATTTAGTAAAATTACTCAACCTTCGCTGGCCGTTAACTGTTATGATAATTTTTTATATTTTTGCTTGTAAAGCAACAAAATTAAAATTTCATCAAATCTTTTTTGTATTGGTATAAATATAAAATCTGGTGTTCAGTGAATTTTTGATTTTATGCAAAATATTTCCATTTTTATAATTAGACAACTAGAATGTTCCTTGCAAATGCAATACCTTAAGAAAATATTTAGGGGAAGGTGGGACATAACGGACCCCTTAACTTTAAACGCTTCTACCTCCTACGTTAAAGCTTGCTGAGAAACGATATCCAGAGTTTAGATCAAGGTCGTAGACATAAATCAAACAAACCAAAAGCTGATATAATTGCAATTATAGATTTTGTGAAAAAATTGATTCTTTTTTTTTCTTAAAAAAACCGTTTTGCCCCGCATATGGGGCAATATGGAATACCCTATAGGGGCAATATGGACCGGATCGTCCATCTTGCCCAACGTATTTTTTTGAGAAATATTGTGACGTGGATACATAGTTAGGCAAGATAAAAGACACGTGATGTGTTTTGAATATTTAATGTACAATAAATCCCAACAAAACAATAAAAAAGAACATAATTTCCAGTAACTTACCTAATTTAATACTACAGTTGCATACAAGGCAGTAGTAAAAATTTAGTTTACAAGCAGGCCTATAAAAAGTTTGTTGGTCATTTAACATAGATCACAAACAAATTCAAGGTCATCTTCTTCTATACCAGCATACTAAAAGTAAGCCCAGTTCAAGCATATAGTGCATTGTATCATACCGTCATGACTGGTCTCACTCTACTTTTCCCAGCAATAGATGCATTGGGCATCCTCTTCTTGCTTTGAATATGTTGTAGTCAAACTTTTCTTAAAAGTTGTTGTTTGTGGACCTTTAAGCTTGCTCTGTAACTTTGCTTTTTTAATGTCGTTAGTTTTTTACACTTTATATTTATGTCCTTTGCTTTTGCCTTTTTAATGTTATGTAGGTGAGCTTTATAAGGACTACTTGTTAAAACAGCAGCAAATTCACGTCATGCTTTTGGCTTTCTACGAGGTCTTGTAGATGCTTTTGGAGGAGGTGCAATTGCATATTTTGATATGTACGTCGATGCAACGGGAGAGTGGGTATGGCTAGCATTTGGATTACATTCCATTGTTTCGTTTTCACGACCAGCTTGGTTGCTTTCTTGTGTGGAAATTGGTTGGCTTTGTGGCGTTTGCATTAGTGTGAGTAATTGAGAATCAGATTTATCTGCAAACTTGTTTGGTGGTAAGTCAATCAAAATTTCAGTTACAAAAGCTGATTCATTTAGCTGGCCATTATTTCCAGAATCGATGTTTGTTGGCTGGCATGGAGCAAAATCGTGTGGCTCAAATATGTCTCTATTTGTTGGAAACAATCTAGTTTTCTTAAATCCGTTTATGGCTGTTTGTGCTGTGGCTGCTTTAATGTAAGCTATTCCAAATAATTTGGCTACTTGAAAAGTAGTTACCACCCAACCAGGATGAATACAAAGCCATTTTTCAAGCTCCTGATCATAGTAAATTGACAATGGCTTCATGAAACTCACATCCAGCGGCTGCATCTTATGAGAGCAATGAGGTGGTAGACAAAGTAAAACTACCCCATTAGCTCTTGCAAGATCAATTACTTCCATGTTCATTAAGTTGAATGACCATCCAAAATTAGAAGAACAGGATTTTCTTTAGTTGCTCCAGTTGATTTTGAAAAATGCTTAAACCATTCTACAAATATTTCAAGTTGCATCCAACCACTTTTATGGCATGCTTAAATGGAACCTGGAGGAGCTCCATTCATGAGCTCCGCCTTCATCCCAACTCTGGAAAAACCAAAAAGGGGTAGAAATAATGTCATTTTACAGGTTTCTACTGGTTAAAAATACTTAAGCCTAACTAATCATACAGGAATTTTCATACAACTATTAAAATTGTAAAAAGGTTAAATTAATAAATAAAAAATAAATTCAAATGTGGATATTAATAGCAGAATTTAGCTAATTTGAAGTTTCTTATTTGTATAGCTGAAAGCCAACATTCTTATTGGTATAGCTGAATGAGAACCAGTTCGAGTTTAGACATGCAATTAACAAATTTAGCCTTAGACAAGGCCTGCTAATATTGGTAGACTATTATAAGATTAGCCTACCTTATTGATAGATTATAGAAAAGCTGTATCAGTATAAAAAACATTAATTTTTATAAATAAAAGTTGTTACACTACTTTGATGCAGTTCATGAAGAGAAATGTTGATAATGAGCCTTTATACTAAACAGCAGTTTGTGTGGGGCAAAATAAAACTTTGGTCTGTTTTGCCCCCTCATAGCTGGACCATTTTGCCCCATTGTCTAGTTTTAACATGTCATCTTATGACAGATATTATTATCAAACCTGATAAATTTAAAACCACCCGAAGAATAGCCTATGGTATTACTCTTAAAAACATGAAGTCCAATATTTTAACTCCATAACCATAAAGCAAACTACTCATTTATTAAGATATGCTCTTTTTAGATCAAGTAGGTCAAAATTCTTCTGATCGTTCTCAGTTCGTCAGTATAAGTGCGACGTTCAAACAAAATGGCTGGAATAACATGGTTCAATGGCTGATTATGTAATCATAGTCAATAGGTGGCTGTATTTTTTTTTAACAAATTTATTTAAATTTTCCGTTTTGCCTCATGGTGCCATATTGCCCCACCTTCCCCTACTACACTAAGATTGAGTCCTATAATTTCTGATATACCATATTTAACGCCAAAAGTGCTAAAGATTTGACATAATTGCACGCAAAAATGCTACTTTTTCCAAAGCTACAATGTCTTTTTACACAATAATTACTATATGCACATTAAACGCGATAATCACTCTTTTTTTTGCACAACTGGTGCGGTGACCATGCACAATTTTTTTTTGTACATATTATAACATATATAGTTTAATGAAAACAATGCACTACCAGCGTAACTACGATAAGCACGGCTAAGCAGCAAGGCATACTGTCGGTGGTTTCGATATGCTGACCACATCATCGAGTCAGCTAACACGAATCGGATAAAGTCAAGCTAAACCCTGCAGTTCCATTGCTAACATTAAGTAAGAATGGTCAAATCAATCAATAAGCAATTGCCGACAGACCTGTTTTGTCCTTGTTAGGACTCGTCAGGACACTACAGCTTGTTGTTGACTCCAGCTCAAATCAGCTGGGGTCAACAAAAGTTTATTTAAGGTTGCATAGAAAAAAATTTCATACTCTTTGGATAGAGATACCGATACTTAAATGTTGTAATAAAATATTATTTCAGATTGAAAAAGCAAGTTTTTGAAAGGTAGTCAACTTTTGTAAATTGGCGGAAAAGCAGAGATTGGTTTCAGAAAGTTAACGACTTTGGCGGTTTGATTGATTGCATGATTAAAAGTAAAATTCTTTCACAGTTGGAATCCCCTTAGAGAAGTTACTGCAGTTCACAGAAGAAGTAACTCTATTTCAGCAAAATCTGATTTCATTATTAAAATGCTTCGATCTTAGCAACAACGAATGTTTTCAAAATTCACTGGACTTTTTAAACAATTTTGAAAATGAACTTTTCATATAATAAAAAAAAATACAATTCATTCTAAGAAAAAATTGAAATTTTAAGTGTCACATCGTACTTTTTTATAATTATTTCAAAATGTTATAATAAGCCTACTTTAAAAAATTTAGTTAGGATTGATTACTTTGGTGAAATAAATTTTTTTGGATTTTTGCAAGCTTTTTTCTTTTTTAGTATGTTAGTCTAGCTTACATAGTAGAATATTTTATAGTTGAACTTGACTAATGCTCTGGCGTATATTTTTTGATTTTTAATTTACCGTACATTGAATTATTTATTGATACATTTTGTAAGAGCAGGGCTGCCCAACCCGAGACCCGCAAAGTCTATTGTTGAAGCCTACCAAAGAATTTGTAATTACATAATCGATCAAATTATTGTAGTGCTTTGAATCAATCCAATGACGGGCAGAAAAATCGGAATAAATAGGCTAATTTTCGTCCCATTAGAGATTTTTCGCTTAATATAAGAATAAAACACGTAGATATATCAAACTGGTGACCTTTTTTGTTTGGTCTTTAACTAAATTTGTAGTCCGAATTCCTGTTATCAAGGAGGTTCATTAAAAAAATAACACATTAAAAATAAGTGAAAACAAAAAAGAAGATACTTTGATTTCTGCACCGATTGCGACTCGCAATAAACTTTTTGACAAAAGTTGGACCATAATGGTTAAAAGATTGAGCATTCCTGCGTCAGAGTATGAAACAACCTAACATTTTCTAAAACAGTCATTATCATCAAAATGAATTTCTACCGAGAGTAATTTGGGATTTTAATATTAATTTTGTCACAACTTACGACACCGACATTGTTTCTTTCAAAATTATTTAATTTATAGTACGAATTTTGACATTAGAATATCGGTATCATAACATCGGTACAACCAATCATAGCCGTACCTGCCGGGGGGGCAGGGAAGGAAAATGCTCCCCCAAGTTTCTAAGATTTGGGAAAAATTGAAATTTTTTGGGCAGTGACAAGAAAATATTTGGGCAAAGTCAAAATTTTAGGACAGTGAAAATGATCAAACTGCAAAAAATAGTTACCAAATTTAGGTGAAGACTTTTTTTTTGTAGAGAACATCGTGCTTTTGGGTCGAAAATTAAAAAATATGAGACTAAATTCAAGTGAAGACTTTTCTCTTTTTTTAGAGATCACCATGATTTTGGGACAAAATTTGTTCTTGATTTGTGAATCTCAGACAATTTTTTGTTCTATCCGTAATGTGCTAGAAAATTATGATTTGGGCAAACGTCACAAAATTTGGGCAAAACTTTATTGCCCCCATATTTTTTTGGCTGGTACGCCTATGCAACCAATTAATGATATTGCACTCAAGCGTAACACAATATTTATGCTATTCAAATGTCTTTTGACTTCGTTTACGTAAATGTTCGATACAGTTCCCAGCATAATTCAAAAGTAGGGCAGAAGTCCTTTGATAATTTTCGATCACCTCAAGCAAATTGCGACAAATATTTCTTAAAACTTTACTTTTTAAATGAATCTATGTGGTTTGATCTTTTGGTCATTTTCATCAAACGCTCAATGCAACAAAGAAAAGTTGGCTATTCTATTTAAAGTTATTTCAAACATAAACTTACAAGGAGAAAAAACGAACGTACACCTATCTAGATATTGTACTGTACAGAAAGTAACATATAAAAATAAAATAGCTATTCACGCCAAGTCATTTATGCTAAATTTTAATACCGGTGTGTAATGTTGTAAAATATTTTCCACTGCCTGTTCTTGTTGCAAACAAAAATATCAGAAAAAAGCTGGAGCAGGGATCTTTTAACTCTGCTACATTTGATGTGTCATCTGCTTGAATAAAAACAAGTCAAATAACCTCTGTTGGTGCGTTTTTTGTTAAGTTTAATATTAACACTGAAAAATGATTGTGCCATTTTTTTGTGGTAATTAGAATTTTATTGGTTGATTTCATTTCAGTAACCTCTTTTTATTCTGTTAAAATTGGTCAAAAAATGGAGTTTGAATAAAGTTTCAAGAAAAACACAGGGTCGAATGACATAGACTGACGCTGGCATAGAAAAATAAGGTACAATCAATTATATAATGTAAAACTTCAAGCGCATAAGCAATTAATGATCTTTCTTCAATTTAGTCAAAAAAAAACCTGATATTTAAACGGATAAGTCAAAACAATATTTTTTAACCAATTTTAAAATTGTTTCTTTTTCTATGCACATTAATAACATGATTAAGATTAATGGAAAAATATAAGACAAAATAAGCTTCATACACGAACCCATCATTCGTTTTCAAGATTTAAAATTTTTATTGATTTTTATCGTATTTCAACTCCATTTATTCTTCAGAGACTCGTACAAAAACGTTATACTAAGGGCAACTTTTAAGCAATACCGCACCTGCTTATTTAATGCTATATATACAAGTCCGTAAGCAACCAGAAGATCTAGCAGATAATTGCTTTCAGAGATGCCAAAATATTGTAGTGAATTGGAAATTTAATTCACTTTTTTAGTTTTTATTTGAGACATAACTAAAATGCTAGTCTAACCAGACTACCCTAGCAGCCTGAGTAAGCTTAGCCTAAATAAAAAGTTGCATAAAAGCTACTGGCTATGAAGTGCGTAAAACATTCCTAAACCTGACCTTACTTAAAATTAACTAGTAACTACTACCGGAAGGATGGGGAAAGTACTGGTAAACACTTAAGTTTGACAAATGTCAATTTGTGATAATACTACTGTAAATCAAGAAACTACGTACTTGGAAGCTGCAATCAATACGAAAAACAAAAACATGTCGAATTGCTTGCAAAAAAAACTTTTAATGACCCTAAAATTAGACGGAGTACCAGTACTCGGTACCAAGTATCAACGGTACCGTTACCGGTACTAAAAAAGTACCGTGGTACAGTAACGCAGTACTTTTGTACACGGTACTGCCCACCTCTGCGTATACGTCACCTGCCACCCCGTCAATTTTATTTTATTTTTATTTTTATCTGTATATTTATCCTCCTGACTCGCAGGAAAGCGACGGAGGCGCTATACATAGGGTAAGCAATTACCCCAATCTGCTTCCGGAGATGACAAGATATTGCTGTCCGCTAGTAATTTAGTAGAGATATTATTGTAATTTAGAACTGCTTGTCAAGACCACCAAGCAGGGAAAAGTGCCATAAAGTGTCTTTCCCAAGGACACAACAGAATGGCGCAAGTGGGTTTTGAACCGAGACCATGTTGATCATCAGTCCGGTGCTTTAACCACTCGACCACGCTGCCGAAAATTTAAAAAATAAATAAATAAAAAAATCTTTACTTTCAAAGATTTAAATTATACTGAAATATTGTTTTGTACAGATGAACAAGAAGTTGCAGAGGAGAAAAGAAAAAAATTAACAATGGTTACGGAAAAATAAAAACAAACAAACAAACAAAGAAAAGTAATAACAAAGACTATACAGATATGTACAGTCAGCAACATAATATTAAACAAACATTTTAAATAAGGTGTTAGTTGCGGTACGGAAAATGTTTCGAACTTGAACGAAGAATACTAGTTTATTCCAAACTTTAATCAATTAAATTAATTACACCAAATTAGTTTAAAATAAATTTGTTCCGTTCCGAATTTCTGCCAATAGGCTATTTAAATTTCAAAAGAAAATAAGAAAGCGGCCAGCAGGCTCTACTGGTAACCTTCTCCTACGAAGGTCAAATCAAAAAGAAAGGAACTACCTCGTGCTAACTGTTGCAATACGAGAGATCGCCAAAGGGCAGGCAACAGCAGGACGCACAATCACCAGGCGCCATGTGCGAACTTTAATTAGCGCGCGATCACGGACATGGTTCGCGTCTTGGCGACGCTACACTCCCCCCTAAAATGTTACATTAACATTTTAAACATTACGAAAGCGTCGTCAACTCGGCGGTAACAGCAGTATACAATAAAGTAAATCCAACATAAATACACATCAAATTAATAACACGAATGGAGATTGAACTTAGAATAAACAAAAATTTCTCTTATGAAGTACATAAGCTATGCTATTCAACAACGTAGTCTTCTTAAACAAAATTACCATAAATAGAAAATAAACAATAAAGCAACGTAAATTCACTCAAATTACTGAGCCGTTTTTTCAATCAAACACAATTTGGTAACGGGTCTAGTTAATACGGATTTGCGCGCCTTGACTTGGACCACTAGCACAAAGCCTTCCTTATCAGTTAAGGTTCGAAGCACTCTCCCCACTACCCAATTGGATCTATGTTGCATGTCTTCAACCAATAATACTACATCCCCTACTTCGAAATTTCTTTCGCGATTGAACCATTTTTTGCTGCTGCAAAAGATTGGGAAGAATTCTTTGGACCAACGTCGCCAGAATTGATTGGCTAGAAACTGCACTTGAGCCCAACGCCTGCGTGTGCAACAGCTATTTGTGTCGAATGTGCCAGGCGGTAAATTAGGGTTGTCTCTCAGCAGTAGCAGATGATTGGGGGTTAAAGGTTCCTCTTCAGAATCATGGAGCATCAATGGGACCAAAGGTCTGAAATTTAAAATTCCCTCCACCTCAGTCATTAAAATGACTAAACCTTCTTCGGTCAATGTCTGCATCTGAGTTAAAGCATTTAAAATTCTGCGCACTGAGCGTATCATTTGCTCCCATGCGCCACCCATGTGACTTGCATAGGGGGGTTAAAGCGCCATTTAATTTCTAACTGAAGGCAGAAATCATTCAATTTTGATTGTTGTAGACTCTGAAGTGATTCGCGCAAAACACATTCGGCGCCTACAAAGTTAGTGCCGTTGTCACTGAAAATCTCATCGGTTTGACCCCTTCTGGCTATAAATCTTCTCAGTGCATTTATAAAGGAGTCTGTAGATAGGTCACTAGCCACCTCGTTGTGCACTGCTCTTGTTGTTAAGCATGAAAATATGCATCCATATCTTTTAATTCGGCTTCTTCCCTGCTTAACCAAAAAAGGGCTAAAGTTGTCAACGCCTACCTTGTAGAAGGGTGGCTTGTCTGTTTGTACCCTACAACGCGGAAGATCAGCCATTAACTGCTTACCTACGGAAGCATTTCGTCTTTACATTTTATGCATTGACCTATAGAGTGGCGAACAGCAGCTGCACCTTTGACAATCCAAAAGCGTTGTCGTAACGAGGCCAAGGTATGACTGGTGCCTGCGTGGCCGAGTTTATTATGATGCTGTCTTATAACTAACTCAGTCAAATGAGAACATTGAGGCATAATTATCGGATATTTCAGGTCTACTTCAATATCAAGTTTTGCGAGCCTGCCACCTACCCGCGCTTCTCCGTCAAGAAAAATAGGGTTAATCTTTCGCATGAATAAAGGCCATCTATGTGAAAATGTTTTCGTAAACAAATATGGAAAATGCTGCCTCTGGGTGTATTCAACGAGTTCAATTTCTGCATTTTGCAAGTCCTCGACGGTAATCTATTTAAGGATTTTCAAATCACAATCAAAACTGCTGCGATTCTGCAAGAAGAATTTATATTTCAAAATCCAGGCCGTCAAACGCTTCAGTTTGTATAATTTAGAGCAGCGATTGATGAGTTTATCTATTGAGTTTAGCTCACCTGTAAAGCGAGATTCCAAGGCGGAACAAATAGTCTGCTCCTTAGCCGATATAAATTCTTCGGGCGGAGTTAGGTTTGACAACGTATTTGTAGGCCACTCGGTGCGGGGCTTTGTCAAAAACTCTGGACCTTCCAACCATTTTTTCATTTCGTTAGAGTTAGCTCTTACGCCACCAGAAGCAAGACCAGCAGGATTCAAATTCGACGGCACATGGCGCCAACAATCAAGTTCAGCATTTTGTTCAATGATTGCTAAACGATTGGCCACAAACACAGGAAAGCGTTTGGTATTGTTTTTTATGCAATGAAGTACGGCTGTAGAGTCGGTCCAGAAAATTAAAACTACAGGTAGATCTAACTCCGCCTTCAATAAGCAAGATAATCGTACGGCTAGGACAGCGGCAGTTAATTCTAATTTAGGTATTGATACCGACTTAATTGGTGCCAATCTAGATTTTCCCAAAAGAAACGAACAAAATGGACAAAATTTTTTGTATCAACTATACGAACATGCGTCGTATGCAAACAAAGATGCGTCGGCGAAACAGTGAATCTCATAGCTAGCAGCAACTATTTGGGTAAAACATTGGGGAATCCTAAGCTCACTTAAATAAGGCAATTCCTCGATCCAGCGAGACCACCAAAATCTTACTTCTTCGCTGATCCCAATTAGCTTTCTGTTTGCACAAATCTTGAAGCAATAACTTTGCGTCTAAAATTACTGGCGCTACAAATCCCAGGGGGTCGTAAACACTTGCTATCATGGTAAGCAACCCTCGTCTTGTGAAAGATTTTTTGTTGACATGAATGTCGAAAGTAAAGTAATCGTCTTTTATATGCCATTGCATGCCCAGGACCTTTTTCTTCACGCCGTTATTTAACATAAACTGGCCTAAATTTGATCTTTCTAATTCGTAGATAGATTTCAACACCTTGTTATTGTTAGAAATCCATTTCGTCAAGTGAAAACCGCGTTGGGCCAAAAGTTCTGTGAGTTTTTGTTTCATCGTGACCGCTTCTTTAACTGTAGAAACTGAAACCAAGCAGTCATCAACGTAGAAATTATGAAGTACGGCTCCTGATATCGTAGATGGATATAAATGACCAAATTCACGAGCGGTCTGCTTCAAACAGAAATTGGCACAACTTGGAAATGAGGTTGCACCAAAGGGGTGTACTACCATTTTATAAAACTTCGATTCTTTATATAGGTCTCCTTTGTTCCACCATAAAAATCTGAGCGCGTTTTGGTCTCTGGGGTCTACCTTAATTTGATGAAACATCGCCTTTACGTCTGCTACTAGGGCGACTTTATTCTTTCTGAAGCGAGTAAGGACTCCAACTAAACTATTGGCCAAATCTGGACCCTTCATTAGTTTGTCGTTTAAAGAAGTTCCATTAAATTTTGCCGCACAATCAAAAACTACTCTAAGCTTTCCAGGTTTACTCGGATTAACTACGGGATGATGGGGAAGGTACCACACAGTGGAAGCATTTTGAATATCTTTTTCAGTAATTTCTCGGGCATATCCTTCTCTTAAGTATGACTCGATCGCTTCTGTGTATGCCTTTCTCAACTTCTCGTCTTTAAGCATCGGTTCTTCAGATTAAACAGTCGTTTTCTGGCTAAAGATAAATTATCTGGAAGCTGCTTCTGACACTCGTCTTTCCACAACAATGGAAGCTGGTAATGTCCTCCGTCAAGGCATAATCTAGTTTCCATTACGTCGTAAGCTGCTCTGTCCTCCTTTGAGTTTGAAAGGTTCAATACTGATATAGTGATATACCCCTTTTAACATCTGATTTCCACACTTTCAGTTGCTTGTAGCAGCTCATCATCTTTACAACTTAGAAAGTTAACATAAAAGTTTGCTTGGGAAAAAAGCGTCATTGAGGGACCTACTAGAGACCAACCTAAAGAGGTTTCGATAGCGTAAGGTGTGCCTTTAGGACCTTTTTGTGTATTTCCCACACAAAACATTTCTGGAACGTCAGCACCTATTAACATTTGGATCGAAGCGCCGGGTATAGTGTCAAATCTTATATCCTTAAGATGTTGAAATTAAGAGAGTTCTCTTTTAGGTGGGATAGAGTTAGGTTGGAGAGAAATACTTTTAATGGAATGTACATTGGTTAGAGAAAACGAGTTATTGTTATTAAGGGCAGATATTTCTAAGTCGCACAATATACTTTTGTAGACTTTGGAGGACCCATTTATGGTTTTAATCTGAATGTTGGTTTCGGGACCGTTAAGGTTTAACGTCTTAACCAGGTTTTCGTCGCAAAAAGATGTGGGTAGAATCTTGGTCGAGAAATGCATAAGTCAAAATACTTTTATTTTTGTGAGCTACGCGGACTGGAACAACGCATAAGTAGACAGTTCCAGAAGAACTCTCAGCACGAATTTTATTGCTAACTAAAGCGCTAGATACATTAGTATTTTCAATCGTATTGGAGGTCGATGTGGATTTTTCGCAGGTATGAAGTTTTTTGCTATCGACAGATCGATGAAAGAGGTTATGGTGAAATGCTCCAGAACAGTCATCGACCCTACAAGTATTCGTTCTTTTGCATGCCGGTGTCCGATGCTTAGAACTCAGGCACTTGTGACACAACTTTGTTGATTTTACGAATTTATAACGTTTATTTAAAGATAAGTCTAAGATACTGGCACAATTCAGCAACTTATGTCTTGTATCTTTGCAGTACCAACAAGATCCTAAACCCGTCTTTTTATTTTCTTCCTCTAAGAACGCTACGGTTGCTTTAGAGCTAAAGGGCTTGGGTTTGGGGTTAGATTTATCATTCAAAGCTCTGGGACCGAACAAAGAATTAGCAACGTCAGATTCTTGTTTCACGAACTCAACTAAATCAGAAAATTCCGCTACAAGGCCCCTAGTTTTTTCTATCTCTACTGACCTTTTCACCCATCGCCCACGTAAATTATAAGGCAACTTTCCTACCAAGGCGGAAAGAGTATCTAAAGTATCTAGATTTGTGTATCGGGGAAATTTGTTTGTTGTCACTAGGGTCTTCTCTAGTAGTTTGCAAAAGGATTTCAATTGTCGACTTGCTCCACTTTTAATTGCCGGAAATTCCTTAAGTTTTTGATAGCAAGCGTCAGATATGATTCATGGCGAACCATACTCTCGAACAAGTTTTTGTTTGGCCCTTTCGGTAGCATGTGTTAGTTCCGATACGGAAAATGATTCGAACTTGAACGAAGAATACTAGTTTATTTCAAACTTTAATCAATTAAATTAATTACACCAAATTAGTTTAAAATAAATTTGTTCCGTTCCGAATTTCTGCCAATAGGCTATTTAAATTTCAAAAGAATATAAGAAAGCGGCCAGCAGGCTCTACTGGTAACCTTCTCCTACGAAGTTCAAATCAAAAAGAAAGGAACTACCTCGTGCTAACTGTTGCAATACGAGAGATCGCCAAAGGGCAGGCAACAGCAGGACGCACAATCACCAGGCGCCATGTGCGAACTTTAATTAGCGCGCGATCACGGACATGGTTCGCGTCTTGGCGACGCTACAAAATTTTAGGGGGGGAGTGTAGCGTCGCCAAGACGCGAACCATGTCCGTGATCGCGCGCTAATTAAAGTTTGCACATGGCGCCTGGTGCTGCGGATGCCACAATACTTCGCATAGCCATCGATGCCTGCGTCCTACACCAACGGGCAACCTTTTTGTTATATCAGACATCCAACCAACCGAGCTTCGCCGCCAAAAAGCCGTTGTTTCTAGCTCGCCGTGCTCAGGAGCCAGAATGCCTCCTATATGAAAGACTCCTGTCTCCACTTCGAGGACTGGTAGGGCAACTAAAATTAAGACACAAATTTGTACTTTTGCAGTGGAACTGCTAAATGAACCCTTTCAGTCAGGCATCAGTGCAGCACTATGGGCTGAATATAGATGGAGCATGGAGTGGCAAAAAAACGCCTATAACCTCCATGCATTTATTGGGGATGTTGTCCCAACCCCACCTGGAATTAGCTTTACCAGACCTGCATGGGTCAAGCTTAACCGCTTGCAAACGGGCGCTGGTCTATTCCGCTCAGAAACGCACAAATGGGGTATGATTTCTACGGCGGCCTGTGAGTGTGGCGCAAAGGAGCAGACAGCTAAGCACATAATACGATCTTGCCTCATCTATCACCATCTAAATGAAGCCCGTGTTCTCTCAGATGTCAAGAAGAAATTGATGTCCTGGCTGATGGATACACGTCCGGCCAATTATTGGACCATGCAGCTCTCGTCCATCTCTCCCAAAGGAAGAAGAAGAAAGACAGGTGACTTTATAAAATTAAAAATGTATATTCAACTTATGGCTTTTACAAAATGCAGCTCACATAAGTAGTGGTGGCTTTAATATGGTGCAAGCTTCAATTACCGCACCAGAACCCAACCAAAAAAAATTAGCTCTCTTTAATAGTTGCAAAATGAGGTTTTTTAAACAAAAAAATTTTTTTAAATCAATTTGTGTAGCCTGCCGAAGTTTAAAGTAGTTGTTGCACGCGAAAACTTAGGTAGTAAGACCTTGTGCGGTTGCTAAAGTTTTCTTTTGTTAAGAGTGCTTTTTTGATCAAAATGCAGTTAACCACCTACTTCCTCGGGCTAGTATGACCTGCATTAAAGTTATTTTAAATTTTTGAGAATATGAAAAAGAAGTTTAAAGCAAAGTATCACTACTACAAAACAACTAATTTACTAAGTTTAATGAAAAGTTAAAAAAGTAGGACTTTATCCTTCAAAATAAAAGTCTCGAAAGAATTTTTTAAGAGCCGGATCAAGAATAGATTTTCAACATAAAATTTCTATTTTTACAGCAATATGATTCACTCATAAATTCAAACAACCAATTAACACACTAAACAATAAATTACATGTACTTCTGGCTTTTTTAAGGTTTTCACTACTGAAGAAAGTGCTTGTTCTCAACATCAAAATGTGACCAGTCCACAAATATTTCGGAAAAGAATATCCTTTTAAGAAAGAAACAGAACAAAAGATCATCACAAGGGGAGGTACCAAAAAAATTTTTGGTAGGGAGCGCAAATTAAAAAAAGACACTTTTTTCTTTGAAAAGGCACTTACAACAAATGCAAATTTTAGTATAATGAAAAAAATTTTTACCAAAACACCTAATAAACACCAAAAGAAAAAAAATTGAAACGAAGTTTTGTTTAAAAATAACAAGTAGAGTCGGAATCATTCCAACACTATTCCTCTGATCTGGTTAGAAAAAGTTATCAGAATGAGAAAGAAACCAGCCGAACTGATTCAAAAAAGATTTCTGATTGGTCGAAAATCTTCGGAGATTTAAAGAATTTCAAGCGTATGTACTGGTCGG
This sequence comes from Diplosoma virens, assembly GCA_963680785.1. Lineage (NCBI taxonomy): Eukaryota > Metazoa > Chordata > Ascidiacea > Aplousobranchia > Didemnidae > Diplosoma > Diplosoma virens. The sequence continues at coordinate 1,508,655 of OY796890.1, read as the reverse complement.
TAAAAGTAAGCCTATGATTTTCTGGATACCAATGTCACAAATTCTAATTCTTGTCTTTCTACCAAAATGTTAAAAAGAAAATGAATGCTTATTTTTTTTATGAGCGTATTGTAGAGAAAAATGGAAAGAGGCTAGTGAGGAAAGAATCGACAAATGAGGCAAAACGTCAAAATTACTCTTATTGCTGCTGTGGTTTGCAAGGCATTTATGATCTTCTTGAAAAGCAAATCGCAAACTTCTTTTTCTTTCGGTCTTTCCCTTTGATCAGGGGTAACCACAGCGTATCATGTTTCTCCAAAGCGTCCTGTTTTGAATGTCCTTCTCCCTTGCACCAACTTTCCCCATATCTTCCTTCACTACATCTAAAAATATTCTCTTTGGCCTCCCTCTTTTCCTCTTTCCCAGTAACTCCATTTCCATCACCCTTCTTCCTATGTACTCTTGGTCTTTCCTCATGACATGTCCATATCACCTAAGCCTGCCCACCTTCATCTTCATTCCTAATCGTTCTACCTTAATTGTACCCCTGATGTAGTCATTTCTAATCTTATCTTTTCTCGTCACTCCCGTAGCAAACCTCAACATTTTCATCTCTGCAAATTCCATCTCTTCCACTTTTTTCTTTGTGACCGCCACCGTCTCAAGTCCATACATCATTGCTGGTCTCACCACTGAACTATACACTTTTTCTTTTACTCTAGCTGGTAACCTCCTGTCACAGATTACTCTCGATACTTTTCTCCATTCGTTCCATCCTGCCTGCACTTTCCTTTTTATCTCCCGCTCTCAACTACCACTTTTTTGCACCGTTGATCCCAAATACTTACCTCGTATATTTCTTTACTCTTGGCGCTTTTGTGTTCTCCATCTTCATTGTTTCTTTGTCATTTTCTCCATTTACGCACAGATATTTGGTCTTTGACCTACTTATTTTCATTCCTCTTCTTTCCAATGCATATCTCCAGCATTTTAGTCTCCGCTCTACTTTTTCCCTGGTCTTTTCGCAAATCACATATCGTATTATCAGCAAACAGCATTGTCCACGGTAGTTCTCTCCTCACTTCGTCCGTTGTCCTATCCATAATCACTGCAAACACGAACGGACGTAACGCTGATCCCTGGTGCAGTCCGACCTTGACCTTGAAACTTTCTGTAGTTCCCACTGCACATCTCACCATTGTTTTGCTTCCTTTATACATATCCTGTATAAGTTGCACATACTTTTCCGCCATTCCTAATTTTCTCATACAGTACCACAACTCTTCTCTCGGAACCCTGTCGTAAGCTTTCTCTAGGTCCACAAATACACAATAAAGCTCTCTTTGACCTTCCCTGTACTTTTCCATCAACAATCTTAAAGCAAATATGGCATCGGTAATTTCCTTTCCTAGCGTAAATGTACGATTGCTGTTTACCGATCTCTACTCTATATCCCTTAGCCTGGCTTCAATTATTCTTTCTCATATCTTCATTGTGTGGCTTATCAGCTTTATTCCTCTGTAGCTACCACAGCACTTTACATCTCCTTTGTTTTTATAGATTGGGATAAGCACACTCCTTCTCCATTCTTTTGGCATCCGTTCACCCATTAATAGTCTGTTGAACAGTCTGGTCAAAAACTTTATCCCCATCTCTCCCATGCACTTCCAAACTTCTACTGGCAACTCATCTTGCCCAACCGCTTTATCTTTTTTCATCCTTCTCAGTGCATTCTTTACTTCTTCTCTACCGACACAATTTACCTCTTCGTTAACCACTTATACTTCCTCTATCCTGGGTTCTCTGTCATTTTTCTCGTTCATCAGTTTCTCAAAGTACTTCTTCCATCTCTTTAACACAGCCACCGAATTTACCATCACATTACCGTTTTCATCCTTCAAAGCTCTCACGTGCTGTACATCTTTTCCCGCTCTGTCTCTGTGCCTGGCCAATCTGTACAACTCCTTCTCACCTTCTTTTTTTTCCAATCTAGTATACAAATTTTCATACTCACGTCCCTTTGCCATCGTAACTGCCTTCTTTGCCAATTACTCTTCTTTTCTTTATGCATCTATTTACTATTTTCATCTCTTATTTTGTCCCATGCTTTCTTTGCCTCTTTCTTTTTTTATGCTCTCCTGAACTTCCTCACTCCACCACCATGTCTTCCTGTCTCCTTTTCGTTTCCCAAATGTGACTCCCAGCCAAGTTTTAGCTGTTTTTCTTAGCATTTCCGCCATTTTATTCCACTCATCAGGTAACCCGTCCTTGCCTCCCAAAATCCTGGTCACCTCTTGCCTAAGTGCTTCTTGACAGCTTGTCTTCTTCAATTTCCACCATCTTATCTTTCTCTGCTTTTTTCTTTTTCATCATGAGAGCCATTTTGCATACCACCATACGGTGCTACTTTGCGACGCACTCATTCACCATTACCTTACAATTGCACATTTTCTTCAGATTCCTCCTTCTGCACATCACATAATTTACTTGGATACTTTTTCCTTCACTTTTATACGTCACCCTGTGTTCGTCTTTCTTTTTAAAATGTAACTATATTGATTAAAAATTGACAATTGCCAAATCCATCCTCTTGGCAAAATTTACAACCATCGATCCTTCCCTATTTTTTGTTCCAGCACCATATCTCCCGATTATTTCCTCATCCCCTATGTTTTCTTTGCCCACATGTCCATTTAGGTCCGCACCTAGAACTATTCTCTCCTGTTTTGATGCACTTTCTATCAACCCATCCAGATCTTGCCAAAAATCATTTTTCTCCTCCATGCTGTTGTTAACCTGTGGAGTATAAGCACTTACTATGTTTAGTATCGAACCTTTTGCCTCCAGTTTCATGACCGTTAGTCTGTCTGACACCCTCTTCACCTCCAAAACACTTTCAACCAGCTCCTCGCTTACCAGTATCCCTATCTCATTTTTCCTTCCATCAGCTCCGTTGTAGAATAGTTTGCAGCCACCTCTAATGTTGCTCGCTTTACTCCCTTTCCACTTTGTTTCCCGAAGGCACAGTATATCTACGTTTCTTTGCTCCATCATGTCTTCCAGCTCTCTTCCCCTTCCAGTCATTGTTCCTAAATTTAAGGTACCCACCCTTATGAGTGTGCGTCTCCCCTTCCACGTTTCCCGCTGCCTCTTAACTCGCCTTCCTCCTCTCTTTCTCCTCTTGTTTTCACTAAGCCCAGCAATAGCATAATTTGCACAGGTGCCCTGCCGTGCGACACCTGAGGCGGTCGTTGGTAACCCGGGCCGCCACCGATCCGGTATGGATTTATCAAAATAACGCAATTGTGCAACCTGAAAAACATTTTTACCCCGGATACGCGGAAAAGCCAATACCGAACTAAATTTTAAAAAATGCAATTCTTTTAATTACCAAACTATTTTTAAAATACATAATTAATTCTGCTTTTATACACAAATTAAATGACAAAATACCAAGCCGATCTACAAAAAACTGAACAATGTCTAATATACCTCCATGTTCCGCAAAAATAAACAATTTTGACGAGATTTAAAAAACAAATCATCACGGCAGTCAAACACTGCTAATTTGTTTCCAAACCACGTGTTGTTTTTGTGACGCGACAGCTTTTGCCAGCAACTAAAAAGACGTGCTATTACCTTCTCATTATTACAGCAACATTATCTACCTATTGGTGTTATTGTGATAGTTGGTACGTTGGTTGCATGTTTAGAGGCTTGCAAAAGCCTATTGAACAACATACCTCCAAGTCTCTCCCTGATATTTACGCCTCTCGAAGCCACGACAATAATACTTTTGCAAACAATAGTTCTTAATAGGGCTACCAACCGTCCCGGAATGGCCGGGACAGTCCAGGAATTGACGTCTGGCGTCCCGTGTCCCGGGCTGGGTCACTTTTGTCCCGGAATTTACTGACAGCTTTTTGGATTATTTTGGGGAAACTTTTTGGGGCTCTGTCTGCTTATTTTGGTAAAAATTCCGCTGGAAATCAAAGACAGATTTTATGTAAAAACTCCTTTTTCACTTGTTTTTTCCGACATCGCTAGTTTTCAGAGAAAAATAATAAAATCCGAGACTGATTTCAAGTGAGGATCTTTTTTTTCAGAGATCGCTATGATTTTGGAACGAACGCTGGGGAGTCAGAGGCTGATTTCAAGTGAGGACCTTTTTTTTTTAGAGATCACGACGATTTTGGACAAAAATCGAGCTGTTTCTTTTGTTTGGCCCACCAATATTTTGATGAGCCAAATTGGCCCTCGGCTTAAAAAAAGTTCGATGCCCCTGAATTAAGGTGTCCCGGAATGGCGAAACAGAAAGTTGGTAACCCTAGTTCTTAACCTGGCTTTTTTCACGAGTCTGCCATTGGCTCGCATCTTTTGACAGCGCGCAATTCATATTTTGTTGCAGCGACAACAGAATCGCTATTCTTGCTCGAGGTTGTTCTATTGCACCTTTCACCTTTCCGCTTTATAAACTACTTTCACCCTATTTTTTGTAACAAAAAATATTTTGTATATTGCCTGAAACTCTTTTAACTTTTTTTCCTGTTTACTTTACATTTAGTTCGGTTCGCTTTTTTATTGTAACAATTTCTCCAGAATTACACGACTTTGGGAATAATTCCAATTCTATTTGCTTTTATCAAAAAAGGTTTTCCCCTGTGTAAGATTTAGCCCCGGCGTTTTATTTTCTTGGCCTGCAAATACTTTTAATAAACCAAAACGGTCTTTGATTCAATAAGATAGAAATCTTTCAATGTAGCCTTTTTTTGTGTCATATTTTCACTAAGAAAGGTTTTATTTTGAAAAAATTTTAAATATTTTCATCTTTACTTAGTTTGTAGTAAAAAAAGTTTTCAATACGCAAACATCTAAGTCTGTTAAGACTGTCTTTTAAACAAAAAAAAGTGTTTTTCTTTAAATTTTGCTCTCTTGCTAAATTATTGTTACTTATTGTGTGGCTCTTTTTAAAAAAAGTTTGGTAACCTATTGTCTAGATATACATTTTACAAACTTTGTGGAATTTAATTTTGTTATATAATTGTAGAGACAGGTATAGTTAATTGCTTTTGTCTTGCGAATTTCAAAAGGCACTTTCTGTTTTCCTTGGTGCACTGTACTTCCGGGTGATCACCTTCATTTTCGGGGAAAACATTGAATTAGTTTAGTGTATTTTCTTTGCCCGATTGTCCTTTTCGGGTTGCGGGGTCAGCATCAGCAGCTCGAGTTGGGATATTCAAGCATCCCGATCTTTTGCAACTAGCGGCATATCCGCCGGTGGAATTCCAAGACGCGGCCAGGTCTGGTCTTCAACATAATTCCGCCAGCGAGTTTTGGGTTGCTCTAGGCCTTTTGCCACTTGGAAGAGCATCCGTTAATTGCTTTGCTGTTCGTTCGTGGGACATTTGTGTCACATGGACATACCAGCGCAGCTGCGATCGTTCTATGCGGAGCAGCAGCGGTTCGATGTTGAGAGATTGACAAATGTTAGTGCTTTTAACCTTGTCAAGTAGCGATAAACCTTTAAACTTTTTGCAAGAAACTCATTTCTGCCGCCTGTGCTCGGGATCTCACTCTTTCGGTCATTATCCAACACTCATGACCGTAGATGAGGATAGGAACAAAAATCGATCTAAAAACAGAATGCTTTGCTCTTATAAACATAACTCTCTCGTTTTAGTACAATCGATCAGTAAAGTTGGCACATTACTGCACTTGCTTTTCCAATACGTGTGTCCAGTTCGTTGTCCTGTCTGCCATAACTCAAAAATGTAACTCCAATATACATAAACTTCTCTATCTGCTGGAGAGTTACTCTATTTATTTGGAAAAAATACTTCATCCCAGCACCCAAGCATGCGTCAGAAAACCAATCAAGTGCATATTGGAAGTCACTTTTGTTCGAGAATAATAACGCAAGGTTATTTGCAAACAGCAGCCGCCGAACATTAGACTCCCAAAAAGTGACTTTACTGCTGGAAGAACCGTCTCTGGTTATCTTGTCCATATATGTAATAACAGGAGAAGAGAAAGAACACAGCTCTGTCGTAGTCCAAAACTAAAAGGCTTTGTTTTCATGCTATTGACGCGAATACAGACTTCGAAGTGTTTCTACAACGATTTGATAGCAGCTAATAGCTGGCTTCTTACGTCATACTCCAGCAGTACTGCCCATAGCTTGTCTCTTGGAACACGATCACGTGTTTTTTCAAGATCTACAAAGCATATAAGCACCTCTTTGGCATATTTCCACGATTTCTCAAAAACTTGATGAAGGCCAAAGATCTGGTCCATGGTTGATCTGCCAGGACGAAATTTGCATTTTGCACCATGAAGTTGAGGTTCGACTATTTCACGGCATCTCTTTTCAAGCCACTTTGCAAAAACCTTTCCAGGAAAACTTAACAAAGAAGTATTTTTGTAATAAGTGCAAGTGCACTTTTATAAACTGCCGACAAAGTTTATAAATTTTTTTTTATGAACACAAGATGTGTTCATAAAAAAAAAAGTCTTCTTTTTTTATGTTTCTGTGCTTCAGCGCTTGGTGCAAAATGCAGCTCCTGTAGCGTAAGCTTAAGGAGACAAATTCTTCTAAGTGAAATCCAATCAGTGACACAGTGGGCCAAGCGAGGACTTACAAGAATGCCTAGCCCTGCCTGAGCAGACATGGTTACATCTACACCTAAGTAGAAAAGCTTCTAGCCTTCATTCAACTGAACAATATTAGAGCCACGATACTTGGTAGAGGAAACTCCAACAGCATCAAAATGATACCGCTCAGCCTCCCAAACCAATTTTTGCTTTTCCTTTGAGTAAAGTGACATTCCAGTTGCTTATGCAAAAATCCCGATGTTTGGGACCAACTCGAGTACTTATACCGTGCGCTGCCCCGATTTCCTCCCCAAACGCGTAGCGAATGTATTGATGGGTTGACAGTTACGGTCAGCTTGTCGGGTAAAATATAGCTTACTTTTCAAACCGTATCTCTGCCCTCTTCCAAAAGCCCGAACGCGGACCTTTTTATCCTGCGCGACGCCCGATGCAGTATGAATATTGTCATTCGAACTATTTATTTGCTACATTTGTTAGATTGCTTTTGGTCAGTTTCTCAGCTTTGACCTTACCGCCATGGGTAGTCCCAAGAGTAGTTGAAAACTTCAGACGGCATATGCTCTTAGGATCATAGAAAACGCAAACCCCTCCATCACGTTAAGATACCAATCTATGGAGAGGATTGTTTCCCGGGTTTTAAAAATATTTCAGGGTAGGAGAGGCAATTGCCCCCTGTCCCCCGCTTTCGGCACCCCTGATCACAATATGTGATGAGTGAAGCTAATATTGAGATGCCAAATAAGAGGGATTAATATCAAGTTTAGAAAAGAGGAATGAAGTTGCTAAACTGTAACGCTACAGAGTTTCAACTGGAACTTAAAGGATGAAAACAGGGTAAAATTATTTTTCTTTTATTTTATCTCTATATTTATCCTTCTGACTCGCAGAAAAGCGACGGAGGCGCTAATACATAGGGTAGGCAATTACCCCGACCTGCTTCCGGAGATACCAAAATATAGCTGTCCACTTGTAATTTAATAGAGATATTACTGTAATTTAGAACTGCTTGCCAAGACCACCAAGCAGGGGAAAGTGCCATTAAGTGTCTTTCCCAAGGACACAACAAAATGGGACGAGTAGGTTTTGAACCGAGACCATGTTGATCATAAGCTCGACGCTTTAACCACTAGACTACGCTGCCGACAAAGTTTACAAATTTTTTAGTCCGAATTGAAAGCTTTGCATCAGCTTTTATAAAATAATTTTACCCAAACCGTTTATAAAATAAAGTTGATTGGTAATCTTAAACTTTTTAAATAATTTAGCTTCCAAATTTTATTTTTATTTGAAAGTAAATTTTAATTAATAATCAGACAAGAAACGTTTAATAAACTAGCAGCGATAATGTTAAACTGCTACTCTTCTTAATACTTTGAGCTGCTTTAAAAAAATTTAAACAAAATATGTTCAACTATATTTTTTATTGAAATTTCTATCCGCGAATTATTCGCGTTATATTGATCACAACAAAGACCCTTCCGCGGTAATGAGCTTTACACTGTTTAGAGAAAACTCATTCGTAATCAAATTGTTTTGTGAGATGCAACGCCAGAAGATGCGCCGCGCTTGCAACGGAAAAGCAATGTAGAATTTCGCTGGGAAGAAGCGGAACACCGCACTCCTGGTCATGATGTAGCTGTTGCAAAGAAATATTTTCAACAAAGAATAAAAAAGCCCAGAAAGTTATAAAAATAGCAAAAACTGTCAAAGCTAGGGACAGATGGAAATGCAATCTTTGTTTTGTGATACTTTTGAAGTTTACATAGCAAGCTGCAACTCCTAAAAACAGAATAATTAAAAAAGACAAATTAAATTCTTTATAATTTAACGGCAACTAACCTGGAATGGCCATTATAACCAAACAACTTCTGTATCGGTTATTTTTTCCATTCAGTAAACCATAGTCACAGTCAGTAGACAAACTGTTGTACATCTCAAATAAGACAACACTGCAGAGCACTGACTCCCGGACGCATATGTAGTTAAAAAGACGGTTGCCCATAGAATTAAACTATTGTTGAAATTTTTTATCACTGTATTTTTGTTTATTTCCATCCCTAAAAAATTTTCTTACGTTTAAGTTCATTGTAAAAACGATACCCAACCTAATGACTTATAGGCAACAACAAAATGTGTTATTGCTTAAAATAGTTTGCAAGCATAATATATAGGCTACCGGTATTTGTATCCTGTACCAAAACCTACAAACATAATCGCTTTCAAATGTAGGTAGCTATAAAGCGTTTAACCAGAACTTTAATAACTCTACAAACAGTTTTTGCATTACGCATTAGCAGACCAAATTGTTTTAAAAAGTTATAAAATACTTAAGACGAATAATTTTTGAAAAATTAAAAACAAGCAAAGTTTTCTTTGGCGAAACTTTTTTCAAATTAAACGGACTTTTTTACTGCGTCATCGAACGGGCATAGCCTCTGCAACCTTCTAAAAAACTTAACTTTTTGCAATCGCTTTTAATTAAATTTTTGTGAATTTGCTTTTTGTTAAATTTTGACTTAATTTACTACTGATTATTTTTACAAGATCGAAAGGTAATCGAGAAACAAGTGCTTTTACACCAAGCTCTGCTTAACGCCAGAAGTGTGCTTCACCGCTATATATATAGAAATAAAATAAAATAAATAAAATGTCCTAGTTTTTGCTGTAAAAATTGGGTATCCATATATATTAGCCTACTGTAGATGCTAAAATTTTGTACATTTAAAGTTTTTTTTAAAAAACTTTTTCCTAGAAGATTTAAATATTAAAATTCCAGACATGTTGGGAAAAATAAACAATACTGTACATGCAGTGATGGGATTTAAAATTTTGCGAACAGGTTCTCTTTCGTCTAGAACTCACTAACAACAGACTTTTCTAGTCTAAAAAGCTTGATATGTACTGTGTATACTTTAGGTAGGTTTTAAATTTGTCAAGTTTTTTATAGAATTACAAACTTCGAAATGGAATTTCGAGGCCTCTGGACGTTGAGGGCCTACGATCGCTCGTACTACGAATTTTTACTTGTCGTATGAGACAAAAATTCTTACGAATAGCCGCTTTGCAAAGCGAATTTCTCGTACAACGAGGCACTCGTACTGCGAGGATATACTGTAATGACCTATTTAGTTTTCACTTGACTTTCAAGTTAAAGTGGAAACTTTTTTTATCAAAAACAGCCCCAACCTGATTGCCTTTATTTAACAAATAACCTTTAGCAGTTTAGCAAACAATCTCAATCATTCACGATTTCACTCTGGGATTTTAATATTAATTATATTTGCTTTTTTATCGACTATCTTGACATATGCTCTGAGCTATATTTAAATACACAACTAACCACTTGAAGTTATAATAAAAGTTGCCATTGAACCACAACAACTAAACAAACTTATTATTTTTTCATTGCTATTCAGTCTTTTTTTTTGAAAAGTTAACAAACAAAAAGATGGTGAAGATTAACATACTAAAAATTGAAATTTGGTTAGCTTGTTTATTTATCTTTCAACAAGCGTCTATGACATCATAGATGGAATCAAGGTGAAGTTACTTTTTGAAAACTTAGAATTTGATTAAAAAATTCTAGCAGTGAATTAATCTCATAGCATTTTTAATTGATTATTTTAATGTTTTCTGATGCATTTTATGCTTATTTAGAATTTATTTTAAGATTTAACTAGGGAGAAATGTTTTGCCGAAAACGTTTGAAAAAAAATTGTATGAATTGCCTGAATTAATGAAATATTTTAAAAGGATAAACTGAATTGTGCTGCTGTCTGTTATAATTCTTTGGATTATAAAAAATGTAATCTGGGCAAAGAACAATTTTTACTCTTTAAATTCGTAACTAGCAACCTTACTGAAGTTGTGGACCTTGTTGAATGTTTAAGTGAAATCAATAAGCCTTTTTCCAGCCACCTAGTGGACACGGCAACTGTTGCTATTGCTTCCAAGCTTTGACCTTATGTAGTTTGCTTTAACGGCCAAGTCATGAAGCGGATAGCATATTTCCGTGATTTATATTTCAATTGGGTTTTAAAATTAGTTTAAATTTTAGAATCTGTTAGCTATGTGACAAAAATTAAATTTTTGCACTTATTAGGCTAGACTTTTTTTATAGTCAGATACTGTAGTTATTTATTTAAAAAAATTTTTTTAAACATCTTTTACACTGTAACTCGCAGTAATTTTGCTTTTAAAATTTATTTAAGTCCAATGTTACATAGGTTAAATTTAAAATCGAAATTAGGTCAACGACCAAGCTATTTTGTAACTGTATTATGGTAAGCAGACTCTTTTATTTAATTTACAAATATTAAACATTTATCTGTCTGTATCAACAGTTTTTGTAGAAATAACTAGAATAATTACAATTCTTGTTTTAGATTACATACAGGATGTTAAAAAAGTAAAGCAAAATTTTTCGTCATTGCAATAAATCAGTGTTCTTCAAACTTTTTTCATCGAGACCCATTTTGCACAGCCAAATTTTTTCACGACCCCTAAAAAAAGGTCTTCACCTAAAATCAATTTCTGATTCTGCTATTTTTGCCCAAAAATCAAGGTGTTCTCTAAACCAGCGCTTCCCAAACTGTGCGCCGCGAAAGTATGCGAAAGTTGTTGTATTTACTGCTTTTCTCACAATAATTGCAGTGTGAAGGTTATTAGCAGCAACTTCCCTTCAGAGAACGATTCCGATTGAGGACCTTTTTCAAACAGCCTGATTTTGGGAGGGAAATAGAGAAAAATAAGGAAATCGGATATAAATCGAAGTGAAGACCTTTTTTTTTTTAGAGGACACCCTGATTTTCAGAGAAAAATAAGGAAATCGGATATAAAATCAAAGTGAAGACCTTTTTTTTTTTAGAGAACACCCTGATTTTCGGAGAAAAAAAGATTGTTCAAAGAAGTAATGAAACTGAATACCTTTTTTCATTACGGCGCCGCGAGTATTTTTAGGTCTTTAAAGGGCGCCGTGAAAAAAAAAAGTTTGGGAACCGCTGCTCTAAACAAAAAAAAAAGAAAAAAGGTTTTTACGTCGAATTAATCTTGTATTTCGCTACTTTTCCAAAATCATCGTAATCTCTAAAAATCTAAAATTTAAAATCTCGCGACCCCCATTGAACCACTTTGCGACCCACCAGGGGGTCGCGACCCCCAGTTTGAAGAACCCTGCAATAAATCATGTCACAGATAGCGATTCCAATTAAACTCTTAACATAAAAAGCTAATTCATCATACTTTACTTCAGGGGCGTATTCTCCATGCATGCCTAGAATTTTATAAAAAAATAATTATATAAAAAAAATAAAAAAATAATCTTGAAAAAAATTCTCAAAGTATAAAAATTTTGATGATATTATGTTGATTATTTTTTTGATATAACAGCATAAATACGTTTTATCGATTGCAACTCGGATCATTCAATACAGCTTCAGCTAGAGCTTATCACTAAAATACAAAATAAAATTGGAAACACGCATGCAAATCTAAGTTGCATTTTTTGACTCTGTTGCTAGAAGGAATTACGAGACCTGCAGGTAGTTCTAAAAAAATATTATAGATGCATATTCCATTGCAGACATTGTTTTATCCAAATATTTCTTTTCTTTTGCGAAATTTTTCTTAAAATAAAATCTAAATCTCCGATTATTTAGCACTTTGATATCATATCTATGCATGCAGTTTTGATATTGCATGCACGCCCATGTTTATAGAGCGTGACGTTGTTGAAGAACTGATCTAGTATCGCTTGCTACAAACTGCTTACGTTTACTCAATACTCACATTCAGATGCATTTCGAAATCATATTAATTTGAAAGCACTTTAACACTTTAGTTTAAGCAAGCAGTTAAATGAATTAGCTAGGGTAGCAGGTTAAAGCAAGTTGCCTACTTTTAGCATAAGCTTAGGCCTACTTACTTACGGTAGGCCTACTGGTAGGCTACACAGTTACTGGTGCATTTTAGCCTCTCAATACAGTACTTGTTGTGTTGTTTGTAGATAATGGTTTTTGCGAGTTAAGAGTAGTAGTTTTTGTCTAGTGGCTCAGTGACCAGCAACAGGCTTAGTTTGTGGACAGCTATAATTGCATTATAAAATTCTATGAAATAGCCTACCAGTAGTTCAAAATAACTTCTAGCCTATTTATGACATCAGGCATTTTTTTATGGATTTGATACAAATATACCATTAGCTATTGGCCTTTTTAAAGGTCTATTTGTGATTATATTTGTGATTATTGAGAAACCCTAGAAAGTAGAAACTATTGTTTTTACCTTTCATTAACTAATGAAAAAACTTCGTGTATTTACTAGGACTATAAATCGCAAAATTTTAAAAATTGCTTGTTTTATCAAATATTAAAATTGAGCTAAATTTTGAGACTGATGACGTCATCATTTCATCATTGCATACCTGACCTGAAAAGTCACGGTACGCCACTGCTTCACTTTCAACACACTCAGTTTTAGAATTTTCTCATTCACGCGGTTACCATTAGTTACCACACTCGTTCACTTCACTTTGCAAGCACGCATTCATTTTCTTCGTGCGTGAAGTCTACCAGTTGTGCAAATTATAGCCTTGTGTAGATGGCTCGACGTTTCACTATCAAAGAAAGGATTGATTTGGTGAGAAATTACTACTCATCAGGAAATAATGCATCAGAAACCTTCGAACATCTTCTTTAGTCTTCATTATCCTCATCTCTTTGCTCAATGTGATTTATAAAAGAAATAAAACTTTTAAAGATTAAATTTTGCCTTACTTTTTTAACACTCTGTAGTTGCACCAGGTTTGTTTTTTTAGTGATTATGCGTATTCTTACAAGTTTTGGTATCTCCAATATTATTACCGTCAAGTTGCATTATATAATTAATTTCAGTTAATTTTTTTTAATATGCTCTGATAGTTTTATCCATTTAATTACTTGAGAAAAATAAAGATAGCTTATTATAAATATTTACCCATTGCCTTTTGATAAAATATAGCTTCTTGTAGCCTTTATCTTATAGAGTTGCAGGTTAAAATTAATCACAAAAATAATAATATTTTAATAATGTAACAATTGTTCTTGGTATCACACTTTTCTGTTTTTTAATAACTTGGTTTTTGCATTAAGTAGGCTACCATTTTAAGTTGATATGCAAAAATGTAAGCAACTTTATCTAAGTGACTGAATCACTTAGTTAAAGACAGGGCAATCAAACTATTTTATAACTTTATTATGATGAACAAATTTTGTTATAGAATCTACATAGATTTTACTTTGTTTTACAAGTTTTTATACTTATAATATTATAGATGGTGTTTTAATAATGCTTGTGATGGTGTTAGTAGTTTTTGCTTTTTATGATAACTGTTATTTTGCTATTTTAAAGAAAAAAATATTGTTTTCACATTAATTAACGAGTAAGTTTATTAAATACAGTCCTAGTGGGACAGTTGAGCCTGGTGCTGCTTCACTACTGCTGTGAAATCTGGGCGAATGTGGGAAAGGCATACTCTTAATTTTTCTTCAGCGCTTTAAGTCTTTCTCACTTCTTATTTTTAATAATGTTTAAATAAGAAAATCCCAGTTCACACATAACTATGATGTTAAGAATTGCTGTAATACTTTGTTTGCTTTATTACTCAGAACTGGATATTCATTCTTGACAGAGATCCAAAATGCAATTAATGGCACAGAAATTAAAGGTAAAACTTTTAAAATTATCTCTATGTCCTGTTTTGCCCCACCTTCCCCTAACAATTATTATATACGGCATCGCTTTGAGGCACACCAGTGTACTTGTTGCGGTACATTAGTATGCTGCGACACAGCCAGTGGTGGATATTGGGTGAGGCAAATGAGGCAGTCGCCTCAGGCCCCCCCTTTTTTGGGGGTCCCCCTCAATTTTAGGGGCCCCTCCTCGAAAATAGCACATATAGTTTTGAATCCGCTGCAGATGTTTGTTCAGAGAACGATTCCGAGTGTAGACCTTTTTTTTTTTTTTGAGGACACCCTGATTTCGGGAGAAATATAGGGAAATCAGAGATGAAAACGAAGTGAAAACCTTTTTTTTTTAGAGGACACCCTGATTTTGGGAGAAATATAGGAAAATCAGAGATGAAATCGAAGTGAAGACCTGTTTTTTTTTTAGAGGACACCATGAGTTTCGCAGAAAAACATGCAAGCCAAGATTAGACCTCTTTTTTTCTCGGACAACATCAATTTTTGAAAATTCTTGCCTCGGGCCCCTAAATTGGAATATCCACCACTGGGCACAGCGGTTGGGAACCACTGTCTTAATTTGATAGATATTTCATTGTATAAACAGCAAATTTTAAGTCGATTACGGTTTAATTTTTCATTAACCATTTATTGAATATCTTGAGATTCTTTACAATTTATTTTTGCAAAAAGGTGAAAAAGCAAAATTCTTTTTTAAATGCTGAAGGTAATTTAATAAAGTCGAAACAATCTTTATTGCTTCATTTTTTTTAGTATTATAGTTATAAAATTATTGTTTACATTGCAGAAAGAAAAAACACAGGAAGCATTGGAAAAACATGTTTACCCGATGTTTGACAGAATTGAAAAGAAGTTTAAAGCCAACGGAGGTGATTACGTCATAATCAAGGTGATAACTGACGACAAAAAGTAGATGTGGACCTAATGGTAGTTCAAAGCTTTACTGCAGTTTAATTCATATCTTATGCTACACTCACTAAAAAGCCTAATTTTAGAATTCATTTAATGCTACAAGTTGATGATAAACAGAATTGTTAAGCTAGCTGTTATTAAATTGCAATGCATCGCGTTTCAAACTATTTTAAAAGTCGTTTTGTCTCTACAGGACAAGCTGACCTACGCTGACTTAGCGTTGATGCACGCTGTGCACATGGTCAGCTCATTCGATGGCAATATCCGCCAGAAATATCGTAAAATCTCTATTTGAGCGCCATGGCGCTCTATTTTTCAACTCTTCCCCTATAGTGGCGTTCTATTAGAGGTGGTGTTCAATTAGAGGGTGGCGCTCTATTTGTCGACTAGCTGGTCAGAATTTTGGGAAGATAAATTTAATTAATGAAAAGAAAAAACATCTAACACAATTCACATCTAACATCTAAAGAAGAAAAAACATCTACCGTAACACAGTTAGTGGTAAGTAATCAAAAATTCACTGGTGAAATTCACTGGTGAAAATCAATTAATGAAAAGAAAAACATCTAACACAGTTAACATCTAACATCTTAGAAAGAACATCTACTGCGTATTTGCCACGTGTTTGATGCGTGATCAATTATATACCGGTAAATTATTATTTTGTGATGTAGGAAACCTTTAATTACTAATTAGCATAATGAATGTCAAAGTGGCGGTTTATTAGAGGATGGCGCTCTATTTTTCAACCCTTCCTTTATAGTGGCGTTCTATTAGAGGTAGCGTTCAAATAGAGATTTTACGGTACCCTTCAATCTCTGGGTTGCGCAAAAGAGTTGAAGAAAGACCAAACATTAAAGCTTATCTTGCTCAAAGAAAACCTGCTTTAATCAAACAATACTTCTACTTCAGAAAGCCTTAAAGCTTGATCTCAGTTGCGACATTAGAAAATACAAATAAATTTTAAAGTTGTTCTAGAAGTTTGTATTATCAATCAAAGCAAATAGATTTTAAGTCAGGCATTTCATTTCATTTTTTAATTCTCGATCTCTATTAAATAGTTTACGTAAAAAAATATAAATATTAGAAAAACCAAGAAAAGTTTTTTAGTTGTGAAGCTTCCGAGAGAGTAACAAAAAAAGAACAACCCATTTCGTATGTCTTCAAACGAAAGAAAGATTATAAGAGTTAGCTCTGTATATAAAAGCTTAACATTGTTTTAAACCGAAAAAAACTTGATTGATATTTTGACAACGTAGGCGAGTAGATAGGAGCGTCGTATTGGCGCGAACTTTATCGGCTTCGGCTCAAGTTCAACTCACCCCATTCTGTTGTGTTCTTGAGAAAAAAGTTATTTTAAAAAAATCTTCATAACCTAAATACCCCGAGTCATGAGTAGCACAGGATCAACTCCTTGCGCAACCCGATCTTCAACTAGCAGCCGTAGTTAGCAACTTGCAGTTTGCAGTGGATAAGCTTCAACTAGCTAGAGATTGCTCATACCTTGTAAAACGGAATTTTATGGCAAAATTGCTTCTAAAAAATACTCACGTCGAATACCATACTCAGGCTTTAATGAAATTAATCTTGAAACTAAGAGCTTAAAGTTGGGAAAATATAAGATCTTTGTTCAAAAGCCTGTAAGATTTTTTTATAGTAAATACCGATACTTATTTTATTTTTTTTATTAAAGTTCAAAATGCTAAATGGTTATGTACTAATAATTCATCATAGAAAATTATCACATTTTTTTTATAAATACAGTCAACCCTCGATTTAACGGATTAATGCGGAAATGCAGTTGTCCGTTATTGGAAAATGTCCGTTATTCGAAAAGACACGGATTTTACGTAGTGTAAATGCACAATACACGTTTTGGTTAGAATCACTTTATTATTGTTATGTAGCAGAAACATACTGCGCCTAAAAAATCGAATAATTTGGCAGCAAGATCTTATATGAAGCCTATACACCAATGCAGTATAAAATAGAGTACAGTACATAAATTTAGTCCGAGTCTGAGATGACCATAGGCTCCTGACTGGTGCATGGTACAGGATTGATTGATGTCGTGAGACCAGAATCGCTTTGCGGAGTAAAAAAGCTGGTAATCTTTCTTTGACGTCCCATCATATGCTGTTCTTTGATGATTAGCTCTTTAATCATTCGAAGACTGCCATAGTGATGAGCCATTTCAGGTAGCTGACTGTAGGATGAATAATCAATCAAAGCATCAACATAAGTGCGTAAGGTAGACAGCTTTTTTCTTGGGACAGCTATCTCTTCATCGTCAGTGCTCTCTTTCTCCTCTTCTCCTAGCACAGATGACACTATGTCGGCCTCAGACAAAAGTTCGTATCCTGGATCCAGGTGCAGCTCGCTAAGCCAATCTGTGACGTCAGCAATGGAAGTTGCTACTTCTCCTCCGCACTCCAGCATATGAAGAAAGTCTACTGCCTCGATTCCTTCGAAGTTAGTTTCTGTGTTTTCACCCTCCAACAGCTTTTTCCATGAGTTTGCTAAAACTGAAGGCCTAAGATCCTGCCAAGCTGCCGCAAAGTTAAAAATGGCCGAACGGATATTATATCTTTTTATGTTGGCCAAAGTGCGTTCTCCCCTGTTGTCAACGAACCCATCTTCGATGACCACCAGAACCTCATCCAAGTAACGGCGAATGTAATGCCTCTTCATAGCGCTAATAACTCCTTGATCCATTGGCTGCAGAATCGAAGTCATGTTGGGAGGCATGAAGAGCACCTTAATTTTTCCATCTTCACTGGAAAGAATATCCTCACTGGGATGTGCAGGAGCATTGTCGAGAATAAGAATTGCGCGTACCTCGTCCGGAGAAATCTTCAGCACTTCTTCTTGATAAATGCGCACAGCTGGCACAAAATGATTTGAAAACCAATTGGAAAAAATTGCGGAGTTGAACCAAGCTTTCTTGGAGTGATAGTAAAAGACAGGCAAATCACGCTCAATGTTTAGACCTGCAAATGCTCGTGGTTCCTTTGACTTACCAACCACAGCAAGCTTTAATCGGTGTTCTCCTGTAGCATTAGACCCAACAAGAATTGAGAGTCTCTCCTTGCTTGATTTCTTTCCCGTGGCATTTTCCTCACATGTGCGTATCTGGGTATTTTTAGGCATGGAGCGCCAAAAGATGCCTGTTTCATCTGCGTTATAAATTTGGGAAGGAGAAAGCCCTTCATCACTAATAAGCTTTTTCAGCTTCTCACGAAAGGGGGCCACGCTGCTCTCATCTGCATCACCAGCCTCCCCATGAAGAACTTTGTTAAACAATCCGTGACGATTTCGGAATCGCCAGAGCCACCCTTCACTGCCCTTAAAATGGCTAAAGTCAAGGTGAGCAGCAAGCTTTCTTGCAGCTGCCAATATCTCGGTTCCTCTCACATTAACGCCATTGGAGCGTTCCTGCACATACCATTTCATAACTGCCGCATCTAAAGACTCCTCCTTCCCTGTTTTCATATGCTTTCTGTTCCCAACTTTGCCACTCTTAGAAGACGCGGCATCAATACAGTATGAGGCTGCAAATTTTTCCAGCTTTTCCTTGTTCTTCCTAATGTCAGAGACAGTCTGCTTTTTTACTCCGTATTTCTCACAAACACTTTTAACTGTCGCTCCTTTCTCGATGTCTTTAATGAGTTCTAACTTTTTCACCACAGATAAATTTACACGCTTACGCTTTACAGATTTGTTAATATTGCTGCTCATCTTGTACAAAGGCTAAATGGAATGAAGGCTGTAGCAAGCTAAACTGTAAAAGAAAGTCAAACCACAAACTCACACTATCGTTGCCTAACCATTGTTGAAACAAAGCCCATTATGAAACAATACATCGGAAATTAAAAAAATGCTCTATACATTAATTGCAATTACAGTATGGCATAATAGGGCAATAATGAAAGTTAGTGTCCAAGGCTGTATGATATGCATTGCACGCTTGCTTGCACGTAAGAAGTATTTTAAAACCAAATATTTTGCTATTTATTTCAAAAAATACAAAAAATTAAAAAATTTGGCAGCTCAATTCAATGTCCGTTAAATCCGAAATCCGTTAAATCGAGGGCCGTTAAATCGAGGGTTTACTGTACTGGGTTCTTTTAATTAAACGTATTGTATAAAGCTATCTTTATTAATGAATTGTAGGAGGATTTCAAGCAAACTTTTGTTCAATGTTAAAATTTTCAAGATTAAGAAATTCATTTCCTGTACTTTTTATTTTTGATTTTTCAATTCTGATTAACAAATCGACAAAAGCAATAATATAAAAAAATAGATTTTTTGGGTTGATATTGATTAAACTGAAATGTTTTTCTTACAATGACGAAACAGGAAAATTATACAAAAACAAACATTTTTTTCCAAATATAATTAAAAAAAAAAAAATTTGTTTTTTGTAATATTATTTTTAAAAATAACTGGACATTCAGTCTGATTTCAATTTGTGCTATAAAATTTTTTTTCTCAGACAATTGTGTAGGAATTATTCTGGTTTTATTTACTAGAAAAGACGGTAGAAAAGACGGTGTTTCTTCAGGGGAAATCGTCAGAATAAAGCAGAAATGAAACCAAACTAGATTATAAAGAAGAAAGCAGAATTCTCATTGGCTGAAAATAGTTAGCCAATGAGAGAAACGATTAAGAAATTTTCAAAGAATAGACGAATTCTTTTTGTTTACACAGAAGGGGATTAAGAAATTTAATGAAAGTCGCTTCAAGATCAGAAAGATGAAAAGAAGAGCGACCTCAAGCGAGAATAGAAAATTTTTCGTTGCTGTAGTGAAGAGCGCATTGGGCATTGTCAAAAAGATGTTGACCAATGGCAGATTCGGTGACCAAAAAATTCCCCCCGGAAAATTCCCCCGCGGAAAATTCCCCCGCTGTAAGTTCCACCAATGGTAGTAAATTATCTGATTGAAAAAACCAAGATAATTGAAAGGTGAATTTTAGAATCATTGCAGCCAACCTTATCAATCTAAAAAAATTTTGTAATTTTTAACCTTTATAAATATTCTTTGATTGATGTGAGGGGAGGATTATGTCACCCTCCCTTATTTTTTTTAAAAAATTCTACGGAAGAATCTACGGCTGTAAGGCTTTGATTTGCGTTTTTGAAAGTATGATGTTGAGAATTGCAATAATATTCTGATTGCTTTATTACTCAGAACTGGATACTCATTCTTAAAAAAGATCCGAAATACATGTACATCTAATGAAAGTTGTGTCAATTTGAGTCCATGATTGCTGGAAATGCTTGCTAGTTCTTCTTCTTCACACAACTCAAAATTGTGAGAATTTTTGACGGTTAAACCAGCAAAAAAATTGCAAATCCAAGCAAGGCCTTCGATGTTGATTAAAGTAAATTATTTCTAAATTCTATTTTCTAAGCTTATAATAGGAGCCATCTTCTCTATATAAGTTTTACGAATTAAAGGAAAAATATCCAAATTGTCTGCTTTAACACGGTTAATAGCGACTACAGCGATTCAAGGCGTATTCTTTGCGCAATAATTATTTAAAAAATTATAGGCTATAGGCTATAACTGCTATAGGCTATAGCTGGTTGTAAAGGACAAGTTAACCGGATTAGAATGGTCACGTAAGTCTTTTGGACGCCGTTTGGGAGCTACTACATTATGCGCCATGGTTGTAGCATTTTCATAAAGTTAATATCAAAAGAAGTTGAAGACGCCAAATAGAACTTACTCAACTAACATCGTATCATTACACTGGCTGACAAAAAAATTTTTTTTCTTGGTGCCAAAAATGCTTTAACTGTTTCTACCTAATTTTGGGGCGCTGATTTCAAAAATGCAGTCAGTTTTTCTCCTATCAGATGTAGTTTTCCTGCTATAATGCACCCACCATAGTGACAAAATGAGATTAGGCGATGTTTACTACAAAATGATAAAATGGTATTGTATGCACAATTGCATATTTATTTTTTTTGATCTCTCAATAACAAGCCAAACAGCAAGCATACCAACAATGGAATCCTTTAAAATGGTCAAATGTCAGCCATAAATTTGCGTTTTAATGATCTCCGAGAAAGAATGCCAAAAGCATCGTCACGTTTAATTGACCAATAGTAGACAGCTAGCATGGCAGCATCCCACCTTCCTTGATACCTTACTTCCATTCCACTAATATCCTGATAAAACCTCTCCCCCTTACTCATCACTCAGATCACCAAGGTTTTCGGAAAAGCGGTCAAGATGGCTGTAAAGGAAGTGAAGCTTTATACTCATGTTAGCCCCATATCTTGTAAACTGCTTAGTAACTGGGCCACAATTTCTTTGTACTTGACTGCTTTTCTATTTCCCAAAATTCTTTACAGCTCCACAAAGGCACTCCAAGCACAGAATTCTTTTTCACTCATGGAATTTGGAAAGTCACGATTATTTATTACTATTTTTATCTGAGGGCCATCAAAAATGCCAGCTTTTAATTCTTCTATCGTTGATTCCGGAAATTTGGTTTAAATATATTTGAAACAGTCACCATCCTTGTTGAATGCTTTTACAAATTGTTTTACGATACCCAACTTGATATGAAGGGGAGGTAAAATGATTTTAGATATTTCCACCAGAGGGTGAGCTTGAATATTTTTCTTACCAGGCACCAATTCTTCTCTTACAGGTCAATCTTGTTTTATCCAGTGTTGGGCTCTAGCTCTGCTGTCCCAGAAGCATAGAAAGCATGAGAATTTTATATAACCACACTACAAACTAAGTAGAAATCCAACCATTTTAAATCAACACAAATGATTCAGTTATGTGTATGGTATGAAATTTTTTCCAGTACAAATTTAATTTTGCTATATTTTTCTTTGAGAGTTGTTGAATGCAAAAATCGCATGTTTTTAACGCGATGTTAAGGGATAGATCCAAAAGCGTTACCATTATGCAGAAGAACACATTTAAAACTTCTTTTACAGCTATCAATGAAAAGTCCCCAATCATTAGGATTATATTTAAAGACTGCGGGCTTTTTTAGAAGACCTTCAACGTTGTTACTGTACACAATATCATTTTTTTCGGTGAAATATGACACGAATTTTTCATGACGTTTGCGGTAAAAGATGATGAGAGTACCCGGTTTTAAAAGATTTTTTTCTTTAATTCTTGAAGCCAGCAGCTCAGAAGACTCCTTAAAAAGATTCAAATCTCTTGCCAAGTCATTCAGCTCTTCTGGGAAAAGACTTGCGGAGATAAAAGAGATGGGGAAAATTGTTATCTGCTAGGGTGTTATCACTGTCAATTAAAACGTCCTCTGTGGTCTTTCATAACGGTTTTCATTTACATTTATTACATGATGTTAAAATTTAATCTTTATTTTAAAGATATCACTTATTGAAATGAAATCATGCAAAAAAAATATAAACTTATTAAAATAGATTGAGTCTCTGGCTGAAAAATAAAACGTTTTCTTTAAAGATTTGTCTCGAAATAGACCAAGACAAAATTCATCTTGTTTTGCTTCTTTTTCTTTGCTATTCATCGAATTGTCATCTTCAT
Source organism: Diplosoma virens (assembly GCA_963680785.1). NCBI lineage: Eukaryota > Metazoa > Chordata > Ascidiacea > Aplousobranchia > Didemnidae > Diplosoma > Diplosoma virens. Next base: position 1,485,872 of record OY796890.1, on the reverse strand, counting down.
TGTTTTCCTCGTGTTCTGTTTCTTTCGCTTCAGATGTCATGTTTTATATAGTTTTCTTTGAACACGTTGATTGTTTTGAAATAATATAAACGTTGATGCGGGTTCGATTCACCACTCCTCCTCTTCACTGGAAAGAGAAGATTCCAGTTGTGGCAAGCCTTCAAAAACTGGAACAAAAAGTTCTTCACTGTGTGGAACTGGCCTGATTGCAGAGTCGAAGTTTGGATATATCAAAGAGTTTTCATTCTTCCTATTGATGCCTTCAGTTTTCACTGCACAGAAATAGCAGTCATTGCAGTCATCTTTTGGCTTTCGCCACGCCATTAGAACAGCAAACCCTATGTTTTTTCTACTTTTGTTTGTCCATTGCCGTAAATGTTATAAACAAGGTTTACACACAATTTGGGGTGCCCGAGGCTTGTCCTGATCACCCAGCATCATTTTGAAGTAGGCAAGATAAGCATGCTTTACAAAATCACCGATTGTTTTCCTGTTATGCTCTAACGTGTATTCGCCACAGTTATAGCAGAAAACATTTGGTTCATTTAAACAGCGTCTTCTTAATGATGTAGCCATAATCAAGATTCTTATAAACTTAAGCAACCTGTAATATTAAATGAGTTTCAAGTGACAAACTAGAATAAATGAGAAGACGTGCAGTCGTGCATTGTGCAAGCAATTAAACATAATGTAGAGCACAGTAGCCTACGTAAACATTAATGATGTCACAAACAACCAATGGATAATTAAGACATGCAACAGATAGCACATGAATTAAAATCTGTGATGTCGCAGGGAAGTCTAAGTGTAAAGCTAAACCATTCACCAAGTTCTTCACAAAAATCGAAATTCTTGGATAACTTAAAAAGTTGACCTCATAGAAAAAAATAGACTGCATTTTTGAAATTAGCGACCAAAATTAGTCTAAATCAGCTCTAAAACCTTGAGCACCAAAAACTGTGTCGGCCAGTGTTATGAAACTTGGCTATTATGCGAAGGAGAGTATCAAATCGTGATCAGCGTCGTCGCATAAACGCGAAGTCAAATTAATAAATGACGTAAATTTACAGGTAAAGTTATAGCGTCAGGGTTAATTTACCACAATGATTGGGAGGTAGTTATCATTCCTAATCTCAAAGCGGAAGTTCTAGTTCCGTTTTCCACGTGAATCAAATGTGACACAGCTTTGCAGCAGCTTGCTTGCGCGGAGACAGCTGCTTTGAATTGTTGCTGGTCTGATGAAATGTTTTGATCAAAATAACGCGCACCCAGGACGCGCATTAGGTTGTGAAACCAAGTATCAAAAAGGATCTAAAATTGGTTTGAATTTAAGCATCTTGAAGTTTATGCAATTTTCTAATCATCTGCTTTCTTATAAATTTGTTACATTTTTAATTGAATGGCGTGCTGACTCCTTGTTGAGTTTAAGTAACAAATATAGTGGAAGCTTTCCAAAACTTAAATTAACAGGCTTTGCAAATTTGCAACATCTTAACCAAATCTACTCTGCTAAAACGAAATGCAATTTACCTGATCTGATTTTGCAGTCAGAAATTACTGATTGACAATCTTTTTAGTGTGTCACAATCCGTTATTTCACATTTTGGACTTCCTTCGTGATCTGCCTATTTCAAATGTGTAAATAAATTAAAAGCCAAATTTTGAGACAACAATTCTTCATCTTGCAAAACAATGTAAGTGTTTGGTCTTTTGCGTTTTCAAGGCTCCGTTGCGCTTTTGCTTTCAAAGTAATAATTTCAACGTTGACTTGCAGCAGCAGCAAGTTCTCTTTTTGCGCAAGAATGTTATAACTAAAGAATAAAAGCCGATAAACTTACTTTATCAGCGCATTTCATAAAAAATTGTTTGGTTTGGATCGATATTACTACGCCATATTTAGCTAAAATAAGTTACAGAAGTTATTCAAAGCAACCTGCAACAACCAAGCCTTTGCCCTCAGTACAAGACTAGAGTGCCGCACATAAAACCGCAAATAAAAAAGAAGTTTACCATTTGAACTAAAAAACCAACATTTAAACTTAAAAAATTTGAAAAATTTTTATGCTCGTATTGATTGTAAAAAGTTTTATGTACAACTAGAGAAAGCATTGATTAAATATGTACAAAACAAAACAAAGGTATCTTTTTTGATCTTTATTGAACATGCTGTTGAGATTTACGTTTATGTATTCTTAGGTTTCTTCAAAGATTTTGGTAAATAACAATTTACCAAACCAACTGATTTCAAAAAGCAGCCGTAAAATAGAGAGCAGAAACAAAAAGAAAAGGATTTCTGATTATTAAAATTCAGCTAAATTATTTCTACAAACAAATGCTAGCTATACCTTGCTTTTAGTAAGGTAAGTTATGCTGCGCAAGAGTTAAAGTAAATAAAATAAACATGTCATTCTTGGTCAGTAGGAACTTCTATATTTCTATATACTAAAAATAAGATAAATAGTCTTGTGCTTTATATAAAAATACTATATTTTCATCTTATTTTTTATATTGAAACCCAGGGCTGCCAACTTAATGTATTTTAAAGAAGTTCACGAAAACTTTGCTGGCTCTGCTTCACAATTTTCGATTTATCGAATTTACTGCGAGTTCAGTAATTGTCTATATATTCTATAAGGCAGTGGCGTGCGGTGACTTCTGAGACTGATCATGCAACTGGTACGCCAAAAACTGGTCATGCAATTGGATGTTTTATGGGTGGTTAGTGGGTAGGGCATACAATATTTTATGGGTCACAGAAAGAACTTTGTGTGAGATTCTAACACATAGATCAATTTTTGTCCTATAGTCATGGTGTTTTCCAAAAAAAAGTTATCACTTGAAATCAGTCCCAATTTTTCCACTTTTTTTCTAAAATTGTAGTGATCTCTGAAAAAAAAATAGGTCTTCGCCTCAAATCACCTCACCTTTCTCTAATTTTGTCCCAAATCAATGGTGTTCTTTATTACGTTCAGAAATAAAGGTCATCGCGCAAAAATTTCTTGGTCATACGAAGCATGACTTGCATGCCCTGACCGCACGCCACTGCTATAAGGTGAAGGCAGAAAAGATCCTCACTTTAATTGTATTTGTTTGATAATTTGCCGTTTTTTGCTCAAATATACAAACTTAGGTCATTAAGAAGCGTATATCAAGTCGGGCATTTTTTGTGGTCTTCACTTTATATTAATAAAGTCGAATTTGAACGACATCTTTTTGAGTTTGGCAAAAAGACCAAGTTCTTCGAGTTGGGGTTTGCAGGCCAGATGATAAGACATTCAGTTAAAGTCAAATACACTCAGTAAATTCTGCATAGCAACCATCCTTCCATTGTAAGGTTAGATGCTAAATCCACTAATCAAATAAATTGTTTGATTTATTCAATACAAAATTCTGCATGATCAATAAACACGATAAGCCCTCTCACAATCTGCAACAAAACAATGACGACGCCATGAACACCTATTATCTTTTGAGTGGCATTTCGACTTCTGATAAAAAAAGTAGTTAAATTTGTTTCGGTGTCAAAGCTTGAGCTATAGAGGGGAGAATAATTCTGAAGATACCAAAGGCACAATTGAAAGATTTTTGACCGTGAAAGTGTGACAATAAAAGTGGCAGAAGATGATGATCGGCTTTTTGTGAAGGTATAAGACCACTAAGTCTTCTTTTGCTTCTTGACTGATTTACGGTTGGCCTATAATTGAATAAAAAATAAGAAAAAAATCCACCGTGATTAATCCATAAATTTTTGCCATTGATATGCATGCGATGTCTTGGCTTGAGTGAATTAAAATAACGGGAGTGTTAAAGATAATGCACCCTCACGAGAAGAAACTACGCGTGTTGGGCGTCTAGGAACTGATATAGTTTGGTCCGAGATTTGTTTAGAATTTATTCAGGTTGAAATCATTTGGTCATCTGTTAAATTGCGAGCCAATCCAAGCCAATAAAAAAATGAAGGAATGATTTTTGTAAGTAATATTGGGAGCATATTGGAATTTACGGCACGTGCGCCCTTAAAGGGATTGAGCTATGCTTTCCGATATACTCTAAAAGTCTTTTATTTAAAGCAAAAACTATATTTGCAATTAAAAGATATTTTAAAGTTTTATATCTTTGTAGATCTCTGCAGTGAACTATGTTCACAAGGTTGTGATTTTTATTTGCTTGGTCAACATCATCGTAAAAAGTTAATGCATAAATAAATAATAAAATAAGATTGTTTGCTTTAAAGGGCTCGAAAAAATAAAAAAAATTCAAAAGATTTAATGTTGATGGTGTCGCATTGGCTTTTAAAGACAAAACAGTAGTAATGTAGAAATTATTTATATTTATTTATCTTTATTCACAATCATTTTGAAAACAATTGCTAGTGCACATCAGATCAGAAATTGCGTATAAGGAAACAGCAACAACATGACCCGCCTGCACCTTCGAATGTCTACACCTCCGCAAGACCGCTTGCTCAAGCTTGATAATTAGACCAACAAATCATTTATAGGAATTGTTTTTTATACCACTGTTCTCTTTTGAAGACAAAACAAAATTTTGATTAGGAAAGGAAAGACAAAATAAGTTTTTATTTATATTGAAAGTCACAATGTGATTTTCCCCTTTAAAAGTGAAATAAAAATTTTTTAAAAAATCCAAAAAAATTTTTATTTAACTGTTAAAGAAAAAACACAAGAAAAACAAGTTTATTTAGTCTTCCGAACTGTTCTTTGGCGCTGCGCTTGAACTCAGGATGTGTATAGCCACTGTACCTTTTTTGTAGATTAGCTTGCTGAAATTGAAAGAAAATAAAAGAAAAAAAATTAACATAATCAAGTCAAAAGAAACATGAAATATGTATGATAAAGATGATAATGATACTCATAAAGATTTTTTTTCCGTTAGATTTTAGAAAGTGATTAGTTGCTCAAATCTTGTGCAGACAAAAACGAGCAGTCAACGTGAGGGCGTATTTTTTTGATCTTTCAGCTTACTAGTTTGTGGTAGTTTTGTATAATATATTATTAATATGACAATTTTCCTTTACAATGTGTAGCCAACTAGCATATTCTAAAAATTTTGATGGCCTTATGCATATCAAACAGAGAGGTTGCGATATATTGCATGGGCGTGCAACATAGAGCCAGCGTAGCCTATTTTTGGCCTGCAGCAAGGCAGAAATTGTGTCATAAATGGCGAGATATTAATGTGGTATAGTTTGCAGCTTCATTATGGATATTCTGACTTTGTACTAACTTATACAACAATTAAATTTTGAGTTTTTGTCATAAGCATTTATGGTAGAGATAATCCATTCAGTATAAACCACCAATAAGACAGATTGATATCGTGAGCATGTCTTCAAATAAACAGAATATTAATTGTAAAAGAAAAAACAGCCACAAAGGCAGCGGGTTAAATTACTTCGTTCAACACAATCAAGGTGTGTGGAAGTTTGCTTGAACTTGTCAAAGAACTACACTCGTAATGAAAGAGTACAATGTTAAACGTCACTACTTGTGAGAAGGTCGTAAAAATAATGAGAAATTTAAAATTAGATTTTACAAAATTGTTTGCTATTATCATCAACGAAGCATTAGCTATGTTTAAAAAAAATATTATCATTTAAAATTTGTTGGATGTAATTAAAACTCAAAATGTTTTCTGTGAGCTATTGTCATTAATCACCTAATGTTCTGGAATATTAAGATTGATGGTAACTTGAAAAACATTGTTAGCTGGGGTTATATTCAGGCACAAGGATTCGATGATTGACAGTACAAGTTTTTTTTAATGAACTGGACACTGATTATTTTGAAAAGGATTTTTAAGTTACTGTCAAAACAAGATATAACATATAAAATATGTACGTAGATTTTTTTAAAAAATACGCTAAGGTTACGCAAGCTCATTATGACGTAGCCTACTTGCGAGTCGTCATGCTCATTGTTTAGCGAAACACTTTAAGTAAACTCGGGAGAACAAGTGTAACAGAATTGCAAACGAATTCGAATCTCAAAAAACTAATAAATAAAGTAATTTGCTTAAGGTGAATTTTGCAGAAACTTTCTGCATGTGTGGAAACTGACATTGGCAAAATAAGTCAAGCAAGAAAATATCAAATTTCATACTAATTGTTGTATGAGTAAATCAATTTGTTGTGCTTTTTTGTTAAAATTTTTTTAAAGATTGTGCGTTTATCATTGAATGCTAATAACGAGGCTACATTGTCATTACGGCTCTGAAAGTATGGCAAAGTACAAAAATGGGCCATACGCCTTTGACTAAGTGGTTTGTATTAGACTAGAAAGAACATTATTGATACTGTTTCTGAAATCTATAATCTAGATGTAGTAGAAATTAGTTAAGAGTTACTGGTGTTATTCCAACTCTTTGTGTTAGCAAAAGGAATTAGTGTCCTATCTTTTAAGTCAATTGTCATAGAGTTGGTGTACACGCGGTTTGACTGAAAAGCCGTGCTTCCAGAGTTTCTGATAATTGTTTAATAGAAGTTTTTGTCCCTGTGGTCATCGTACGCTTTGTTGGAGTTTCAAGCTTGGCACCAACATATTTCCGAATAATAGTAATAGTTGAGTTAACATCAACGTTTACGCTTATCGCAAATAACTTTATTTATGTAAGTGAATTCTCACACTATGACGTGTAGTTTTATTATAAAATTAAAAATCCCCAACACAAAGAATCCCGGCGGCAACATGCAATAGAATAATGATGAATAGTTACGAATGTTTATTTTTATTAATTTTTATTGTCCAATCTGTCGATTCGATCATCTATTTAGCATAAATCTGGTCATGGTAAGATGTTTAATGACCGGTAAAGAACAGTTGCCGGTGTAAATACGCACATATTGTCGTTACTTAATTTAAAGTTTTTTTATCTTGATATTTTGTTGTCGGGTTTAATTTCATGTGCGGTATGTACAGCTTGTTGAATCTGAGTCTTGAGAGTATTTAGTTCTTGTCAAGTGATCATGTAAGATTACTTTAAAAATCGCAATGCATCTCCGAATGTTTAAATACCCTTTGATTAAAAACTGTTTAACATCTTAAGTTCGTCTTTTTTTATTTAACTCTAACGTAAGAAAAATTAAATTGTTATATAGGATGGCACTGCGTTAACTACAAAAGATTAAGATATCATAGTTTTGTAAAATATTTTAAAAAAATTTACTGTTCAAAAAAACTAGTTTGCATTTAAAGACAAACTTTTTTAATAATTGTTTGGTGCATTAACGTTTATTATTTCTTAAGTTTTATAGATTAACCGAATGAGCAATTTTTATTAAAGTGGTAGAAATTCAATCAAGCTAGGTATGAGCGCTGTTGAGAATTTACCAAAACCCAAAGTAAGTTTTTGTATTTTGTCAAAAGTACTTCTGAATGTTTTGCATCTAACTGTTACAAAATTGTAAAGAAAATTTCTATAAAAAATGCAAAAAATCGAAAACTATTTCTTCAAACCTTTATTTAACTTAATGAAGAATTAAAAATTTTAATAAAAACTTTCAGACGATAATTTCAAATTTTTTGAAGTCAGACTCAATAAAGTATAAAAATTTTAATTAATTTTTTTGGTCCATTTAAAAGTATTCCGAATACTGGTCGACAAAACGATGGGTTTTTCATTGTGTTCTTGTTTTTTCAAAGCTGAATGACTAACCTACATGTCGTAAAAGATGCGAAAAATGTTTCCTTTTAACATTCTTACACTTCAGCGCACGTCGCAGCATATTGACTGATAATGCCTGCAGCTCTTCAACAGTGTTATTTCGGATAGTGTTGGTAATGTTTTTGTTGAGCTGGTCCAAAGTATGAGGATTACATGTATTTGCATAAACTTTTTGTTTTAAGTTTCCCCAAAGATAAAAATCGCATGAAGACAAGTCTGGGAAAGGTGATGGCCATAACCCAGGGTCGTCCCAAAATCACAGCATTCGTAGCGGGTCCGTAGTTGGACCACGCTGCCATAACCTATTGTTCACTGTTTGCTCTCTTGTAAAACATTTTATAAACTTCTGTCAGTGACCTGTGGGATATGTGACATGTTGCCCCGTCTTGCTGGTTTTAATAAAGCCTAGCGCCAATATGCCGTGTTTGAAACAGTTACATAATAATCAGCAAAAAACTTAAATGAGAAAAACATTAACAAAAAAGTTGAATCGAAAAAACAAGATTACCTTTAAGTGAGTTGCCCCGTGTTTTATGATTCGTTACGTAAATATGAATTTTATAATTTGCAAAAATAGCGTTCTAATCTTTCTGAGCTGTAAACGTTTCGTGAAAATGCATCGTTTTTAGAACGACAATTTTAATAACGTTGACAAGTGGGATTTAGCTTAACTTTTTTTGATATTTTTAATTAAGTTTTTTGAATTAGGGCTTTATGGATTCGATCCACGGATTTATTGAACTTCATCCACTTTTGGTAAAAATCATCGACACTCCTCAGTTTCAAAGGCTTCGCAACATCAAGCAACTGGGGGGGAATTACCACGTTTATCCGGGGGCTTCCTACAACAGATTTGAGCATTGCATCGGGTGCGTAAAAGAATTTGATAAAATAAATAAAATTTTTTCTCAACATAACTTATCTTGACATGGTGCTATCATTAGCTTAACCCTTATTATCTAGGCTTCTGTTGACCACCTAAGGGGGGTCCTCGGAGGGCCTATGTCCAATACTCGTAACAGACAGTAGCTGCGCAATTGATTTTTTGATATGTTGGAAAAAATTTATTCTAGTTTAGTCAAATGTTTTTACTTTTAATATATTTGCTATTAGTCTCTTCTTATTTTGCATAAAGTTGAAGGTCCTCAAATTTTCATTGATTGCTTTGTTTTGCGACATAATCGGATTAGTCACGGACTGCTGCAAAAACAAATAACTACTACGTGACGCAGTAATCTTGACAAAAACAGCAAGACGTTCAAAACCTTTTTTGACTTATATCATGATTTTTGTACACTTTTTGTATACAAAAATCATGAGATAAGTCAAAAAATAGCCTGCTACACTAAAACTACCCATCGGATTTGCTCAAGTAAAATACCAAAATATTCAGGAATAAATTTTGGGAAAAGGCATAAAATTTTAGGTTTTTATCATCCGAACTTTACGAGTTATAACGTTTTTATATAAGGGGGTCCTTTGAGGACAAAAACAAAATCATCAATTGTTTTTCTTAATGTTTAGTATGTTGTTGAAAATTACTTTTGCTCTTTTATTTTTTTATCCTTTACCTGCTCTTAAAATAGTGATTCTTAATCTGTATTAACATTTAAACAATATTTTGATTATTTTTACGTTAAAATACAAATAAAAGCTAATACAAATTGTTGAATTCATATTTTTAATTTTTAATTGCAACAATAAAACAAACAATATATAATCTTGTTTGACACTTGACTAAAATTTAATAGCCTGAAACAAATGATATTTTAGGACTTGCTACCTCGCTGGTAAACTTATCAGACATTTGAAGGAAGAGCTGGACGCTAGAAAAAACGAAGATAAGCTTCTCGTTGAAATCACAGAAAAAGACGTTTTGTGTGTGGAGATTGCAGGACTTTGCCATGACCTTGGTAAAGTATTTAATTTTTTTACAAATTTTTAATTTATATTTTATTTATTTAAAAAAGGTGGGAGAACGCTAAAACTGTAAAATAGATATTTTAAAACAAGTTGCCACAAACCGCAGACATTGACAAATACTGTATGGTTGGTTGGTTGGTTTTACCCTACCCATTCCGGGGGATGGGGGCGCGGATCAATTCCGCGGAATCCCAATAATCGGGCAACTCCCCACGGACGGGACCAGAGGTCCAGAAGAGAAAGGGTATGGCCGAAAATGGCCCGACGCAGAGGGTCTAGTACAGGGCAGTCGAGCACGAGATGTGAGAGATCCTGTGGTTCAGAACCACAGTTGCTGCATGAAGGCGTCTCGGCTCGACCAACCCTGTGGAAATAAGAGTTAAGGGAGTGCTGTGCCCGTTGCAGCGTAAACGGGAGAGAGCACAGCGAGCGGAGCGAGGGAGAGTAAGCTCCTCGGGAGATACTGAAGGGATTTGGTGTTGAAAGAAACCAGATTGGACACTACGTCTCCAACTGGTGTAAAGGGATAGTCGTTGGGAGGAAGTAAGGGCTGCGAGGGACACTGATATACTGGAGGGATTGAGAGAGGCACCGGCTTTAGCTAGAGAGTCAGCTAAGTCGTTACCTGGAAGGGAAGAGTGACCAGGTATCCATTGTAGATGGACTACCTTGGATTGGGATAGAGAATTGAAAAGAAATTATGTATTGGATAGAGATTTGGGGGTTAAATATGGTAGGGGGGCAGAGAGAGTTGATAGGACAGATAAAGAGTCGGAAAAGAAGGTGATAGATTTAAAATTACATGTCTTGGAGTGAGAGATACACCACTCAAGAGCATGTAGGATAGCGAAGGTTTCAGCACTATAACTGGTAGCCCAGAGACCAGTCGAGAAGGAGAGCGAGGTAGCAGTGACACACTTTGTACACTTGATGTGTATCCCTGCACCACCCTGTCCCAGCCCGCCATGTACCGAACCGTCAGTCCAGGCAGAGATATCGCTGTGAGATAGAGTGGAAAGGTGGGTGGTAGCTGCAGTATTTAAAGTATTTAATTTTTTTACAAATTTTTAAATTTACGAGTATATTTTGTTTTGTTTAAAAAAGGTGGGAGAACGCTAAAACTGTAAAATAGATATTATAAAACAAGTTACCACAAACCGCAGACATTGACAAGTACTGTACAGATCTTTGAATCGTTTCCAGTGAACATTATATGGATTTTATATATAGCTGGAAGTGTAATAGCGTTTGAACGCATGGGGCGGCCTTCTAAGCCTACCTTTTATATGTTTTTTGCTATTATCTGACTTTAAAATTTATATTTCTTCCGTAAATCGATGTGAGATTTATCTTATTAAAAAGTTGAATCGATCGTTAAAAGCAGTGCTTTTTAACCTTTTCGTATCTGCGACACATTTAGAGATCTTTTCAAAATTCACAGCACACTTGGACCAGAGTGCAGATCTTGATTTTCGCCCTAAAAAGTAGTGTACTCTGAAAAAAAGGTTTCGGAGCAATGATATAATGCCTTTTTTAAAGTATCGCGGTACACAGATTTAGAGCCAGTTACTTTTAGTGTGATTATACTGTACAAGTTTACAAATGATAGAGCAGTAGTTATTCTTGTAAAAAGAGTCTGGTGTTAGCCAAAGATTATCAGAAAAGTAGGCTTCTTTCGGATTGTTCACTGAACCTGTTTGGTCCAACTTCTTCACCCCTGTGGGCCACTTTTCAGAATTGTTGCAACTTGTGGGCCGAAGTCGGTTTAAAATGCACCAATTAAAAAGGCTTTTGGCCAAAATAAATGTAAAGTTTTTAAGTTTTTAACTTTTTTGACTAGTGAAACCGTTTTTACTTTTTCGACCATTAAAAATAGAAAGCGTTTGAAATTAAGCAAAGACCGAAAAGATTTTTACTTGTCAAAAAGGTCGAAACTTTCAAATTTCACTCGCATTTTCGCTGACACCCACTCAATTGCGACAATTTCAAACCTACCTCGACCTATAAGTTCGCCATCATTTGCTTGCCTTTCAGGTTTAAAATTGGCCAAAAAACGGTTATCAACCCGTTAAAAGACTCTCAACCGGTTACCAAAAATAGTTAACCGATTAATGATGAAGTTAATAGAAGAAAAAGAAATCATATTTACTCTATTTCCAATTTTTAATACTTCTTCTTCGTTCGGGGTAGATGGGCGGGAGCTGCATGGTCCAGTAAATGGCCGGATATGTTTCCATCAGCCATATCACCAGGTTGTTGTCGACATCTGAGATAGCACCGGCTCCATTTGGGTAGTGACAGATGGGACAAGAGTGGCGTGCAGCGACTTTTGAGACTGGTCATGCAACTGGTATGCCAAAAACTGGTCATGCAATTGGGTATTTTATGGGTAGTTAATGGGTAGAACATGCAATATTTTATGGGTAGTAAAAAGAACTCTGTGTGAGATTCTAAGACATAGACCGATTATCGTTCATAAATCATAGTGTTCTCTAAAAAAAAAAAAAAAGGTAATCACTTAAAATCACTCTCTGATTTTACAATTTTCTTCGTAAAAACATGGGGTTCTCAAAAAAAATCTTCGCCTCAGATCACTCTCCCATTTCTCGAATTTCGTCTCAAAACAGTTGTGTTCTTCATTAAGTTACAAAATAAAGGTCATCGGGCAAAAGTTCTTTAGTCATGCAACGCGTGACTTACATGCCCTGACCGCACGCCACTGTGGAGCAAGATGTTATTAAGTGCTCAACTATCTGCTCCTTCACGCCACACTCACAGGTCGCCGTAGAAGCCATACTCATTTGTGCGTTTTTGAATGGAATACACCAACGCCGTTTTGGAGGTAGTTAACCTTGACTGATGCAGGTCTGGGAAAGCTACTTCCCGGTGGCGTTGGGATAACATCTTAATAAAAATATGGAGTCGAGAGGCGTTTGAAGTCAAAATGTATGGGAAAAAGAGTTTTAACCTTGTCAAAGACCAATACGTTATGCTATATTTGTTCATTTAAGAACCTATTGTTAGCGATTAATATTATTAGTCGAAAGAAAGCAAGTAGTGTTTGACAATTCTAAGACTTCCTACTGCACGGTAGGCTAATTGCTACAATGTTCAACTAGAAACGTTTTGTTTTACTCGTCACTGACAACTGAGTGACTGGGGCTGAGACATTGTCAACTAGTCTTAGGGCTGAGAGAGAGCTTTCTCAACTGCTAAATTGTTTGTAAGCAAACTACAAACAAATTTTTTGGAAAACACAAACAAATTTTTTGGAAAACACAATCGATTTGTTATGTTTTATGAGAGAATATTTTTAAAATAAAAATTAAATTTCTTCGCGATAAAATTATGGATTTACATATTTCTTTAAATTCTATTATTATTTGGTTTCAAATAAAAATTAGACAAGCCCAAATTATTATTAATAATTAGTTTTTCACTATTTTTCTTGAAAATTAAGTTATAGGATTTTTTTTCAAATTTAATAAATAGAATGTTTTCGTACAAAGATGCAGAAAGTTTTGATTTTCTTGAGCAGCAAACAGTTTTATAATTGGAGTATCGATAAATAACCGGTTTCGAGATTTTCAGTTGATTATCAGGGGGTTACATATTTTCCAGTTATTTTTGAACCCTATTTGCCATTCCTATTATTAATGGTTGCCGCTGCCCGTAATAGTAAACCTTGAAATATGTGAAATTTTCAGCGAGTAGCAGAAAATGATGCAGTGGGCCATATCTGGCCCACAGACCGTGGTTTGGACGACCCTGGTTTAAATTCTCGGCATGCGAATTAATTGAAGAAAGTTGTTTTGTTGTCAGGAAAATTTTTTTCTTACGACCTTGCGGTCGAGTGCCGATGGTGAATAAGATGAAAAAAAAGTTATGAGTTACCGTAAAGCCTCTAATTGAGCGCCACCCTGTTTTTTCAAAAGTCACCGTAAGCAATTTTTGTTTGTGCAACTAACCCGGATTCCCCTGCGGTTACTATCGCTTCTTCAGAGATCCATTTTCTCATGGTTTTTTTTTTATTCCATGCTAATGCTGATGCTGAAAGAGGGATTTCGGGTTAGTTTCACCGCAAAAAGAAATCGCTTACGGCGACTTGTTGAAGAGACAGGGTGGCGCTAAATAAGAGGTTTTACAATAATCATAAAATTTGCTGCTTGAGTAGATTATTATTATCATATCTCGATATGGAAATGTGCTCAAAGTTAAGCCAATTTTTTCTTTTCTCGGGTTAAAGCATTAAACAAGTTGGGGTATTGAACTGAAAACCGAAGTTTCTGTAAACCGATTTTATAAGTTTGAAGCCGAATTTTTCAACTAACACATCAAAAAAGGTAGAAATTGTTCGCGCTCTTTTTCAAATGTAAACTGCAAACAAGAGTTCAAATTATTTAATTAGAAATCGCTTTTGCATGAAAAAAAAACATTCAAAGTTTTGTCAACATAACGACACTACCAGTATATAAACGGTTTCTCCACTTTTCTAAAATAAACAGAATTTGTAATAAAATGTATGAGAGAACTGTACCCAAAAACATAGCTCATTGCTTATTATCAATATGTTGATACATAATGCTAAAAAAGCTAAATTTAATTAAACTAGCAGAATATAGTGCATGAAGTCAACAAACAATTTACGAGGAAAAGCAGTGCTTGGTGGTTAGTGTCAGATCGCTATGATTAAGAACAGGCGCCCAAAGCCTTTTTGCGTAAGGAAGCCGTAAAAGCTACATATTTTTGAATGTATTTCCGTGAGAGCCATAAAATGTTTTCCCTAATTTTTAGTTGTGTGTGTGTGCGCAGAAATTTGTTCGTGAGAAAACTTTGATCTTTTTTTTGCAAAGTAAAACTTATATAATTGACTTTAATTTCTCAATTTTTGTTTCAAAAACGTAGTGATCTCTGAAAAACGTCTCCACTTCTGAAATCTTGTTTACGCCGATCTTCTTTTTTACGAGTTTATACTTGTCATCAAAAGAGCTATTATAACGTAATTTCGGCCAATGTATCGTAATCAAACTAAAAACGAAAAACTTCTCGTCAAAATTTAATTTTTGTTGTATTTTCAACTTTTATTTGAAAGCTCCACCCCAACCAAAACGAACCTTTTAAAGCCGCAGGCCGGCCATCAATAAATAATGCAAGTTGGTGAACTAATTGAGATATTGTTCACCGAGTTCTTAAGTAGAAATAAAAAGGATATTTTTCGAATTTAAAGTTTTATTTGCTTAGCTATTTAATCACCAACCTCATTTAAGTAAATAATTGTCTTCTCTGAAAACCAATTCGATTGATTTGACTTATTCATTTTATGACACTCCAGCAGAGATGTCTGTAATAGTGTAATTGTCTAAAGAAGAAAAAAGCTTTCTTGCGATTAATTCGCTATGATCAAACAATTGCATATCATAATAAAACCAGACAAAGGCTTAGGGCGTTGTCATTTTCCAAAAAAATGGCTAAGTTTCCAAAATACAGAAAGTTTTACCTGATATTACCAAGTTATCGGATTTGCGGATAATCATGATAATGCAGCTAAAGTCGTATATAAAATCCGACATACAAAGGGACAAGTCAAGAAATTTTGTCAACTGCAATCCAGTACTTACAATGCTATTAGACCTACTGTCTCTGAGCAAACTAGGATGTATAGATTATTTAAATCCCACAAAATAGCATATTCAGTTTCAACAAGTCTTAGCCGTGGCTAAATTACTAAGTTGCTCAGCACAATTCATAGTTATGCTCTTCATTCATACTTTCAAATTCATTGGATATTTTTTTACTTTTCTTGATATAATCAAAATATTTGTTTTTTCTCTCTTCTCTTTATATTGTGTTTTTGATAATTTAGTCTTTTCATCGATGTTTTTCTTGATGAGATTATTCATATTTGTGATGATGCTCTTAATCATAGCGATCTAACGCCAACCACCTGTTTTTCCTCGTAAATTGTTTGTTGACTTCATGCACTATATTTTACTAGTTCAATTAAATTTAGCTTTATTGGCATTATTAGCATTATGCATATTGATAATAAGTAGGGCAAGTTTTTGTCAATAAAGTCAATTAGTTATTATAGTCTCAAATGCCTCAAAACGTGCAGAAATGAAAAAATTTTTGTTGAAAAGGCCATATGGAAAAAGTTATAAGGTCAATAAAAAGTCAATTTCTATAGTTTGTAAGAGCAAGTTTTTCAATTTTATAGGTCAATAAAAACTTACCCTAATAATAAGCAATGAGCTATGTCTTGGGTACAGTTCTCTCATACATTTTATTACAAATTCTGTTTATTTTAGAAAAGTGGAGAAACCGTTTATATACTGGTAGTGTCGTTATGTTGACAAAACTTTGAATGTTTTTTTTTCATGCAAAAGCGATTTCTAATTAAATAATTTGAACTCTTGTTTGCAGTTTACATTTGAAAAAGAGCGCGAACAATTTCTACCTTTTTTGATGTGTTAGTTGAAAAATTCGGCTTCAAACTTATAAAATCGGTTTACAGAAACTTCGGTTTTCAGTTCAATACCCCAACTTATTTAATGCTTTAACCCGAGGAAAGAAAAAATTGGCTTAACTTTCAGTAAACCTTCTTATAAAGGTCTGATTGTTGCCCGAGTTGCTACTTTCTATTTCAAGCAGAGTTACCTTAGTGGGCACCATTACGGAATTTGTAAAGTGTCTTTTGAAGGGAACAATGGAAATAAATTCGTTAGATCGAACGTCGAGCGCGGTCTCCTGTTTGCAATCTGCAGTGTTATTGCACCGAGCTGTCCTGCCGACATCCAATGATTTGCTCAGACAATACTCGACAATTTTTTATTTTACTTATCAAAGGTAGCAACCCCAACTGCATCCTCCTAACAAAACCATTGTCCAGAAGATTAAACCATTTACGTATTTTACTTTGTATACTGTGAACCAGTGCTTTCCGCTTATCTTGTTATGTCATAGTCCAGCGTTTCTCAAACCACGGGTCGCGATCCAAATGTGGGTCGCCGAGACTATGTGGTTGGGTCGTGAAAACTTGTAAATTACCGCACATGAAAGAAAAAGATCTGCGCACACAAGATTTCAAAAGCAAAGACCCTTTTTTAAGAGATCATCACAATTTTGAAGACGAAAATTTAGAAATCAGAGTCAGATTCAAGGTGAAGACCTTTTTTTTTAGAGACCACTACGTTTTTGAGACGAAAAACGAGTTTTAATAGTCAGATTAAACGTGAAGGCCTTTTTGGAGACCACTACGTTTTTGAACCGAAAATCAAGAAATCAAAATAAGTTTGCTCACGAACAAATTTCTGCCCACTTATATGCAGCTAAAAATTAGACGACCATTGTTGGGTTACATAACAATTTCGTGTTGTTTCAATATGCGCTTACTCACATTTATTTGGGTCGCAGTCATATTTGTAGATCGTTGTTTTTAGTGATTTTAGGTTGCAGAGAAAAAGGTTTGAGAAATGTTGTCATAGCCGGTTATTGTCTCTATCCAGTTATTCTTTATATTGTTTTCAATGAAACTTGGCATCAAACATATTTATAGACATGCATTACGTCGGTCCTATACTGTCGATGCAAGTAATCGGAGCTGTAACTTAATCAATTAGAGCAGCGGTTCTCAATTTTTTAACCCATGGACCTCTTTTTTTGCCTAAATTTAAAAAAAAAGACCTTTTCTTTGGTCATCACATCGATTTCATCTACCTGACAAGTAGTGTTTGAACTTCAACTTTACTTGAAAACCAAACAAAAGATTTCCACTTTAATCTAATTTTTGGCCATTGCTGTTTAAGGAATCAAAGTGATGACTTTTTTTTGTTTTCAAGTAAATTTAAGTTTCGAATTTTATTTGTCAAAAAGGTAAAATTAAAAATTTGGATTGCTTTTGTTTTGCCTGTAATTATACATGTGCAATAAAATTAATGAAAGACAATTTTTAAAAGTTAAATTGTGCCATGGACCCCAAAATACTGCCATGGACTCCTAATTAAATATTTTTTATGCCGACCCCTGAAATTGACATAGGCCCAGGTTGACAACTCCTGAATTAAAGCAATATTCATATAAATTGCAACATCGCTCTTCAGCCAGGATCCTGGAAAATCCTGAAATAATCAAAAGTGATTCCGTGAATTTTTACTATTCTTTGTTGATTTCCGATTAAATGCGGTGTTTCACGAAATCATTAATATTAACTAAATGGTCGCAATGCGTCCCGTAGTCTGTAAAGAGGACTGGACACAATCAAAAATTGTTTTACATCAGTAACAAAAGTTTGTTTGAAAAAACTGAAAATATATTTGAGGCATCAGTAATGATAACATAGGAGCCATATTATAAAATCATCACAGATAAAGAAGTACAAAATAAAAAAAATATGTGCTACCAACAGCTCGTCATCACCGCGACAGTTCCGGTAGGTGGCGGTGTTGCAAGGCACAACTTTGCGGAGATTGGCACCGCAAATTGCGGCAGGTTTTAGAGTAGTAAGTGAGTATAATAAAAAGTTTTTTTTGGCGTGGAGTTAAATTTAAGGTATTAAAACAAAGTGATAATTACATATTAAAAGCACAGAGTTTGCGAAATGTTAATAAAAGGGTCTTTTTAAAAAATATAGGCTAAGGCTACAGATTCATTTGAATCTTCAACTAGGCCTAAGGCCATAATTATGAATGAATAAATAATTAAAAAATATATGAATAGTTAAGTGCGTAATGTCAAGTAATTTGACATGTCTAAATAATTCTGTGTTGTTTTTGCATTTTTCAAGGTTTTCAAGCGTATGAAGACTTAAATGGGCTTTCTCTTGAAAGCGTGAAAATTTCATTTTATCATAGGGCTTCTTCTTTCTAGTAATTATTGATTACTTTATTAAACTAAATACCATAAAAATATATTTATTGTAAAAATTCGTATCAAATATTATCTAAAGTCTGTGAATATTTAGGGCATGGACCATTCTCTCATGTCTTTGATTCTAAATTTATGGAGAAATGCAAAAAGAAGTGGAAGGTACAATACTTTTTTCTGGTTTAGTTTGATAGTGAGACTTTTTACTTCATTTTATTTTGTAAAAAATATTTTAGTTTACATTAAAATAAACATAAAGAGAGAGAAAGAGAGAGAGACTGTTTACTGCCAGGCTTTTAAGTTTCGACCAAAAATCATGTTTTTCGGCATCGTTCAATTGAATCACCAAAAGTGATGAATTAGTTTTGTTTTGAATAAATTCTTCATTATTCCTTTTAACTAAAGTACATGTCGCTACTTGCAAGTTAGGTTAGTGATGGTGTTTACTTTGCACTTAAAATAGTTGAAACAAAACAGCAAGTAAAATATATTTTTAAAAAGAACAAGCTTATAGAGGGAAATTATAGAAATAGCCCGGCATATTTGCAATGTGTCTATCGGTGGGTCGTTGATTATAGCTTTATCAAGACTTAGTTAAAAACTGTTTTCAACTTTGCGATCTTATGTAAAATTATGGAGCTATAATGTTTTTCCAAAGAAATAGAAATATCTTTAGTTTTATGGCAAGCAAGAAATTTACTATAAAAAAGATGAGTATAGGGAATCACTCCTAACTCTGCCACTGCTTTAATGATATATTTTATGCACTAAGCTAAGCTATACCTTTAAAAAATTTTTTTTTTTTTTTCTATTGTTTTATGACAAGATTACCTTTTCTTTTTTACAAATTGAGGCTCCCAAACTATACTTTCAATCTTTTAATATTTATGTCTAGATAAAAAAAATTTTTTTTTCCTCAAATTAGCTAGCTTGATTATTGTTTGCACTTTACCAAGTCAATTTTCACCAGTAATTGTCCTGGCTGTTGAAAATTAGCGCAATGCGGTCGTAAACAGCGAAGTACCAATGTGATATTGGTCGAAATCGAATGAGTCTTTGTACTTTTGCACAGTAATGTGTCATTTGCCTCAATGGTAAGAGGTCAAATTACCCCTGTGTGTGCATTTTCTCGATCTATTGAATATATTGCAGGCCAAAAGTGATTTTGATTATATTCATTAAAGCAGTGGCAGAGTTAGGAGTGATTCCCTATACTCATCTTTTTTATAGTAAATAGAAATATGACTAAAAAGATTAAGCGAGCAAACATGTTATACAGAGGGAAACCCCCACAACGCCCTACTCCTTGTCCGTTGTTTCACACCAACACAAAAATATCTCGCAAAACAATTCCCTTAAGGATTGCAAATAAAACCGGCATTCTAATGGTCCAGCAAAATTTCTAATAATTTGCAAAAATCGTCAACATCCTTTTTTTTTTCTCGATCGCTTTATGGTTCTACACAAGAAGACAATTTTCTTATGCTTTAAAGATTTTAGAAGTTATTCGATATTAAAACAAAACGACAAAATAAATGCATTATCTAAAAACTACTATCTTCTTATCACAATTTAGAAAAACCTATTAACATTATATACAATCAGGGATGTGGAGACAAAGATGTTTGTTATGGCTCCGGCCCTAGAGTGTAATTTTTTTTCCCTTGATGTCGGCTCCGGCTCCTTTAAACCATGAGTCAAAGATTAAAAAGCTAACACCAGGAAACAATATTTATCGTCGTCGTCATCGTTTGAAGGGTAAGCACTCCAGGTCAGACACAAACAGGACTGGGGCCGAGGGTTTATCCTTTTACTACCCCAGACTGCTGCACTGCCTGAATCAGATGCTGGCAGTGGTGTTATTAAGCCAGCATCGGGTTTCGTCATCCAAAACCGTCAGACCTCGTGCTCCATGTGGTGCCCGATGTATAGGGCACGCTGTTAGTACATGGTCTGCGGTTTGCTCAGAGGCGCCACACTCGCAATTCGGTGAAGGAGCGAGACCCCATTCGTGCATGGACAAATGGAATCGCCCAACACCAGTCCGCAGGCGGTTGAGCTTAACCCAAGCTCCTCGGGGTAAGCCCATCACAACAGGCCTGGTACCGGTCCCGGGCACAAAAGCATGCAAACAATATTGACAGAGCAAAGAAAGAAGATCAACAGTTGATAACAAAGTAGCTTATTTCCAGCGTATGCTGAACCATAGCTAATAAAGTAAACTTAGTATTTCTCTAAACAGTGTACTTTACGGATTGAAAAATACATTCATTAACTATTAAGGAGAATTGAATTAAAACAGTATTTTTGAGATGTTTTATTATTCAATGATAAACAACAAACTTTTTGAGCTAAACACAATATTACCTCTCTCTTGGTAAGAAAATAAAATAACCTTGAAAATTTTTTATATCTATAATGAATAAATTTCATGAAGATCGAAAAATAGAATTAATACGGCGTGGAAATTGCCTGGTAAATTTAAAAAGAAAGTTTTTTTTAGTTTTTGGAGCTAAATTGAAATTAAGCTAAATTGAAAAGATCTAAATGTACCTGGCAATTCCCACCACGTATTCATTTTTTTTAAGGCTTGAATAAACAACTTAATGGGATTTTTCTGACAATGATGAAAAAGGTAGTAATGAATAAGAATGTAACATTTTACTTATTTTTCAAATTAAAATAATTTACTTTCAATTTTATACTTTTGTCCACTGCTATTTTAAAGTTGACAGTTTACAATCAATGAGACATGTGTATCCCACTTTTATAACTTCTCTAGATGGAATAAATTTACTATTTAAGTTGTTTTTCTTATTTTTATTTTCATTTCGATGTTTTTTGTCCGACACTCGTGAGGAGATAAACGTCGAAATAAAGAAAAAAATTCAATTGTCTGCTTCATAAAGCTGAACGAAAATGATTGGATGCATGGCTGCCAACTTAGATCATTTAAATCTAAATTTAGATTATTTTTGGATGATTTATTTTTATTTTTTATTTATTTATTTTACCTCTATATTTATTCTCCAGATTTCCAGGAAAGCGACGGAGGCGCTAATACATAGGATAGACAATTACCCCGACCTGCTTCCGGAGATACCAAAATATTGCTGTTCGCTTGTAAATTAATAGAGATATGACTTTAATTTAGAAACTGCTTGCCAAGACCACCAAGCAGGGGAAAGTGCCGTAAAGTGTCTTTCTCAAGGACACAACAGAATGGCGCGAGTGGGTTTTGAAGCGAGTCCATGTTGATCATAAGCACGGCGCCTTAACCACTCGACAACGCTGCCGACACATTTAGATTTAGAAACTTGTTATTTAGATTATGGATTATATTTTAGATTATTTTATAATGCTAGCTAGATATTTTTAGATTACTGGTTACTTGTACAGTTAAAAGAGAAAACCAGCGACAAATTTTATTTTGCCTCGTTTTAACAGCTGCAGTGAGGCTAGAGCGGCTTTAAAGCGAGCTCGTGGGCAATTTCACATAATCGCTGTGCACGTGCAGTCGTCTATTGCATAATTTCCTAAAGTGCTCCGTGCGAAGCCCTAGGGCTCCGCGAGAAAAGCCCAGGGACTCCGCAAGCCATTTTTTTATTAGTTAACTTTTTTATGTATTAATCATTTTATAATTTTGCTGCTCTTTATGCACATTTACGTACAAGATTCCATTTTATTATTCTGCTGCGCGCTGCTTTTGGAAAGTCAGCACAGTGTTGTTAATTTAATGCGAAACAAGCTAAATTTTTGACGCGTTTTCGCAACAAAAAATGCCGTGTCTGAATTGAAAAGCAATGTGGACGCGGTTTTATTTTTGAATGGCTGGCTTCTGTGGGTGCTTGTGTTCGTCAAATACAGGGCAGTGTGTTCTTATTATTCCTGTTGAATTGTCGTGTTAAATAATTGTTAATTTGGAATAAAACTTAAAGTATGATTAGCAGACTGTGCTATAACAGTGTAAGTATTATTTTAAAATAAATACACTCAACCATTGTGATTGTATATATTTTGTGCTTTAAAAATTTTCGCTTTGTACCCTTGAAATGGATAAATGGTTAAAAACTGTTAAAAGAAACCAAAGTAAATCTACTTCGACTGAAACAAGTGAAGCCACTGTAAAACCTCTCCCTAACCTGTAAAACCTGTTGCAAACACATCACATTTGTCATCGCATCTTGTCAGAAACTGCAGAAGTTTTTTAAGAGAAAATGTGATGACAGTTGTTTGATTTATGGTTTTACTTGGACTGGTAATGAAAAAAGACCAAATGGACTTTGTGTAGAATGTGGAACTATTATTTCAAATGCCAGTCTTTTCCTTGCAAAGCTCAAACGGCATTTAGAAAAAAACACTCTCAAATTAAAAGTAAAGATATCAATTATTTCAAGAATAAATACCAAGAACTAAAAGAAAGAAGAAAAAAATTTAATCATTTGTAATTGAAGATGACAAAAATGCCCTTATTGCTTCTTCAAAGTTAGTTTTCGAATAGCTCAGCATGGCGAGGCTCATACAATAGCTGAAAATTTAATAAAACCGTGTGCAAAAAACATAGTTGAAAGTACAATTGGCAAAAATTATGTTTGCAACATAGACCTCTTTCAAATAATACAGTTGCTAGACGTATCAGCGACTTGTCAGAATATTGTCAAAAAGAAATACAGTCGTGGCCAAAAGTTTAAGACCAAACTTGATTTATGACCTTTTTTTATTGCTTCGCAATATTGCATCAGATATTGTTTCAGTTGAATCATCTTTTTTTCAGGGTAAAACCTAATGTTATCAGTCATTATTTAGCAAATATCATTTGAATGTCAACAAGTAAAAATTAGTTTTCTGCATTTTTTTATCTGTCTAAAATGGGTAAAAGCTGCTCTCTTTCAGAGGTTCAACGATGTCAAATTGTTGTTCTTCACAAGGCCAAAGACACTTAAACTTAATGAAGGAGAAGCTACAACTGCACATGTCGGTGCACGACTGTACAATCTTTATGCAAGATCGAGCCCCATGCCATTGTTCAAAGATTGTAACAGACTTTTTTAGGGCCAACAAATTACTCTCCTGGAGTGGCCAGGGAACAGTCCTGACCTTAATCTTATAGAAAATTTATGGGTTGTTCAAGGATGAAGTTGCTGATAAACATCCCTCAAATATTTCTGTCCTGATTGAAGCAATCAAATTAGTCTGGATCCGTAAAATATCTGATAAATTTTGCAAAAATTCAATTGAAAGTATGCCTGACGAATGAAGGTTGTCATCAAAGCAAAAGGAGGACTTACTAAATATTAAAAACTTGAGGTTGTAATGCAAAAAAAAAAGTCGGCAGTGTGGTCGAGTGGTTAAAGCACCGGACTGATGATCAACATAGTCTCGGTTCAAAACCCACTCGTGCCATTCTGTGGTGTCCTTGGGAAAGACACTTTACGGCACTTTCCCCTGCTTGGTGGTCTTGACAAGCAGTTCTAAATTACATAATATCTCTACTAAATTACTAGAGGACAGCAATATCTTGGCATCTCCGGAAGCAGGTCGGGGTAATTGCTTACCCTATGTATAGCGCCTCCGTCGCTTTCCTGCGCGTCAGGAGGATAAATATAGAGATAAAAAAGAAAAAAAAATACGCAGCACTGTATAAAAGCTTATTGCTATCTTGTACATGTTTTTTGTGCAGGTGTTACTGCTGAGCAAGAAATAAATAAAAAAGAGAGAGTAAATAAGACGAATAGCTGTTTTTCTTAAAATTTACGGCTTGGTCTCAAACTTAAAAGTCCAACATTTTCTCTTTAAATGGACAAATCTACTGACATTACGGGCTTAGATATTTTACTTGTATTTGTTCGTTGCTTTTAGAATTCTATGATTGAAGAAGACCCAATTTTGTGTAAAGTTTTAGAAACTCATACCAGAGGTAAAGATATATTAATTGATTTATAATTTGAGGAGCATGAGATGTCATGGAAAAACTGTTCGAGTGTGTGTACAGATGATGCAGCAGCGATGGTGAGTAAATATAAGGTGTCCATAAAGTCTCTTTACAATTTAGAAAAAATTATTTCAAAGTGAAATGATGAGATATCGTAATGAGGGTTGTTTTATGTTAATCAGTATTTTATAAAGTTTTTATTGACACATTTAATACACTTCTAAACATTTAATTAAAAATATCATTACTCTATTTAATACACTTCTATATGGGCACCATTAGTTGCACGAAGGCACATGATTCCACACCAAACATTCACTTTTGGACTATCTCGCTGAACTCTCTACTCGCATGGGAGTTTTCCAATCCCCAAATCCTTACATTGTGTTTGTTTAACTTTCCTGAGACATGAAAAGTTGCCTCATCACTAAAACAAACTCGCTTGAGGAATGCTTCATCCTCAGAAATTCGTTGCAGCATGTTCACTGCAAATTCTTTTCGTCTTGGCATGTCGTTTGGCTGAAGTGCCTGTAACATTTGCGTTTTGTAAGCATGCAATCTTAAATTCTTGTGTAGGACTTTGTGCACTGTTGAACGTGATAGTTCCAATTGTCTGGCAGCAGTATGGATGGACTTCATAGAAGAACGTTGAAAGGCTTGCCTTACACGCTCAATGTTTTCTTCAGATGTTCTTGGTCGCCCACTCCTCCTTGTATCAAACACTGTCCCTGTCTCCATAAATTTCTTGTGCCATAAACGAATTGAAGGACGTGATGGTGGGTCTCTTCCATACTTACTTCTGTAGTTTCGCTGGGTCTGAACATTTGATTTTGTCTCAATGAACCAGGATATACATTGCACTTTTTCTTGAGGAGTAGTCATTTTATGGGGGTTCAGTTCATATAACTTAATCATTAAACACAAGAAAACCCTCATTGCGATATCTCATCATTTCATTTTGTAATAATTTTTTTAAATTGTAAAGAGACTTTATGGACACCCTATGTATTTTGTAGTTGTCGCTCACATTTAAAATATGAACTCTGAAATTGTTTACAGTCACTGCTTGCTACATCGACATGCTCTCGCAGTGCAGTGAAACGAATGCCTTTTGATTTAGTTGAAGTGCTAGATGACATGATAAAAATTGTTAGTTTTATTAAAGCTCGACCACTTAATTCCAGACTGTTTCGCTTATTGTGTGAAGATATGGGAAAGACTCACAAAGCGCTCTAGTTACATACTGAAGTTCGATGGCTCTCAAGAGAGAAGGTGTTAGCAAGATTTTATGAGTTGTATGAAGAAGTGTACATCTTTTTATGTAATGAGGAGCACAAATTAGCTTTTAAGTTAAAAGATGAGGTCTTTATTCAAAAATTGGCATATATTGCAAATATTTATACCCACATAAATGAAACAAATACTTCGTTGCAAGGTAACAAAATTACGTATTTTAAAGTTCAAGAGATGACCCCCTGCATTTCAACGAAAAAAATAATCTTTAAAAAGAATGCATTTTTGATAAAAAATATGAATAAGAAGAAATAAATAAGGCTAAATTATGAAGTGCTTTCTGTAAACTAGTACTATTTTAATATGAAGAATATAACAGCTCAGTATATTTTGTTAATATGTTTAAAAGTCTTGTTATATAATTGTTGCAATAGCAACTCAGCAAATCAAAAATTATGTTTCTATTGCCAGAAACCTATATCGAAAATTATGTTGGGGTCACTGCCAACGTAAGTAAAATTAACCGGTTTAGTCAAGATTACGGCTATTAATGACCTGACGTCAAAAATAATAATGCTTTCTTCACGAAGATCCTGCACCACTTCAGAAAGTCCGTCTTCTGGTTGGTGAATGTCTTCGGGAGAGTTTGTTGGATCAATCTCTCCAATCCTACCTCTTCCTTATAGCTTACCAAATTCACGACTTGAAATTTAACACAACCTTTATTCAAGCGAAATTAGTTAGCGTATAGATCCACAGAGCGTAAAATTTTCGATACAAATTTTCCCCAATTTAACCAACTTTGAAATTTAAATTAACGACAGCAAACAACTTTACCGGGCAATTCAAACGATCTGTAAATGCCCTCTACAAACAACGTAACACTGTCTTACGCGAAAGACCTCAACTGAATGAATTCCTCTATGTCAGCTCTCCAATTTATAGAGAGAAGGTTTAAGAAGTTATGGCAAGCGAACAAAGCATTTGTGACGCAATACGTGGTTCTATCAATTAACAATAACAAAAAGAACAAAAGAATCCTGCGTCACTGCATTTAGCACTAGTAAATACAATGCAAACTAATTTGGCGCGACTGAGTACAAATAAGCACGTGAATTGAATACAATGAGACTTTGATAAAATTCAGGACGATTCTTAATTAATTTCAATTCTCTGAAACGAAACAACGCTGATTAAATTTTCAGAAACAATAACTGTTTGCTAAATTGAATTTTTACCAAAAAAGGACCGATTACGAAACAACCAATAATTTCTTAGTGATTAATTATGTTGAGTGTTAAATTTAGTTCTTGGAAACAGCTTATAAAACTAATTCAAGCAAATTACAAATTTTTTTAACAATATACCGTGATTTCTTGCTTCTATCAGTGGATGCTCGAATCGGCAACACTTTACTAAATTTTTAGAGTACAAATTGATTAGCCTATGCAGAATACAAGTAACCAACGTAGAGTAAATTTAAAAACGAATAAAAGAACAAACTCTGTAGGCCTATAAGTTTAAGAAAAACAATATTTAATCAATCTTCGACAATGTTTAGCATGAGCAAGGATCATGTGACTTACTGGAACACCTCATTAAAAGCAATGGTGGATTGGAAGTAATGTTCAAGAATAAAATAAATTCTTGTGACTTGAATTTTATCAAAAAGATGATTTATGAATCGTTTCAAGGTTGTATTGACTAAAACAGTTAACTGAAAAGTTATTAAATTTTAAACATAACTTTAAAATTAGCAGTTTATTTCAATGTGTTTGTAATTGCAGCAAACATCGACTGCAATACAAATCGTGGTCAGCCGTTTTTTTATGAGGTAGGCTACTAATTTTTTTGCTTTCTTTTCATGTCATTATGCTAAAGTAATAATAAAATTTTGATTAATAGGATGGCTAATGGTGAACAATTTAAAACAATTAAGGAAGAGGCACTGTATATCAATTATGCAACTAATTAAACTAGGTGCTTAAAAAAAATTGTTAGCCTCATATAAAAAACAAGGTGAATTCTTACTAAGAAGAATCGGAATCAAAAAATGTTGTTGAAATCGGCATCGGAGTCGAAAAAAAAATTGGCATCAACCGATCAGTAATTCAAACACTCAATGATTAAGAGTAGATAAATATCAAAATTTAATATGACTAAAACATAATGTAGCCGTGAAAATTGGATTACTTAAATTTTTTATTTGGTTCAATTTTCGCATAATTGTTACGTCATAAATTTATCTCTTAAAATTGTAAAGTGAAGATTTGGCTGACTTAATCTTTTTTATTGCCTTAATGTTTCGTCACAAACGTTCTCGTTTATTACATCGTGATTTAAATCTCTTGGGAGTTTTTTTGTTTCGCGCATATGTGCTTCTAAAGTTTTTCACTAAAGAGATAAAGTTTAGCTGTTCGTCAGTGCTGAGTTTACAATTCTTTTAACCTTTTCATTGTTTAGATAACGCCACCATTGATTTTCATTTAGTTATATTTCTTGGTACTCGCTTTCAGATTTGATTAATATAATTGTAAAAATCAGAAGTCGTGATTCTTGTTTGAATAGAACAGTTTATGGCAAAAAAGATTTAAACACTAAATGATAAACTACTTGTTTATTAAAGAGCTGGAGAGCCGGAGCCGGAGCTAGTGGATAAGCGCTTGATAGCTCCGGAGCTGGAGCCGGAGCTAGTGCTCTTCTACAGTGGCTCCCCAGCCCTGCTTGCAAGGCAATAAACAAAATTAGAATTTTTATGACTGAATTTTATTTGTTCTTAGAGTCGGATTATTTTACTCAAACTCTGATTTTGATTTCGAATTTTTTTTCGGAAACGAATCAACGTTTTCACCTATTCCTGATGCTTATATCTTCTTTTTTCGCTCCAAATGCCTCCATATCCTCTTTTCACGTCCTTAAGTCTCTTTTTATAGAAACGAATTGTGCGGTTGAGTAATCTTTGAGTCATATCACTGGTAAATGTTTAAAGATAATATCGAACAAAGAAACTGGAGTAGATGTGGACAAGTGGGATTGCTTGGTTCGTGACTGCCACCATCTAGGGATGAAATGCACTTTTGATCATAATCGTTTCATCTCACTTACCAGACTGGTTGAATGGGAAGGCAAAGTTCGGATAGGTGTCAGAGATAAGGTATTTGATTAATTAAAATTTAAGATATTTTGTTCGACTATTTGTCGCTTTTTATCAATAAAACATTGATTTTGTGACTTTTCACTCATTGAAAGAAAAACCACAACATTTTTTTAACCCAATCCAGGTAAATTCACTCAAATTTATTGGCTGCTTTGGTTGTTTCTAGTAATGGGATTTAGGGGTTTGCGCAAACCGGTTTTTGGAATTTCAGTACGTTCAGCGAACCCACTCTTAATTCAACGTAATTTATCTATCTCTATATCTCTGTATAATGAGAGAACCAAGGTCAGTAAGTTTTACAGAAAAGAGACCCTGTTCTTAAAATTTTGAATCCCAACACTGGTTGCTTCCCATATACAATGCCTTTTCATTGATACCGATCCTTAGTTAACCAAGTTGCGATAACGTTTTTATCTTGCATTAGTTTTGTATTTAGGCTACCTTCAGCCTTGCCTGTATATCTAGTTATAAACAAATATTTAACCATTTCCATCTGCTTTATTATTGTACACTGCATGACGGAGTGGTTAGAAGTTTTAATGGCGGCGCGATTGTTATAATCTCTGTTTAATCTTAATCTCGTTGGTCCATAATTTTATCCTTGTTAATAATGACACAGTACGTCACTTTTATGCTTGGTGATTTGAACAAGCAGTCCCATCTTAGCCATGTCGCTTAACTTTGGGCCTTAGAAGAATATTCAAAACTTTAATGGTTTGAAAACTCAAGTCAAATTTAATGAATTGAATTTTATTAATGAAAATCAAAAAAGTTTGTGTATTTTTTAATTGTGCAATTTTAACTTTTTCATAATTATTCTAATCATAATTGTAAATCATCATCGCCGTCGTCATGATTAAAATAATTATAAAAAAGTTAAGTCAATTTTATGTATAAAAGCTAAATCGTAAAGTTACAAGACAGTCACAGGATGAAGGTGCATAGTCCTATGGTTTCAAACACAATACAATCCTCACTGTGATAGTTTTATGATTTAACTAAATAAATCTTAATTTTATTTTTCAATTTTAAGGAATGCAAAAACCTGTACGAAATGTTTCATGTCCGCGATTCTTTGCATAAAAAAGTTTACAAACACAAGGTCACTACTGCAGTTGAAGAAATGTGAGTCGAAACTAAAAAATTTAATAAATAAATTACTTTTAAATCGATATGCAATTATGCAAGTATGTAAGTATTTACATTTTCAGATTTTATATTTTTATTCTCGATCACTGTTAAATACAAGTTCACACAAAAAATCATGAATATTTGAAAAGATCAAGAAAAGGAAGAAGCAGCACAACGTCAGACGTTAAAACATGCATAAGATAATTAGAAAGTGCAAATAAAAAGCGGTAGAAAACATGGCCGCATCACCATGATCAGTTAAAATATAAGAAAGGAGAAAAAAAAGTAAAAAGATATTATATAATTACTGTGACAATAATAACAAGATTATGACTATTTTATGACAAGATTACCTTTTCTTCTTTTTTACAATTTGAGGCTCCCAAACTATGCTTTAAATTTTCTAATATTTGTGTCTAGATAAACAAAATTTTTTTTTCTCTCAAATTAGCTAGCTTGATTATTGTCTGCACTTTACCAAGTCAATTTTCACCAGTAATTGTCCTGGCTGTTGAAAATTAGCGCAATGCGGTCGTAAACAGCGAAGTACCAATGTGATATTGGTCGAAATCGAATGAGTCTTTGTACTTTTGCACAGTAATGTTTCATTTGCCTCAATGGTAAGAGGTCAAATTACCCCTGTGTGTGCATTTTCTCGATCAACTGAATATATTACAGAGTTCGGAGTGATTCCCTATACTCATCTTTTTATATAATTATTAATTATGCAAGTATTAACCTTTTACATGCCATTGTTGATGTAAATTTAATTTTTACAAATTACTTGAACCTTTTATTTGCAATTAATACTTTTTTTCGTATGTTTTTTAGTCTTTTTAGATCATTCTAATAAACCTATTAAGAGTTGACAAGTTCTGAAAAAACAGTTTTATGCAAATCGTTGTCTGGTGCGGCATGAAACTGCTTAAAAATTAATTTTTATTCCTTTCAAAAGGAAAGAATTTTTTTTCGCACGTTCCTGCTGGCTGTTGTTTGTTTTACTTCATTTTTAAACTTCTCTTTAATATTTTGGTATTTTTTCTTTTTAAAAAAACAAAAACAACAACTACAACATGCCAGCAAATTTTAAAAATTTTATTTAAAAAGTTGCAGACCATTAGTTTTATTTAAAAAATTTTGAACAACACTTCTGATTGCATAAGTTTCTTCCATAAAAGCAGGAAGTTAAAAGCTTACTCGTTTTTGGTAGAGCACTTTTGCATATGCTACATAACAATATACTTCAAAATGGCTGTGACTAATTGAACCATTTTTATTTAAAAGTCAAGTGAAGGTTAAAATAGGTTTGCTTTTTAAATCTGCGAGCTACTGTGTAGGTAGTGAGTGTGAGTGTGGATTTTCGTGCCTTGTTTGCTTACATAGAATTTGGGCGCGACGTCATTTGTATTGATGATGGCTTGACCGTGTCGTCTCTGCGCTTATTCGCGCCGAAAATAATGATAAATGGCTTAATTATTTTAACATTTTCGCTTCTTCGAGAGAAAATATGTAACTAATACGCTTGGTCAGCTGTGTCTTGAATAGATTGTTTCTGAAGAATAAATAGTAGAAACAAAAACTGGTCTGCTGAAATATTAAAATATTGTTTCGTAATTTGGCCGCAAAAAGTTGAAAACCGTTATTCGTCAATTGTTCGTCGTTGAAAAATTTGTCAAATAAATTTTTCGGTGACTTGCGATTTGTGGTGAATAACGCGTTCTGATCCTCAACGACCATAAGGCCATTCCAGTTTTTAAAAAATTCTGTGCAAGTGCCGCGTGGCGTGGTAGTGTACAGTAAGCATCCCTATTCTACACCATTGCTGCGAAGCGTTCTGTCGCTCAGAAAGAGCACAGTCGCATTCTTTACAGTACAATTATATCAAACAAAATTGGAAAAAAGCTTTCAAAATTTTCACACAGTACTTTGTTTCAAGAGTTGTAAATTAGTTCGCGACATAAACCAAAAATTGATACTTTTAGGCAAATTAGGTTCGCTGATAAAAGACAAGAAAAAATTTGTTGACAGCATTTTGCAATGTACAGTTTAGTTTATTTTATTTTCGGTTTAGTTTATGTATACCGTTCAGTTTCAAAGGTGATAAACTATCAGTACACAAAATGTATAAAAAAAGTATAAGGTTTTAGATCACAGTTTATCAGCACTGCAAGGATGATGGCGAAAGACCAAAAGATTACCAGAGTCATCTTTTTTTTTTTATAACAACAGCTACATTAAGACAGACAATAAAATGTATCCTAAAGAAAACATCTTTTTTTAAATATTACGTTTTAACATTTTAGTTTTGTTATATTTTTATACAGGATAAGCGATGCTCTATTAGAGGCGAACAACTATGTCCTCAAGGACTGCAGCATCTCAGACACTGTTGACAATATGGAAGCGTATGAAAAGCTAAATGACTGTGTAAGTTTGTTGGCAGTTGGTTGAATCTTGTCGGCTGTGTGGTTGAGTGGTTAAGACCGCTTTAATAGTGATGGATATGGTCTTGGTTTAAAACTCGCGCTATTTTGTTATGCCTTGGGAAAGACGCTTTACATCACTTTTCCCAGCTTGGCGGTCTTAGCAAGTAGTTCTAAATTTCAGTCATATCTCGATAAAAACTAAAATGAAAAAATTTCAGCCGGATAGTAATATCTTGACATTTTTGGAATCAGGTCGGCGTAATTGCTTTCCCTATGTATAGCACCTTGCTGCTTTCATGCGAGTCAGCAGGATAAATATAGAGATGAAATGAAATAAAATTGCCTCAAGATAATTTCACGAATATATTTTAGTAACAGCAAAAGGTCGAATTTAGAAAAAAATTTTTATTTAAAAACCTTTTCAAGAAAAGAAAAAATGATTATGAAAACTCAAAAAGTAAAGCGATGTACTGTATGTCAAGTGCACAAATAATATGAATCCATGAAATTAAAAGTTGCAGCTCTTATTAACGACGAGGAAGAGAATCATTGGTTTTTTTTAAGGTACTGTTAAACTAAACAAAGTGATGAACATAAAAATCGAGATATTTGCTAATCTGGTAGTAGCTAAACAAATTTAGAATTTTGGATTAATTGATTTTTTTCGGTGGTGTTATTTTAGTTGTGCTCTACAACTCAAAGTCACTTCTTGCAAGTTTGCGAGTAGGAAGTTTGCAAGTTCGTAGTAAAGGCCCGTTTCCACTACGAGCGTGGAAAAGAGCATTCTTTGTTTGTTCTATTGATTTTTTTTTTGCGCTCGCTTCAATTTTAACCGCTCGCTTCAATCAAAGATGGATAAAAGAAACAAAGAATGCTTTTTTCCACGCTCGTAGTGGAAACAGGCCTTAAATGCGAAACAAACAGCCGCTTGGAACCTTTTTTACAAATATTTCCCTATACATGAATAAAATAGCTGTTCAAATAATTTTTAAAAAATAGTACTTAAATTTACCAAAAGTTTATCACAGGCTTTTAATTAAGGTCTCCTTATAGTCACAGGCTCATTAGTTTGAAATAAGTTTGTTTCTACTCATGGGCAAGCTTACGCAGCTTACCTAACCGATTATCTCACTTCATTTATAATCTTAACCGAAGCCTCCTAAATCTGTGGTTGATTTTCAGTCTAACTGTATTTTTAAGTTTTTAATTACAACGTAACTTTTTCCTTTGCTAAGAAGTTATTGCGTAATTATAACACCACCACCACCTCCCACTTAACATAATTTTTTCCTCAAGTTCTTTTTGTAAGTGTATAGTAAAGACTCGTTTGACCTTTTATTCATAGCTGTTACTTCCACAGAATTAGTTTTAAAATTTTGTAGAAATTAATTCAGTAACTCAGTACGTTGTTTAATCTTATAACCTTTCGATGCCTGCAAGAAGGCTCTTACCAAACAACACAATCTTGGCTGCTTACCACAAGATAAAATTCTTAAATCTTTTTACTGCACCTGCCCTAGAAACCAGTAACAGCAAAAATATAGTCTAGCTAAACCACAGCTCAGACTAACACAATAACTTCTTTATTAAAAAATATGCTCCAATCCACTTTAGGAGCCCACAATAGTATACAATCAACAGCAGGTTAAGCTCACTAGCTTAGTTCTTCAACAATAACTTAAGCAACCAGAGACTTGTTTACAAAAACTATGAATTCACACAGCTAACAAATTTCCAATATCAGTTACTAAAATGTATATAATCACGCTTCTGAGCGAGCCTTATTTATATCAATCGGTCATAAGTTGCTCGAATGTTCTGAAACTTATTAAGATCAAGCCAATCACAAATAACCATTATTACGTCACCATCTCACATGTCAAGCGAATATACTGGATTTTACTTTGCGAATTACAAAATTAAGCAGTGTTGTCATTTTCTTGTAAATAAATGTAAAATATTTAAAATGCTTATAGAAACGTTATTTCTTCGGCTATTTGAGCCGGACCAAAGCGAAATTAAAGAGATTGTTCAGGAGATTGTAAATATACATAATGAGGCAATTTTTAAGAATGAAACAATAGCATTGATTGCTAAGTAGTTATAAGCATCTTGACCGTTGGAACATTTCTAGGCATTTTTTCTCTTTTTCTTTCTTTTTGTTTCTTTTTTCTCGAACGTTTAAAAAATACTGATTTGAATCTTAGACAATTTTACGGTTAATTTGACATTACAAGTTACGTAATTGTTTACTGCCGTGTCTTCTGATTGGTTATATTGCGACGTCATTGACTGCTTTGTCCGATTGTAAACTTAATATAATAAGTGATTTAAAAAATCTGGCCCGATCTAGAGGCTTCGATTGTTGTCTTGTAGCGTTGGCCTATATATAAATGGTATCCCGTCAATTAACCGTGAACAAATTAACCGGCGACAATTGGTTTTGATCAACTGACCTGCAACAAATTGGCCGGCAACACAAACCAATCGGCAGCAAATTGGCCGGCGGCACAAATCAGCTTTCTCAGCTTTGACAACTCCGCATTGTATCTGTAGGTATTTACAAGCATTTACAGGCATTTCCATTTTTTTAGAAAAAAAGTCTGAAAATGGCAGATGTTATCTCTGAGAGAGGGAAGAAAAAATTAGTTTACAACCATTACATTTTCTGGAGAGATGGACAAAGTTCAGACGGGAAAATTACATTCTGGAGATGCAGCAATCGCTACAAGAGTTTTTGTAAGGCACGTCTCCATACTGTAGATGGGTTAGTTACGAAAGAGTTGCACGAACACAGTCACCTGCAAGAAGAGAGACATGTTCAAATAGCCAAAGTACTTACGGTCGTCAAGGAACGCGCTGCAAACGCTAACGATATGTCCACACCAGCAAATATCATATCCGACGCGACAGTGGGATTGCCAGGCGCCGTCAGAGCGCACATTGTGGAAAAAAATGTGAAAAGAACAATACAGCGAACACGACTTAGGACCACGGCAGCACCTGTAAATCCACAGAACTGCGCAGATTTAGAAATACCTGACTCGTACAAACATATCCTTTCAGATGATGCTAGGGGGCCAGAACTTTTTTTGCAGTATGACTCGGGAGCTGAAGAAAATAGGATATTAATTTTTGGCACCGAAGAAAGCAAAAGAGTACGAGAATTATCAGAAAATTGGCAAGCTGATGGGACGTTCAAGGTTACTCCCCCAATATTTGCACAGGTTTACTCTATCCACGCTTCACGACATGGCGACCTTGTCCCTGCGTTTTACTGTTTACTACCGAACAAAGCACAAGAAACATATGAGCGGTTCGCGCAGTGCGCAGTGCGGGAACTATTTCGCGCAGTGCGGCAACTGATGCCAAATGCACATCCAACAAGTTTTTTGGTTGATTTTGAAATGTCTGCAATAAATGCAATTCGGGTGGTGTTTGAGTATGCTGACCTCACAGTAAGTGGTTGCTTTTTTCATCTAAATGAAAATGTCAGGAAGCACATGCAGCAAATCGGACTTCAAAGAAGGTATCAAAATGATCCAGAATTTGCAGTACTTTTGCGTCACATACCGGCTTTGGCATTTGTTCCAATACAGCATCTGATTGAAGCTTTTGAAACATTAGAGGAAGTCATGCCTGATGAAATACTTCCGCTTCTGGACTACTTTGAGCGTACTTACATAGGGCGTCGCTTGCGTTCCCACCGACAAGACCCGCCATATTCACATGACTTCTGGAACGTTCATGTTCGGGTGTCAAATGGCGACGCAAGAACCAACAACAAAGTTGAAGGTCACCACAATCTAATAAACAAAATGTTATCAATGCAACACCCAACCATTTGGAAATTTATAGAAGCTTTGAGGAAATTGCAGAACATAAACAAAAACAAGATTGAGGCACTCTGTGCCCAAGGGCCGCCTGCCAAAAGGAGAAAATATAAGGATCTGGATGCGCGACTTAAAACCATCGTTGAAGATTTTGCAAACCGTGACATATTAGATTTTCTCAGAGGCATCGCCCACAACCTACAATTTGTGCAATAAACTTCCTTATTTGTCAAATAACAGTTAATGTAAATTTTAGTGCCCTTAATCATGTAGTGCTATATGTGTTTTTTTGAAGTCTTTTTGTTTATTTGAATAAACGTTTTTAATTTATATTAATTCCACGCACGGTCAATTTAGCACGGTTAATTTACCTGCCGGTCAATTTTGATTCGGGTCAGTTGGTCCCGGTTAACTTGCTCACGGTCAATTGCGCCCGGTTAATTGTCGTGGAATCTATATAAATAACTTGCATTTTTCTTATCATTTATTTGATTGAAATAAATGCTTGGAAATTGTTTCGAGTTATTGTCGTCTGTGTGGAGTACAAACTATTAAGTTTAATATGAGCCATCGGGGTGACAATTTATTTTTACAGTTAGTTAATACGAAGTTGTTCAGTGATTATTTGCAGTTGTTGGCGCTGTAAATTGGTTTGAAGTTTGGTGAAGAGTGAGAGTCAAGTTTTACGAGAGTGGATCAAATTCATTTGATTTTGTGAATATAGTTGTTATAGTCAGAAACCGTGGTTTGTTTCTATCTGTAGAGAGAAGTCTTTAGCAAATTCATTCGTACTTAGCCAGAACATACTGTATTGAGAACTTCAGTTTCGCAGCAAACATTTCAAGAGCCGGCATAAATAATAATAATAATCACAACTTTACTTTAGCGGAGGTATTTGGGTTATAGTGCAACTCGTCCTTTCGGATTCGCGAGTAAAATCGGGACACCGATCTATTTCCAAAATAATAGTTTTCTTAATGTAATTGTTATCATCTCTAAATAAGGAGCTAGAGAACTGAATAAAAATTCAAGGTTCGTGGATATAGTATTGCCATCAACTCACCACTATTGCTATAACAACACAAATTTAGTGGTTTTATCGCGAAGACCCAATGGTGTAGAGATAAATGATTCTTAAAACTTTTTTGACCAGCACAGCTTATCGTGAATATTTATTTTATTTATTTTTATCTCTATATTTATCCTCCTGATTCGTAGAAAAGCGACGAAGGCGCTATACATAGGGTAGGCAATTACCCCGACCTGCTTCCGGAGACGCCAAGATATTGCTGTCCGCTAGTAATTTAGTAGAGATATTACTGTAATTTAGAACTGCTTGTCAAGACCACCAAGCAAGGGAAAGTGCCGTAAAGTGTCTTTCCCAAGGACACAATAGAATGGCGCAAGTGGGTTTTGAACCGAGACTATGTTGATCATCAGTCTTTTACCACCCGACCACGCTGCCGACAATTTATAATACCCAGTTTATAAATTAAAATATCTTAATCTCAATGTTTTTTTGCTAGCAATTGCACTTTATAACAAGGCATTTCAGGTTTTAGATGCAATACGTTGCTCAACGGACAACAAATTGAAGAAAGCAAAAGAAATATTGGAAAGAATTTGCAAAAGAGATTTGTACGAATATATTTGTCATCTGCATTTTAAAGATAAAAATTCGGCAGTAAGTAAAAAAATTTTCTCGCAATTGGGTCTGTGAATTTAATGGCGTACGAAAACAATATTTGCACAAAATATAAAATTACAATGTTAAATGTATAATCATAAACCTCCTGCACAAGTGGCAAAATTTCCAAAGTATGATTTAATTGATTAAGTGAAGATACATTAATAAGGAACTTTTAAAAAAAGCACCAAGCTTTTATTTGGTTGACGATTTATCTGAAATAGGCACATTACAAGCAATAAACAGATCATGATGCAATGATTAGGAATTTTTATTATTTGAGACAAAATAATTTTTTGGCTAAGAAAAAATCTAGTTAACAGCGATTAAACTTCCGTGTAATATATTGTAACATATTGGCCATCAAATTAAAGGCCAACTTTTATATTTTTTTAAAAATTGGGGTCGCTTTAAAAAACCTTAAGAACCACTGCTGGGAAAGTATTTTTTTTCTTTTTTATTTTATCGGAAACTTTAGTTTATATCGTATTAAAAATATAATACTGGAACACTGTGATTTTTTATAGTCTCTTAAGCTTACTGCCTTCCAAATAAAAAAGAATATTGGTTTGCACCATATTTATCACATCATTGCAAAATACGCCTTAGACCTGTTTTTACGTTTTGTCTTTTTTCGAACAATTAGCAAAGAAAAAACACTTGTTAGAATGTGAAAAAGAGCGTCTCACACGCTTGCTTTGTCTACCTTAGAAGCACATCAACTTATCAAAATCTTAAATAGCAATACCAAAGAGACTGCTTATATAGCTTCTTCTTCTTCTTCTTCTTCTCCTTTCAGCCTTTCCCTTCAGTCAGGGGTGGCCACAGCGTATCATCATTCTCCACATCTTTCTGTCTTCAACATAGACTGCTTATATAGCTAATTGGCTAAAATCTGAAAAGTCAGGAAAATAAAACGAGGTACGTTGATGCTACCACGGTACAACGGAACCTGAGCCTTGGTGAGCAACTTTTTCTTGCATTCGTGCTTAAGCTTTAGATTAACGATTTTATTCGACAACATTGTGCTTAGTAGGCTCCTTCTAAAAAGTTTACAAATTTTTTTTTGAATTTTTAAAATCAAATATTCTAAAAAATGTTAATGAAGAGCTTAATTTGTTCGGTTAAATTACGCCAAACTTATACAAACACCTCAATTTGGTGTGTCTATTGCGGCAACATTTTTAATCGAAAAGTTAATTCTGTTTAAAACAGAATTATTAAACTAAAATTGCTCTGGGAAGCAAATTAAAAGTTTTAACATATGAGCAGCAACAATTATTTAAGTTGTGGTTTTAATAAAAATTTAATTATTTGATTTAATGTAAAAAAATTATCAAAAAATCCTAAATGCAGTTAAAAGATTGAGAGGTGGTTTAGATAGATTTTGTTAGTAGCAAAAGCAAGCATCGTTTTTGAATCAAAAATTTTTTAAAAATGCTGTTTTATCCTATAGTTTTTGCTAAAGAATGATGATTTCCAAAATACTTCATTGGTTTCAAGTTTAAGACAGCGGCTTTACTGTATTTCTTGTTTTCGTTTCTGCAAAGGCAAAGTGCAATAACTTCAGTCTTCTAAAATGTAATCATAAAGCAAAAAAGGATAAAATACTTTTTCTTTGGTCATTATCTACTATAATCATGTTTGATCAAGCAGAATTGTGGTGATTTGAAAAATTTAATGTTTTTTTGGAAAAATATGTTTTTAATTTTTTTCAGATTGAATTTAAAAAGATTTTTGAAAACTTGTTTCCGAAAACCATTGGTCATGAAACTGCTGTAAGCTGATTTGATAATTTTAATGTCGTTTTGTTGTTCATCTACAACGGTGGTTCTCAAAGTGGTCGATTGAGACATCCAAGGGGTCGATAAATAGCCAGGGGCTGAATTGGAGTCAATTAACGGGCAGGGGTTGATGAATGCCCGATGGGGTTTACTGCTGCAATAAAGCAACGAAACCAATTTGCAAAACTACTAAACTAAAAAATGTGTATTTTGTTTATGTGAAGACTATCTTTTTGGTATTCCATGGTTTTCTTCCCGTCTAAGGTAAAACATAGCCTAATTGCTTGAAAATGAAGACCAAGAAAAAGGTTTTTAATTTAATAGCAAATTACTTTAAATAAAGGTCCGTGTAAAATTAGGGTTCGGTAAAAATTTTTATTTGGATCGTGGTCGACCTGCAGAGAAATTTGAGAACCACTAATCAACAATGAGTGGATAAAAACGTGGCTGCATTCAAAAGTCTACTGTTTTACTCCCCCCAGCAACATCATTGAAAAGATCCAATGGAGGTAGCAATGGTGTTAAACAGAACCTCGATCGATTTCTAAACAGTCAGACCTCGTACTCATACAGGCCCCCGGTATAGGTGGCACCCTGGAATTTTCTAGCGCATTTTGCTGTACGTTTAGAAATTTCCAAATAACATTCGATAAAGTAGTAAAACTTTATTTGTGCAAGAACAGTATAAAAAGCCATGTTAGGTTGTAGATGATCAGTCTAACCACTGATATTTAAGATTAATCTATTCTAAAATTGATGCAATAATGCAGTGTAGATCTGTTTTTCCAGCTTTATTTGCTACTCGAATGCAACGTATAGCAAGTTTAGACAAATTATTCAAAAGTTTTTATGTTGCTGCCTTGGCCTCCGCCTTTCTTTGCTTTACTGTAGACAAGAACTTCTTGCATTTCTTGTTATATTTTTTGCTTGATCCAGGCGTATAAAACAAGAGCTTATACTTTTTTAATTTATCGTAAATATCACACAATATCTTTTGTGGTTTCATTTATTAGCTTTTTTTGTTTTTTCAAGCATTTTTAAAAGTTTTTTTGATTCTTAAGCAGATGTATTTAAATAAAAAATTTTGTTTTTAGGACACCTTTGATGAGAATAAAAACAAGCTCCTTTCTCTGTGCGAAAACCCGACGGATAAAGTCTACATCGGTGTAAGCTAATCACCCTTTCACAAAAAGCCCTGAAATAATTTTCTGCGTAAAAAAACGATTGTATGTAATGTATGTAGGTTTTTTTTTACTTTTTAGCCGCAACAGCACAAGCCAAAGCACAAAACACATTACAAGCTGACAAAAGATCAACAGTATAAAACACCATACACTAGGGCATGCAAACAATACAAACTATTAATATAAAAATGACAGTATAATCTGCATTCTCACTACACCTTCACTACAATACACGGCAACTAGTCACTACATGGCAACTATTCACAACACGATAACTATTTACTACACGACAACTATTGACAGTTTTTTTTTGAAAACCGTTTTATCAATTTTCTCAGACTAAAAAAATACAAAGAAAATAATTGTTAAGTTCGAAAACAAAATAAAAGAGAATTACGCTGAAAGTTTTGTATTTTGCAGTAGTTATTTTTGGATATAGGCCGACAACTGTCTGAGCATACTGGTCACGAGCAGGGGTTCTTAAACTTTTTGAGGTGCGCCCCTATCATCAAGCAAATAAAACTCGCGTCCCGATGATACTAATAAAACTAAAGCCCCATCATATTTAAAAAATCTAACAGCATTAAACAAAACAACCATAGCTACATTTTGTTAATAAAAAGAATAACTGTTTTTTGGAAACCAACGGTTTAATTCGTAACGAGGTGTTGTTATCGTCGCTGTTGATGAGCTTCACAATCAAGTTTGTTTTTGTGTTTTGTCTTTATATATAGGAAGAAGCCATTTTCGCACATGTAAGTCGATGAAAATGTGCGAAAATGGCTTTTCATCTACACTCTTGTTTGTGTGCACATATTTCTCCCAAAAATCAGTCAGTGACATAGCTTCAAAATTGTTTTTTTGCAGTGGCGTTACATTCATTTCAGAAAATTCCTTCTGCGAATCTTCGGAAAGAATATCCTTGTTCAGATAAAAACGATTCCTTGTCATCTTCACTTTTAAAAGTTCAGTGTCGCTCAAATCTATAAGATATTGTTCGAATTCTTGTTTTAAAAGTGGCTGATGACTCTCCACCTTGACTTTAATCCCGCCAAGTTCAATTTAGTTTTTCTCAAGGGTAATAATTAGTTTAAAAAAATAAAGTTGCATTTTCTTTTTGAATTCGACAATGCCCAGCTCCAGTTTTGCCGCGAAAGCGTTAATGGCATCATAGTCATTGATACGGTTGATATTTTTGATCTGTATAATCTAATTTAAAACATTTAACGCTTCGAAAATATCTACGAGGTCTGCCAACGTCAGATGAAATTCTTATGATTCGATAAACAAAAAAAGATCTTGTTTCCCATGAGCTTCAAAAAACAGTTTAATTTCATCTTTTATTTTATATATTCGGGCTAACATGTTAATTTTTGATACCACGGAACGGATGTATGAAAAAGCAGAGTCTCATAATTGAAATCCATGTCTTTGCAAAGCTTAGTAAACAGTTTTGTTTTGACAGCACTCGCTTTAACATAGTTGACAACTCGTATAATTGTTGCAAGCTTATTTTTTATTGTAATAAGTAAAGTTCAGAGTCTCTCAGTAAATCACGCAATGAGATCTAACCCCATTAAAAGTTTTTCCTTTATCTTCGCAATGAATTCACTTTTGAGATTCAAGCATCGTCAGACTACCATCATCATAGACAACCACAAATTTTTTCCAAGGTATTCTGTTCAGTTCAGTTCAGTTCAGTTTTCTTTTATTTCTGCTCCGCCACATGAACAAAATAACAAAATGTTGAAAAGTTTGTGTGTTGTTAAAGACGGGGTTAGAAAAAGGAAGAAGCAACAAAACGAGTTGACGTTGTGTCTTGCTAATTAGCGATGAAAGGTGTGACTTGTTGTTTAATATAGAAACGTGGAGATAACTTTAAATACATTTTCTGCTCTACATAAAGTCTCTAGGAGTCTGCGAAACAGCATGTCCTGTTTAATTGAAACAAACTTCGACTAACAACTGTGGCATTTTGGGACTATTAGTTGTTTCATCACATTGAATTGAACCAAAAAAGTGATGCTTTTGTAATTTTTTGAGAACTTGACATTCAATTGTAATTTAATCAGGAAGCATCTTGACTAGTAAACTTTAGGGTTGTTCGATGCTTTCTCGCCTTTTTTTGAATTAAATTTCTTTTGTTATTGTTTTTTATGATTTCGGCAAAATAAATTTTGTGTGTCTGTCTATCTGTCATCAATCAGTGTTTTAATTATAGGATCCGAGGGTGAAATCTTTGCATTTTCTGGCTGTTTCTTTTTCCAACACAAGGCCAGCTGCTTTTGAGATGCACGGTTTAATCAATGTTTCACCAATGTTGTGAGATTTCTTCTCTTTAGCAATTATATGAGTGATTTCGAATGAGAGTACTACTATTGCTGCAGACAAAGATTGGCGAAAGCCTCATTTACTTGCAATTTTAATTTTTTCAGACAGTATTCTTAACTTAGAAAAAAAGCTAAAGACTTATCTTAATGGCCAGAATGTTTTGTCTGAAGATGACGCTACAAACAACTTGGTCACATTGCGTGATTGCTGAGATTTTATAGCATATCCACGCATTGTAATGCCACTTGATCTATAAAACTATAACTTTAAGTAATCATTGTCATGCCTTTTCTTTTTCCCATTTACTTTATGTCAATACAGTTATCTATTTAGCTTGCAGCCATTTTTTCGCGCCACTTATGAACTTTTCACTCC
This sequence comes from Diplosoma virens, assembly GCA_963680785.1. Taxonomy (NCBI): domain Eukaryota; kingdom Metazoa; phylum Chordata; class Ascidiacea; order Aplousobranchia; family Didemnidae; genus Diplosoma; species Diplosoma virens. The sequence goes on along the minus strand of OY796890.1, from coordinate 1,442,331 downwards.
TCACAAAGGGAGTGCGCCCCCCAGTTTAAGAACCCCGGGTCACAAGAGCTGGCTAAGAACAAAGAACGCAGTTATCATTATCGTTCCTTATGCAAAAAAAAAACGCTCCAAAAACAGAAGCACAAAAACTGCTCGGACTCAGGATTCTATAGTAGGATTGCCATACCGTCCGGAAAATTCCGGACATGTCCGGAATTTCATGTTAAATTTTGTTTCCGGAAGAAATTTAAAACAATTTTTTCTTTTTTTTTTATCTCTATATTTATCCTCATGACTCGTAGGAAAGCGACGGAGGCGCTAATACATAGGGTAGGAAACTACTCCGACCTGCTTCCGGAGATGCCAAGATATTGCTATCCGCTTGTAATTTAATAGAGATATGACTGTAATATAGAACTGCTTGCCAAGACCACCAAGCAGGGGAAAGTGCCGTAAAGTGTCTTTCCCAAGGACACAACAGAATGACGCGAGTGGGTTTTGAACCGAGACCATGTTGATCATAAGCCCAGTGCTTTAACCACTCGACCACGCTGCCGACATAAGACCTAATGTCTGGAATTTTAGTATCAACGTAAAACAACGTGCAATTTTTTACAGAGTACACATTGATTATGGGACAAAAACAGCAAATTCCTAGACCGATTCCAAGTGAAGACCTCTTTTTTTTTAGAGAACACCATGATTTTGGGAAGAAAATAGAAAAATTCGAGTCGGATTTCAAGTAAAGATCTTTTTTTTTCATTCTTCGTTCTATTGTAGATTTGTAAACAAATTTATTTTGTCCTTCACTTAAAGAATTTTTATTCAAAAGAAGTCGTCACTTGAAAAGAAAGCAGTTCAAGAAAAGGACTTTCAAACAAACTTTTTAAAAATGAGCAATTCTATCGTCTTACCATTCATCTGTAATATTTTTAATTCTTCCGTAAAACAAGGGAAATTTTTTTACGCATTAAAAAAGCAGAAATTATCCCGATTTTCAAAAGAGGGGATGTAAACCAATTCATTAACTACAGACCCATAACAACTTTACATTGTTCCAGAAAAATATGGGAAAAACTAACAGTGGTGGACTAAAAAACATTTTTAGAAAAAAAGGAGGGCCACTTTTCAAGATTTTTTGCTCCCAAAATTAGTAATTCCTAAAAAAAAGATCATCACTTTTAATCAATGTCAAAAATCTTCATTTTTGTTTCAAAAATATAATAATCTCAAAAAAATGTCATCACTTTCAATCGACCACATTATCCCTGCTTTCGTCCTAAAATTAAGGTCCAGACAAGGGGGCCACCATCATGGTGCTACTATGAACAAATAGAGCAATATTTTAGTTAGGGGGCTACTTTTTGACGTTTTTAGGGGGCCCGGTGCGGCCGCTCCTTTCGCACTGAACTAAAGTTATCACTGAAAACTAATATTTAATAAAATTTACTTTTACTGTACTGAAGAAATTTCATTTACTATTAGTGACACAATTTGGCTTTAGACAAAATTATTTGGCTACTCATGCAATAAGCCATATAAGATCACAATCTGAGCCGAGGTCCGGAAGGGTCTGCCATGTGCATTTTGAAAGCTGTGTGCATCATCCCCACTCTTAAACCCGAAAAACCCTCTGACTCACCTTCCTCATATCGCCCCATATCTTTCACCTTCTGCACCTACAAACTTTTCGAAAGAATGGTTTTAGGACGACTCACTTACTTTCTCGAACAACAAGGCATTTTTTCATTCGTGCAAGCTGGTTTTAGATCGACTGTGGATCAGGTCCTCCTCCTCTCACAGTCAATCGCTGATTCCTTTCATCAATCTAAACCAGGCGCACGTACAGTCCTCACCACTGTGGATTTTGCGAAAACTTTTGACTCAATTTGGCATTCTGTCCTCTTTTCTAAACTCTTCTTTTTAGGTCTTCCGCTTTGTTTTGTCGAATGAATACAATCTTATCTCTCAGATCGCCGTGCGAAAGTCCGCATCTGCAATTCCTTTAGTCTTCCTTTTCGTCTCCGATGAGGTGTTCGCCAAGGTTTAATTCTTGGACCAGTCCTCTTCTCGCTATTTATCTATGATCTTCCCACCTTTCTCCCTACATCTGTTAATGTTTCTCTCTATGCAGATGACCTTGCCATATGGACCTCCTCCCCAAGTGTTGAGTGTGCAACTTTTATTTTTCTCTATTTTTCTCCCCAAATCATGGTAATCTCGAAAAAAAAAGGTCTTCGCATCAATTTGTCTCCGATTTCACCATTTTTCTCAAAATCATGATGATCTCTAAAAAACAAGGTATTCACCTTAAATCGATCTTCTATTTACCACTTTTCGTCCCAACTACATGATAATCTCTGAAAAAACATCTGCAGCAAACTCAAACAATAAGGACAATGTCCTTGAGTTTGCCATAAATTTGGGGGGGACAAAAGGTATTTTATCCCCCTTTCCCAAATATTGGGGGGGCATGTCCCCGTCCCCCCCTTAAAATAGGTCCCTGGGCTACGCACAAACAAATTATCTTTAAATTACTCGAAAACTTATTATATGATCATCAATAAACACCCTAGCACAACATTCACAGGAAACTTTCAACTATCGATTAATCCGTACATTCTAAAGCACGAACGTGTCGTTAAATATCTCGGTTTACTTATTGATCAAAAATTGAATTGGTCGACTCGCACAAAGCAGTTATCGATTATGAGGAGTCAGCTATCACCTATTCTCAAATCAGTTATCAACTTTCACGATATTCTGGCATACTTTAGAGGACCCGTAAATTTCTCGCAAAAAAACTTTAAACTTAATATACTATAGCTTGATTTTTAGTAGAATACAATATTGCAGACTGGCAGAGCAATATTGTCACACTTCATTGTTATCACACTTTATAAAACTATTTTTAGACTTTTGCTTAATCGTAATCGGTTAATTGTAATTGCTTAATCGTAAGGTTTGCGTAATCGGTACGCCTCCGCCCTACTTAATTTATTTTGTTTGAAAGATGTTCGTCAAAGTAATTATAAATAAAGTTGTTTTACTGTTTTATTCAAAGCAAATTGATTGTCTGAAGTTAAGCATTGTGACGTTTTCGGGGTTATTACGTAGTTTTCTGTTGTGTTCGAAGGAACATTGGTGAATTCGATTAATGATAAGCTAGTTCTATTTATAGTTACATACCGGGCTGGTATAAAGTCCTGTTGCACTTTCTTTTTCAGGAAATAAATGAATAATTAAAAATCTAATGAATGTTTTTCTATTCCAGATTAAAGTTATTGCTTTAATTAGGTTATATTAGCCATTATTGTCTAATTATTAGATTACACATTGCAGATAGAAGCAAAAATAATTAAGATTGCCGCTCTAATACGTGCACCTCATACCGTAAAAAATCAGACATTGCCAAGCTCCTTAATGTGAGTCGTAGGACAGTATATAGAGGAGACATTTTCTCCTTGTTTGAAGCAACAACTCCAAGCATCATAACAGAGGCTGCATGTTTGGTTGTGGACACATTGCTTTCTTTCTTCTTTCTTTCAGAGACATCTTGACCAAAGCTAACAACTCGATCACTCTATTTATTTACAACAGGATCGACTGTGAAAGTTTTTTCATTTGAAAAAGCAATGATCCGATCCCCGTGTTTTTTAAAGTTGTTGAGAAGTCGCTTACAGCTAAGGTTGCCAACTGTGACAAGTTTCAATAAAGGACATATGGAAAATAGATATAAACATAATTTTTAATTCCATATATATTCATCTATAAAAAAAAAAAGTCTTCACTTCGATTTCCTCTCCGATTTCCCTATTTTTCTCCGAAAATCAGGGCAGTAAGTAAAATGATAGGCTATTTAAAATAAAGGACATTTCTGTACTTCATAAAGGACAAGGACGGAAAGGGTTAAATAAAGGACTGTCCTTTCCAATAAAGGACGGTTGGGAACCCTACTTACAGCATTCAAGTCGCTTCTGTTTCATTGCAACAGTCAATTTATTAACTTCAAGCTTTTTTCCCCTTCAATTTTAACAGCTCTCCTCATTGTGGACACAGAAATGCCCTTTTTTTGCGAGATGCGTTATTTTAAGTTTTGGATTTCTTTCAAACGTTCTTACGCAGTAATGGCTTTAATAGGGCGCGAGCGGTGTGGTCGCACCAGGCCCCCCTAAAATAGATCAAAAAGTGGCTCCCCCTACACAAGAAATTGCTTGATTTTTACAAAGGAGCACTAAGACGTTGATGGCAAGTCAAAATAAAAAAAAAATTTTTGAAATAAATGCCTCCGTAACCTCCGTAATTGACGAAAAATTATAGATTATATACTACTACAATGGGAAGTGAAAGTACATCACATACTACTGAATACTTTTTTTTTAGAGAACACCATGATTTTAGGGAAAAAATTGGGAAAGGGGAGATGAATTGGAAGTGAAGACTTTTTTTTTTTTAGAGAACACCATGATTTTGGGGAAAAATTAGGAAAGGGGAGACCTTTTTTTTACTGACGACTTTGTTTTCACGTACTAAAACTGCTTCGGCTACCTTTTTTTGGCACACTAAATAGTGTCCCCCCCTTACTTTTCTTGCACCGGACCCCCTTTTTTCTAAGGCCATCACTATTCTTACTATCCCAGTCTTTCAGAACTCGGGATCTGTCTCGCGGGGTCGATCCTTGAGGGTTTCTCCTTCTGATAAACGGCAACTTTATTTACTGTCCTACGACTCACATTAAGGAGCTTGGCAATGTCTGATTTTTTACGGTATGAGGTGCACGTAGTAGAGCGGCAATCTTAATTCTTTCTGCTTCCGTCTGCAATGTGTGATCTAATAATTAGACAATAATGGCTAATATAACCTAAGTAAAGCAATAACTTTAATCTGGAATAGAAAAACATTTATTAGATTTTTAATTATTCATTTATTTCCTGAAAAAGAAAGTATAACAGGACTTTATACCAGCCTGGTAACGTGTTTTTGTACTTGGTCTTGGGACCGTATCTGTGACGTCATAATTATTTTATTCAATTGCTAAATTTAGCATAATAATTAATTGACGAATTCTCATTCGATAATCGTGAATTCATATATACAGTCAACCCTCGATTTAACGGATTAATGCGGAAATGCAGTTGTCCGTTATTGGAAAATGTCCGTTATTCGAAAAGACACGGATTTTACGTAGTGTAAATGCACAATACACGTTTTGGTTAGAATCACTTTATTATTGTTATGTAGCAGAAACATACTGCGCCTAAAAAATCGAATAATTTGGCAGCAAGATCTTATATGAAGCCTATACACCAATGCAGTATAAAATAGAGTACAGTACATAAATTTAGTCCGAGTCTGAGATGACCATAGGCTCCTGACTGGTGCATGGTACAGGATTGATTGATGTCGTGAGACCAGAATCGCTTTGCGGAGTAAAAAAGCTGGTAATCTTTCTTTGACGTCCCATCATATGCTGTTCTTTGATGATTAGCTCTTTAATCATTCGAAGACTGCCATAGTGATGAGCCATTTCAGGTAGCTGACTGTAGGATGAATAATCAATCAAAGCATCAACATAAGTGCGTAAGGTAGACAGCTTTTTTCTTGGGACAGCTATCTCTTCATCGTCAGTGCTCTCTTTCTCCTCTTCTCCTAGCACAGATGACACTATGTCGGCCTCAGACAAAAGTTCGTATCCTGGATCCAGGTGCAGCTCGCTAAGCCAATCTGTGACGTCAGCAATGGAAGTTGCTACTTCTCCTCCGCACTCCAGCATATGAAGAAAGTCTACTGCCTCGATTCCTTCGAAGTTAGTTTCTGTGTTTTCACCCTCCAACAGCTTTTTCCATGAGTTTGCTAAAACTGAAGGCCTAAGATCCTGCCAAGCTGCCGCAAAGTTAAAAATGGCCGAACGGATATTATATCTTTTTATGTTGGCCAAAGTGCGTTCTTCCCTGTTGTCAACGAACCCATCTTCGATGACCACCAGAACCTCATCCAAGTAACGGCGAATGTAATGCCTCTTCATAGCGCTAATAACTCCTTGATCCATTGGCTGCAGAATCGAAGTCGTGTTGGGAGGCATGAAGAGCACCTTAATTTTTCCATCTTCACTGGAAAGAATATCCTCACTGGGATGTGCAGGAGCATTGTCGAGAATAAGAATTGCGCGTACCTCGTCCGGAGAAATCTTCAGCACTTCTTCTTGATAAATGCGCACAGCTGGCACAAAATGATTTGAAAACCAATTGGAAAAAATTGCGGAGTTGAACCAAGCTTTCTTGGAGTGATAGTAAAAGACAGGCAAATCACGCTCAATGTTTAGACCTGCAAATGCTCGTGGTTCCTTTGACTTACCAACCACAGCAAGCTTTAATCGGTGTTCTCCTGTAGCATTAGACCCAACAAGAATTGAGAGTCTCTCCTTGCTTGATTTCTTTCCCGTGGCATTTTCCTCACATGTGCGTATCTGGGTATTTTTAGGCATGGAGCGCCAAAAGATGCCTGTTTCATCTGCGTTATAAATTTGGGAAGGAGAAAGCCCTTCATCACTAATAAGCTTTTTCAGCTTCTCACGAAAGGGGGCCACGCTGCTCTCATCTGCATCACCAGCCTCCCCATGAAGAACTTTGTTAAACAATCCGTGACGATTTCGGAATCGCCAGAGCCACCCTTCACTGCCCTTAAAATGGCTAAAGTCAAGGTGAGCAGCAAGCTTTCTTGCAGCTGCCAATATCTCGGTTCCTCTCACATTAACGCCATTGGAGCGTTCCTGCACATACCATTTCATAACTGCCGCATCTAAAGACTCCTCCTTCCCTGTTTTCATATGCTTTCTGTTCCCAACTTTGCCACTCTTAGAAGACGCGGCATCAATACAGTATGAGGCTGCAAATTTTTCCAGCTTTTCCTTGTTCTTCCTAATGTCAGAGACAGTCTGCTTTTTTACTCCGTATTTCTCACAAACACTTTTAACTGTCGCTCCTTTCTCGATGTCTTTAATGAGTTCTAACTTTTTCACCACAGATAAATTTACACGCTTACGCTTTACAGATTTGTTAATATTGCTGCTCATCTTGTACAAAGGCTAAATGGAATGAAGGCTGTAGCAAGCTAAACTGTAAAAGAAAGTCAAACCACAAACTCACACTATCGTTGCCTAACCATTGTTGAAACAAAGCCCATTATGAAACAATACATCGGAAATTAAAAAAATGCTCTATACATTAATTGCAATTACAGTATGGCATAATAGGGCAATAATGAAAGTTAGTGTCCAAGGCTGTATGATATGCATTGCACGCTTGCTTGCACGTAAGAAGTATTTTAAAAGCAAATATTTTGCTATTTATTTCAAAAAATACAAAAAATTAAAAAATTTGGCAGCTCAATTCAATGTCCGTTAAATCCGAAATCCGTTAAATCGAGGGCCGTTAAATCGAGGGTTTACTGTATAGCTTGCAGTTTGTTTTTCATTTATTTTAGCTTCATTCTAGCTGATTGAATTTAACTGAGTGTTTGTATTCGCTTAAAAGGTTAGAATCGTTTGGTGTTACTGTGACAGTGTTTAGTTGTTTAAGAGTCAGGTTGACACCTTGGAAAGTTAATTCTACAGTATAGTGAGATAGAATTGTTTGGACGAACTATTAAGTTTATATTATTAGCCCTTGGGGTGCTAATTAGATTTAAAGTTAGTCAGCGAAATTGTTAAGTAATTATTTGCAGTTGATTGACCGTAAATCGCTTTGAAGTTTTGGTGAAGCTTGAGAGTCAAGTTTAACGAAAGTTGATCAAGTTTGTTGATTTTGCGAATAATATATTCTTTATAGTTAGAAACTGCATTTTCTTGCTATTAGTTGAGAGGCTTTTTCGAGAGAATTTGTCACGCTACGATTAAATTTTATCAAATAAAGACTTTGCACCTTTTTCAATTAAGTGTTTAAATCGACACCTTTTTAAATTAATTGTTTAGATTGAAACCTTTTTGGATTAATTGTTTAGATTGAAACCTTTTTGGATTAATTGTTTAGATTGAAACCTTTTTGGAATAATTATTCAGATCGTAACCTTTTTAAATTAATTGTTTAAATCGACACCTTTTTAATTTAATTATTTAAATCGTAACTTTTTTTGGTTTGATTGTGTAAATCGCATTAACGTTGACGCAATTATTCAGAATCTATTTGTGACTATTTACCGTTGTTGCCCTGGACAGTGGACAGCTGCTTGGATTACGGATTTACGCCGTGAAGTGGCTTTGTTCTCGTTGTTGAAAAGGAACGAGTGTAAAGCCTTCCTTCACATGTGGTCGCTACAAAAGGTGTATATATACGGGGCGGCAACGAGAAGACATTATTAAGTGAGATTCAATTGTAGATGCAGGATTCGAGATGATGAACGTATTCGGTGTATATTTTATGTATGTGAATGTATCTGTCGGGACAGCAAGTTGGTATTAAGCGTTAGAGGGAAAATTTATAAAATTCATTATATTCTTTTGCTACTCTGTAAATTCGGTTAGGTAATTTGTATGTGTTTAATCTATTGGTAAATTGTAGCATCTCGTGTATAATTTTGGCGCTTGTTCTTATTTTCATTTAATCTTTTTGTCTTCGTTGCTTCAATATAATTAATTTAAATTTTAATACCGGTCTGTCATTCTAATTCGCTAGGCCCCGCCAGTTCAACACTCGCATAAGCTCCTTTCAACAGGCTGGTGATTTTCTGCGATATTTACGTAGGGTTCGCCTCTAGTATCTTGCGGTTATTTTGGTACTAAGTAGGTTGAGCGTGACAGAATTCATTTGTGCTTAGCCAAAAGTAACTGTATTGAGAACTTTAATCTCGCGGCAAACTATTTTTTGAGCCGGAACAAACACAAAACAGACACAGCTTTACTTCAGCGTTGGTATTGGGGTTACCGAGTTCAAGTAGTCTTTTAAGATTCTCAAGTAAAGTTGCGACAAATGTGGGGTTTAGCTAAAAAACTCATCTACATGAATTATCAATACGACTTAATAACATCGCTAGAATCATAACATATAATAATAAGTATTATCCAACTACTCGATTGTATAAAAAGCAGCTATTTTAAAGGGGGGATGGAGGAACGTTTTCCCCCAATATTTAGACAAAGAGGGACAAAACACCTTTTTTTCCCCAAATTATATCCAAAAATATTTATTGTGTTTGAGTTTGTCTATGATAGAGTTGACATTCATCAGGATTTTCCCGAACATGTCCACGATTTTAGACCTTGGTCAGGGAGAAATATTAAAATTTGTTAAGATGTCAGGGCTTTTCGAATTATGTTCAGTGATGGCTTTAGTATGGTGCAAACGGAGCGGCCGCAACCTCAGGTTTAGTTGGGATAATGTACTCAAATGACAGTGATGACCTTTTTTTGGAGAACACCATGAATTTGGGACTAAAATTGGAATATTTAGTTTATTTCATTTTGAAGAGTGTAGTTTCAAAAGTACCTAAGTCACATTTCGGCCGGTTTGGAATCACATTTTGTCTCCCCAAAATCTTCAAACAAACTAGGTCCCTGATACAAAAAGTAAACTTTCTAAAATTAAAAAACATTTTAAAAACTTGAACTTGCCAAATACCGTAAAACCTCTATTTCACCGCCATGGCGCTCTATTTTTCAACCTTTCCCCCATAGCGGTGCTCTATTAGAGGTGACGTTCAATTAAAGGGTGGCGCTCTATTTTTCGACTCGCTGAGCAGAATTACGAAAAGATAAATTTCATGAATGAAAAGAAAAAACATCTAACACATTTATACAATTGCATTCATTCATTCTTTTGTAATCGTGCTGTATCGTGTCGAATCGTTCGTACGACGTGCTTGTGCTTCAAGAAAGTCAGGCGCAGTGTGTATTGATTTTACCGCTTATTCGAATAGAGTCAACACCGATAATGTAGTTGGCGTTTAGGCCACCGTCATTAGTCCATTTAAAAAACTACAAGGACTTCCCAGCGTCTAAAAAGAAACGTGCAATTCGACAATCCTTCTTACACCTGGAAAGGCGATTTCAGCCGTAACTATTGCCAAAATAGAAGAATTCATCAAACTGGCGTTCATTTAGAGGTGGCGTTTAATTAGAGGGTGGCGCTTTATTTTTCAACCCTTCCCCTATAGTGGCGTTCTATTAGAGGTGGCGTTCAAATAGAGGTGGCGCTTAAATAGAGGTTTTACGGTATATGCATCAGCTGTTCCATATCTTTTTACCTTCTTCTTTAATAAACTCTTGCATCCAAATTGAATCAATTCATATTCACAATATCAGACAAGTAGAAAATATTACTTGCTAAAAACGACGCATCAATAAATCAATCTTGAATCTACTTGTAAAAAATCTACTTGTAAACAGAGGAAACAGTTTATGAACGGAAATAAATAACTTCATAAAAAAATTAAACTAGTATTTTTTCAAAAAACAATATAAAAAGCATTTTATTGAGACCTACTATCATTTGTATTTTTGTATAAATAATAACATTTTCATCACTTCAATTCTTATTTTCAATTTTGAATTTAATTTTTTTCGATTCATTTGATATACCAAAAAATTATAATTTTAAAGATATGAACTGTTTTTATAAAATATCTCACTTTCAAGTGGTTTCATGTTAAGTCTATGTCAAATTGTTATTTCTGTTTTTCTCGTTTTTGTCTTTGTTCGGTTCTTCGCTTGTTCTGCTTATATTTCAATTTGTTTACAATTTTCATTACTGTGTCATTTTTATAAATTTCCTGCCCTTGCTGTACAATCAATTCAGAAAACATCCGGGTATGATCATAACACGGTTTTTTGATGCTCCCTGCCACTGTGCATTGCTGATTATCATAGTTTGGGGTATAGTTTTCCTTTCTCATTTTTTTTCGGTAATTGGAAATGTTTTTTTGCGTGTGTGTGTGCATTGGCTAAATAAATAAACTGTACTCTATTCACGTTTCAAAAACAAAATTTTATAGTACGATAATGCCAAACAACACTAATCCAAAGAGATAAGCAGTAAGATGGTAGTTTTTGAAAATACTGCGGCACTTATACAAATACTTCAATTAAAACGTACAGTCAATACTGTTCCGATACAATTTCAAAAAGTAGCAAAACTAAGTTAAAAATCAAAGACAAAGCAAAACAAAAACTTTTCAACAATTCTGCTCGTTAAAAAATGTAGTTAGAACTATGTACGTGGTATAGAGATGAAATTTAAAATAACTCGCACAATTTATGAGATAGACTGCATCAGTTGCTATATTCTAACCAAAAATAAAGTAATATCAAAGCGATATCTTCCACACAGTTGAGATAGGACTAAAAAAAGATCGTTGTCACCAGATTTTAAATAAATAACATAATAAGAGTTTTTTGGACAGGAAAATTAAGCCTACTTATTTCCATCACAATTTTTTAGAATGATTCCAAAAGATTTTTCAAAAAAATGCAGACCTTATGCAAAAGCGCATTGAAAGGAGTCTACAAGAGCGTAAGTGGTAAAAAAGTTAACGACTCATTTCGTCAAGTTTACGTTTGTCGCTTGCTGAAACACTAAAAACTGCAAATGTATATTGATGAATTTTAAACCATGCATGTTGTTGGAATTCTTAAGAAATTGGTTTCAAGTTTTAACTCTTGCTGTGGTTGCCGACGTCTTGTTTCTTTTTGTCTGTTGTCTTGTCTTCAAAAATCTTATAGTTTATAGAAAAAATTCGCTTGTCAATGATATTAAATTAATAGTTCCATTTTATCCACAGAGATGTGTCTTGTTTACTCTTTGTACAAAAAATAAAATGAAATAAAGATTTCTTTCTAAAATATTAAAGTTGAAAAGCAAGGGGCAATCAGGATCTGTCACTACTCCCTGAAAAACCTTGCTTCGCTAGCTGTCACCGGTAGTAAGAGTGAAAATTTGGTTTCGGACAAGTTTCACGATCATTCTGACCATGACCTTGTCCGGCAGAAACCTCAGCACGGTGTCAGACTCTATCATGTACTGTTTGCCAAATTGACAAACACAACATCGGCCTTCTTCTTATTCTCAAAAGACTCCTCGATGTTCTGTGTTAACAAAACGACTTAATTTACGGTTTGGCTTTCCGCGGCAAAACCCAGCCTGCTCACTACGGAGCAATGGATGGATAAGTTGTTCGACACGGGTGTAGACAAAGCTAAAAGCAGAGAAATTGTTTGATCGGTAGCTATTTGGGTCTTGTACAGGCTTGATAACTTCGCAAACGCTACTATTAATGGTCGTCTCTAGATCTGAAAAAAATTTGATTCTGCCCGAGCAAGAAGAAAGAAAGTCATGTGACCAGCACCGGTTTAGCTGCTGTTTTGCAATTTAAAGCATTTTAGTTCGACCAACTTAAGCTGCACATGTTATTGTACACTAAAATTACAGAGGTGTTGTTTCCAACACTTAACATTCATAAAAATTTGTTGCATTTTGCTGTGTTGGTGCCCGTGGTCAGATATTTATTGACAGTTTCCAAAACTTTATTTATTAAAAAACCAAGCCACTTAAAAGACGAGAAGCACCAGACTCGAATTTCGCTCTTGTTAGAGCTCATCAGTGATGCTTACCTCACTGCGAATCGAACTCTGAACAAGAGCTAAGAGCAAAACTCGAGTCTGGTGCCTCTCGTCTTTTAAGCGGCTTGTTTTCTTAGTAATTCTAAATCCTCATAACTATAAAATCTAAACTTTATTTATTACAAATGATAAAGCAAAAATACTTAGACCATTAATCGTTAATCAGCGTGGTGTTGTTTTTGACACCAAAAAAGTTTTTTTTTTTTTACTTTTGACGAGATTAGTTTTTGCTAGTCACAAAATTTCAGCAGAAGTTTTCTTTTGCGTTTATTTTAAACGGCGATTGCAAATTATTGCGTTTTTTAATATAGTTAGTTATTTTCAAAAAAATGACCAATCTCGCATTTAGTCAGTTTTTTGCATATAAAATGTTTTGAAGTCGTTTCTTTTCATCATTTGTATATGCATTTTAAATGTTAAGCTTCTTTCCTTTGTTGTGTTGTTTTAAAGTCTACACAAATCTATTGTGGCTGGCTTTATGGTTGGCTTGTTTTACCTAAGTTAACTTCTTGGTTTTGTTTATTTAAATGATGCATCAAGTTCAATCTTTGTCTTTCTGTCTTGTATCCACGCATGTTGCTCGGTGACATTCAGGCATATTAAAAATTAAACTTATTTTAATTTGCTGTACTGTCAAAATATGCTGGTTATAGAATGCATGCATTTTTGTTGTACAGCATGCAATTTTTCTCAAAAGCTTTCCGGTTTATGGATTATAAAGATGCCCTGTTGCATTCCAAAAAAAAACATTGCTGCACTAGAAAAATCGGCATAGTCCTTTACGCACATCAGCGTGGCTATTTAATTGCTTTCTATTTATATACGTTTTATTCTTGCAGAAAAATTGCACAACACGGTTGGAAAATGTAATTTCCAAACGCAAAGATCTTAAAGACAAAATGTTTTGTGTCGTAAGTGAATCATAAGCGTTTATGATAAATAATTCTTTTATTCGATTATTATTCATATTTATCAGATAAACAAATTCGATTATGGGTGTGAAGACGCAAACCCTGTCGAAAAGTATTTATTTTATGAGAAGAGCAATCCTAGCAAAGCATTCACATTAGCGGAAGAGGAGGTTTCATTTATGCTTCCAGAACGATATCAGGTAATCATTCTTAGTTATTAAAAATTTGGCCACAAGTATTGCTCACTAAATCCTACTAGCTATATAATTACTTGCCTAGATTCTATATAATGTAAATTCTTACTAAAATCAATTGCTTTGAAGTAGCCCAAGCTTTAGAATTTTCTAAAGCCGTTCATGGTTAAAGTCCTGAAACTAATTTTGGTTTGAGTCCATTGCACTTGAAGTGATGCGTTCAGTAGCATTTTACCAAAACTAAGAAGTTAATAGATAAGCGAATTTAGATAAAAAACAGGAAATATATTTATTGTCTTCTACGTTTAGAAAAGACATCCACACCGCAACAGAAGCAAACAAAACTTAGGAAAACGGTTTAGTCTTCCTCAGGCTGCTGTAAAGCCAGAATTATATGCAGATAGCGATGGCGTTGAGCCAGTATCGGGTTCTGTTATTTAGAACCGCCAGATCATGCACTATATGTGCTAATATTGGGCAAGCTGATATTTTTGGTCTCCATTGTACTCACTTACGCTGCACTCAAAATCCGATAAAGAACGTTACCATATTTGTGCATGGGAGAATGCAATCTGTTCAATAATGTCCCACTCGATGAAACTATCAATATCTGTGCTGAAGCTCTATATACATGTACGGCAACTTTACCCCTTCAAGCTTTTCCAAGGACACGTACTGCCAACGTTGCACAGTGCTATCAAATTTGTGGAATTCAGCTTTGATAACATCATGTACCAACAGATTGATGGTGTTGCCATGGGCAGTCCAATAGGTCCTGCTTTTGCGAATATTTTTGTGGGATTTTACAAACATCTGCTCTTAAAAAACTTCTCTAAACCTCTTCTTTATTTCAGATACGTTGATGACACTTTTGCCATTTTTAGCAATGAAACTGAATGTAATTAGTTTAAAAAAAAAAAAAAATGCTCTACATCCATCCTTGGTTTTTACTCACGAAAAAGAAATTAGTAATTTACTGTCATTTCTTGTTGTTTTGGAGAAAAAATCTAAAAAAAAGTTTCTTACCTCAGTTTACAGAAAATCCAAATTCACGGGACAGTACACACCCTGGGATTTATTTGGACCAAAGAAGAGTAAAACAAATCTTATTGGCATTCTTGTTCACAGAGCTCTTGAAATTTGCTCTCCGGAAAAGCTCTCAAGTGAAGTCAACAAAATCAAAAATATCTTGCGACAAAAGAAGTCGTTATTTCCGGAATTAAAAAAAAGATTTCAAATTTTCAAACATCCAAGTTAGGGCCAGAAAAGCGTCCAGTATATTTAAAATTACCATGGATTGGAAATATTTCCCTCAAATATGAACAACAAACAAAGTCAGCAGTCAACAATTATTTCGGATCAGTGTCGGGCACAATCATTTTTTCTTCAAAAAAGATTCTACCTTTTTTTAAAAGAATCTTTTACCTGCTCAGATGCGAAGCAATATTGTATACAAATATACTTGTGCCACTGCAATAGTGTGTACGTAGGTAGAACGTCCCAGCGACTGGAAGAACGAATTCGACAACACGTCCCAAAATTCTTTAAAAATAAAATTAAATCTCAAAAAGATCTTTCTGGACGCCAATGTAAATCTACTCAAAATGCACCTATTTCGGATTCGGCTATTGGTCAACATTTGTCAGATAACAAAATTTGCGCGAAAAAATTCGATTTCAACTGGTTTTCAATTTTAACTTGCGCCATTCTGTTGTGTCTTTGGGAAAGACACTTTACGGCACTTTCCCCTGCTTGGTGGTCTTGGCAAGCAATTCTAAATTACAGTAACATCTCTACTAAATTACTAGCGGACAGCAATATCTTGGCATCTCCGGAAGCAGGTCGGGGTAATTGCTTACCCTATGTATAGCGTCTCCGTCGCTTTCCTGCGAGTCAGGAGGATAAATATAGAGATAAAAATAAAAAATAAAAATAAAAAGCTACAAGACAATCGTCTTTTCATTTGGCAATGCTTAAAGCCACCTTTATAAGAGTCTCTTGAGCCCTTTTTTTGTCGCCAGAAAGAGTTAGTCTATAAACTGAAGCTTTCTCGCTTTTGGCGCAAGAAATGCGCAACCAATCGCGTGCTCTCTTTCTTCAACCAATCAGAGACGCCGTTATTTTCTATGCCTTGTAATCCTACATAAACCGCGGTTTTCACGTAGTTCGTCATTTGCCAACAATTTTTTCTGACGAACGTTGGCCGAAAGAATTCTCAGGAAAAACTCCAAAAACTTTTAAAGACTATATATCAAAAATTTTTAAAGACTACCAAAAACTAAAAGAGTTACGGTTCCGTCCATAACATTGGTTATTTTTAAATTTAGCCTATATTTGTAGATTGTGCAAAATAATAAATCAAACATTGATATCAGTGATGAAGTTCTTGAGACCGATTTTTTGCGGTCTCCGTCACGTTTTATTTGAATTGGTCTTGAGACCGGACATTCTATGACATTTTGTTACTTGATGTTGTAGTGAATAATTTTGCAAGTTGCTTAAGAACGACATACTTTTAAGCATCTTTGCCGCAATTGGAAGTGGTTAAAAGCCAACAATAAAGATTTCTGTTGTAGTCGGAGCTATCTCTTACGTAATCGGATTCCCAAAAAAATTTATTTCAATTTTTTCTTTTGGCAACTAACAAGTCTAATAATGCTTTGAAAGTTTCTACTTACACCTTCGCCCGTTGAATTCACACAAATTAGTAAATATGAATTATGATTACACAGTAGTTACGTCATCATTACTGGAGAAAATTATTAACCTTAAAAAAAAATCGTAAAAGATTTTATTTATGCGGTCAAAGTAAAACTAAATAGGTAGGTAAGTCTGTGTATTTACTGCAGGAATACGAAGTTGTTATTTACACCAAGTTGAACAAGAAAGACAAGATGTATGAAGTTATTTTCAAGCAGAACGACGAAGATGAAGGAACTTCCCGCAAAAGACCACGAACTTGAAGCAACCAAGGTGAAGGAATTTTGGCATGAAAATAAAAAAACCCTTTAACAAAACATCCAGTTTGAAAAACTTGTCTAATTGATTCGGTATTATCTGATTACCCAGAAAATGTATATGAACTGTGTATATATAGGTTATGTATTACTGTTGAGTAACAAATTGTTTATATTTTCATTGTATTGTTATTATGTGTATTGTTGTTTATCATTTTTTGAGACAGAATGAATGCAAGCAACATTTAAATTTGTAAAATAGATTGCACTGCAGGTTATGGCACAATGAAGTTGCAGTTTGGACTTAAGATTCATAAGGGATCAGCACTTTTTCAAGTGTACTCGTGTCGGCAGCGTGGCGAGTAGTTCAAGCGCTGGGGTTGTGATCGAAATGGTCGCCGTTCAAAACCTACTCGCACCGTTTTGTTGTGTCCTTGGGAAAAACACTTTACGGAATTTTCTTCTGCTTGGTGGTCTTGGCAAGCAGTTCTAAATTAAAGTCATATCTTTATTAATTTCAAGCTGACAGCAATATTTTGGCATCTCTGGAAGCAGGTCGGGGTAACTACTTACCCTATGTATAATATTAGCGCCTCCATCATTTTCAGTAGGATAAACGTGGAGATTAAATAAATAAATAAAATTCACTTAAAAATCACACGATTTAAGATTTACAGTATATGTTTAAGCGTTTCATTCAAAATTCATACCTGAATAAATCTAAAATAATAAAATTTTCTGAAAAGCAAAAAACAGCAAGTTTGGTTTCATCAAAAATATTACAGCCGCTTATACATATAAGTCATGTGCTTTGATAAAAAAATCAAAATTTGCAGAAAAATTTGATAATAAATAGCTGTTGACTGTAGAAATTTAAGTAATGTTAAATACTTAATGTCTTTAAGATTGAAATTATTTATGGACAAGTTTTATATATGACTTTAAAAGTGCCACAAGAACCAGTTCAAATGAAGGAAAATTTTGGAAATGGATAATAAGATGCTTGTACAAATAACTAATTTAGATAAAAAACAAAGTCTTTTACCAAAAATTTTAAAAACAATTTCGAGCAATTTTAAGACTAAAGATTAAGTTTAATTTTGAGCCTGAGTTAAAAGTTCTGATTAATAAACAAAACTTGGTTGATTCGAATGCAATAATTATAATTCAATGAATTGGCGAAATCAGAAAATTGAAAAAAGTTTTTCTTGCAAAAACACTTGAGAAGTACAAAGTTAACATAGAAACAGAAGCTCTATCTTACTTTTGAAATTTGCTAAAATTAAATTTTGATCTTCTTTGCTCAAGGCTGCTTTGTTAAAATATTAAGGTTAATTTTTTTATGCTCAATTGTTCTATTTTTAAATTTAAAATACTCGAGTGAAATATAAGTACATTTAACAAATTGTTGAACGCTCATATCTTTTGTGCCACAACGAATGCCACTCGGGGTGGATTTGAAAGTCATAGAATGGTCGCTTTGCTTGTGATGCTGCATGCGGAGATGAATCCAGGATCCGGTACGTTCTCCCTTCGATTGTTATGTTCTTCAAGAAACATTTTCCTTTTTCATATCGGCGAAGATTGTGAGGCAATAAAAACTCTGCAGTAGACAAAACAATCTTGATAATTATAAGCCAAAAACAACATATTGCTGCATATAGTGATAGCTTTACAAAAGTGAGTAAGTAGTGCAAGAAAAAAAGGAGGCCCACTTTTTAAGATTAGATTCATATTGCCAAAAAAAGATAAAGTTAAGCCTTTTTTTTTATTTTGAAAATTTTTTAATGAAGTGGGGACATGTAAATGAACATTTATTATTAATTTTAAAAAGGTTTCATGCAACTCAACGCCGAAAAAAACATCTTTACTTTGAAACTCTTTTTAGTTGTCATGGTGTTTCTTTTAAGGAGGGGGCAACTTTTGCTTAAAAGAGGGAAATTTTACGACCTCTTTTAACGCTTTGACTGCCAAGCCATTTTTATCAAAATATTCCTTTGCGCCACGTCATATTTCAAGAAAATTTAGTAGCTTCCATATGTATAAGTCATGCCCTGTAGTGCAAATTTTACTACTTTTAACGTCAGAGACCACGGCATTCAGATTCAGAAGCCACGCATCTCTTTTTGTTTTTAAAATTAACTGCAATGCTTTTATTTTTAAGTTTTAGTAAAGCTGTTTGAGCATCTTGTAGTTACCATAAAATATTGTTCTGTGGTTTCGCGACGTAGAGCAAACACAAGACATATTTATAAAAAAATTACAGTGGAACCTCGCAGTACGAGTGCCTCGTTGTACGAGAAATTCGCTTTGCAAGCGGCTATTCGCAAAGAATTTTGTCTCATACGACAAGTAAAAATTCGTAGTACGAGCGATCGTAGGCTCTCAACGTCCAGGGGCCTCGAAATTCGATTTCGAAGTTTGTAATTCTGTTAAAAACTTGACAACCTTAAAAACTACCTAAAGTATATACAGTACATATTAAGCTTTTGAGGCCAAAAATGCCAAAGTAAGTGATGATGACAGAAATATTAAAACACCAGAAATTGTTCTACCTGACATTTTAATGGACAGAGACTTTTCATGACAGACAATAACCTATTCTCAGCTACATTGTCTTCCACACGCTTACATGGTTTCCGTTTTAAGTTTAATAGATTAATAAAACATGATTATTTATTACTTGCACTTTTATAATTCGTATTACAAGTACAGTATGGTTTTTTTCTGATTGCACCTTTTCTGTTTAAAAAATAAACGTAAAAACAGACATTTTGGGGATGGAACGGATTATTTATTTTCATATTAATTTTAATGCAAAAAATTGCTTCGTAATACGAGTAAATCGCAATACGAGCTTAGCCTGGTAACGAATTAAACTCGTACTGCGAGGTTCCACTGTATTTAGTAGCCAACTAGGCTGCTAGCATTCTTTATGTTTCTTAGGCTATGAGGTAATGGATTTTGCAGCATAATGTTTGGAACAAAAAAATTATTTTAATATAAACAAAAGATAAATAATCTTGTGTAAAATTAGCCTATTTTTCCCGTTTTTTGGCGTTATTGGTTTCTATGGCATCGCTGTGCTCATTCCCTTCTCAAAATGTCGGTCTTATTCAATTTTTATTCCTTTTAGAATGAATCGAGTATAGGCTTCTTGAAAAATCACGAATTGATAATTTGCCTCAGGTTTAGCTCTTCCGCTTATATTAAAAGTATTAAAGTATTTTTTGTTTTTTAGTTGTTACAGGTTATTTTTTTTTTTTGTACCATGTTTTTTTGCAAATTTTTGCAATGGATATTTATTAGTTTTTTGAAAGTGTAATGGCTAAGCGTAAGTTGAGCGATTTTAATCTAGATAAATTACTGACTGCTACTGATGATTTCCTACTTTGATTTTGATGATACTATACACTCTAATAGAACCTCAAAATATTTAAGAATAAAAAAATGGGTTGACACGGAAGCTGACGAAGTAAAAAAGCTTTTAGGTTTAGTGCTATAAATAGGGTTCGCAAGAATTGGGAGTCTTGAAAGATGTTGGGCATCCAATGGTAAATATAAACAATATATTTCTCGACTTATAATGTCATAAATTAGGTTTTAAGTTTTGTTTAGTGTAATGCATTTCAATAACAATGAGGAGATTCAGGAAGGTGACCCTTTGGCAACAATTCATTCCTTGATAAACCTTTTAGAAAGAAACGTTTAAAATACTTATTTTTCTGGAGAGGAAATTGTTATAGATGAAACTCGTATTGCCTGGAGAGGACGTTTGGTTTTTTGCCAATTTATTTCCCAAAAAGTTCATCATTATGAAGTTAAGTTGTTCAAACTTTGCTCTGTAGACGGATATACAGAGTGTCCATAAAGTCCTGCACACATTTAAAATTTTAATATCTCAAAAACCGCATAAAGTAGAAACTTTAAATTTTCAACAGTGAATTATACCACCATAAAGTTTTTATGTTATTTTTTTACAGGTTATTTTATTGTTAAAATAAGCAAGAATATGTCATTTTTAATAAAGGCGTAAGTTTGCTAGAAAGTATGAAACATGTTGACCATTCAACAAAAAGCACAATGTGTTCTTTGGTACCACAAATTGAAATTACCAACTGCAGTACAACGTAAATTTAGAAATGAGTTTGGACAAGAACCTCCTCAGACTAACAGCATTAAGAGATGGTTTAAAAATTTTATGGAAACCAGCAGCATTTTGGATTGCAAAAGATTACATGAACTTGCTATTCGTCAAAGCACAGTTCACAAAGTTTTACATAAACGACAATTTGATGCAACACGAATTGATTTCTTTGAGCTGCAATAAAATACTACACGCACAGCATCAAAAGTATCTTCATCAATGCTTGGCCTACCCGATCTTTTGCAATCCAAAATGCTGCTGGTTTCCATAAAATTTTTAAACCATCTCTTAATGCTGTTAGTCTGAGGAGGTTCTTGTCCAAACTCATTTCTAAATTTACGTTGTACTGCAGTTGGTAATTTCAATTTGTGGTACCAAAGAACACATTGTGCTTTTTGTTGAATGGTCAACATGTTTCATACTTTCTAGCAAACTTACGCCTTTATTAAAAATGACATATTCTTGCTTATTTTAACAATAAAATAACCTGTAAAAAAATAACATAAAAACTTTATGGTGGTACAAATTCACTGTTGAAAATTTAAAGTTTCTACTTTATGCGGTTTTTGAGATATTAAAATTTTAAATGTGTGCAGGACTTTATGGACATGGAACACTATGTACTTGGAATATGAAAGTTTATTGTGGAAAGTCAGCAACAGATGAATAAGAAGTGGACAAGCAAAAAAGGTTTATTTGGAATTGGCACAAAAACCTCTCGGAGAAGGCAGAACCTTGTAGGCTATGTTGACAAGTTTTACACTGGTTACAAACTTGCGCTTTCTTTATTAGAAAATGAAACTCACCTTGCAGGAACTCTTGTGCAAACAAAAAAGACATTCAAAAAAATGTATTTGAAGCAAAACTAAAAAAGGAGAGTTAATATCAAATGAGGATAAAAATGGTGTGATTGTCTTGAAATAGAAAGATACCCGTGCTGTAAGATTGCTAACCATAAGACATGCTCCAATAATGATAAGTAATAATGATTCACAGGTTCAATTGCAGAATACCAATCAGCACTATCCTTCCACCAGTAGCTACCAGATTGTACCACCAAGCAGCATAAATCACAAGCAGCCATCTACCACCATTTTGAACCAAGATGTATCCTCATTGAGAAGACGAAGATTACAAAAAGCTACTGAAAAGTCATTGCCTATTGTGGCCTACAATAAAGCCAAAAAGGGTATGGATTTGCTAATCAAATGGCTTCTAACCTCACAACGATGTGAAAAGGTGTTAAATGGTACAGAAAACTTGCCATTACGCTTCTGTTGGGAATATCGGAAACATATGTCGCATAAAAAGATCCACATAAGAACATTTAGAGAGGAGCTTGCTACTGGCTTTTGAACATCGATGAGCTACAGGAACTAGTGAAAAAATTGTCAAATAACATTCACTTCTTTTGAAGTGAGTAAATGAAAATGGTCAATTAATGCAAGGACCATGCTTTTCCTGCTACAAAAATTTTAGCAAGAAAAGTAGCCGGAAAGAAACCAGGAAAAAATCCAAAAAAAGCGGCACCTAATGCAGCAAATGCCTTGATCAGCCACAGATGTATATGGACTGCTTCAATATTCATAAAAAATAAATTGCAAAAACTTTGTGCTTAAAAAGAAAAAAAAGCGACTTTGTTACGTTTTTTGTACAAAAAAAGGGTTCTTTTTTTATTTTTAATAAAATTGTGAATCTTTACGTTGTGCCCAAGCCAAGAATACCTAATTGTTCATCAGGAACCCCGTTTTTAACACGCGAATAAGAATATTTGCAATGGCTTTCATTACCAATTGCCAGTGCTTGCAGGTAAAGTGTAGACGGCTTCCACCTATGTCAGCCATGGCAGTCAAAGTGTTAAGCAGGACTTTTGGTGTGGCCGATTGGTTTGTTTTATACTAAAGCCAGCACTGATTGCTTATAAGTTGAAGATAAGCACAGCCCAAAAATGTTACCTGTTACAAAAAGTACTCTAGGTGGTGCTTTAAAACTTGTCATCAGGGTGTCCGATGCACAATCTTACTTTTTTAGTGCTTTGTTTTAAACTTTAACAAGGGCGTGCAGAGGTTTGGTGATGCCCGGGGCATTTGCTTGATTCTGCGCCCCCTCCCTTGTTGTAGTCTAGCACTAAAGAATGAGAGAAGGACAATGATTTAAAATTTGTTAAAACTACACTGGTGTCGATAAACAAATAAGATTCGGAAATTTAAATTTAAGATGCTTAAAAAAACATTGGGCTTTTTGATGCTTGTTGTTTTTCTATATTTTTGTTTATTTTATTTTTTTTTATTTCGTCGACCTGAAGCATGTGATTAGTGACACAATATGTCTATTAAAGAGTATTCGTCTACTTAAAAAAACTAGATATTATATTTATAAATGCAAATAAATATCTGTTAGCCCTACAAAAAGAAAGCACTTATGAGACATGATATCTACGTATATTTTCTATAACAAATATCATGTGAAATTGTACAACCATAACGTTTGCTGCATTGCTACCTTAGGTTAAAGCTTTATGTTTTCTAAGCAATAAGTGAGTAGTGACACAGCACATGTTAGTTAAAGTGCTCGTTCCCATAATGATGAACTATTTTGTGACACTAACGTGAGGCACTCTGTACTCGCACTTCAGGACAATCGCTAATTTCCACTGCGGAGCTTAGTAAAATCATTAACCTCCGCTATTGACATACACTGTACAAAATTTTGAAAAACTCGTTATGGTGATTCAGACATTTTGTGTTGCACTGTAAGTACTAAAATCCACTTGGCCCCATTCTTATAAATAGTTTTAATCTAAAAGTTGACACTGTTTAGTAGAAGGTTTTCTGTCAGGTATAATCACACCATTCACGAAAACTCAGCTTCAGTAGCGTAACTTTGCTAAATAGCGCTCATGATTAAGCTTGAATGTGCGCCCCCACAATAAAAATAGAATTTACGCTTCATTAACACCAGACCCAAAAGTCAAGCAAAGCCATAAATATATTTTGTATTTCACACAGAATTCATTCAAACTACGTTGCTATTTTATACTCAAATCACTCTGGGCTATAGCATTCTTTACCTCCTCAGGCGTTAGATAAGCACTTATTCATGTAGCCATCTCCACCGGAAAGATGCTGCCAAGTTATAAAAAAATTTACCACAGATAATACCTGCATCGCATGCAAACTCTAAACAGAGGTTCTCAATCGGTGGCTGCGCAGAGAAATCGTGTGAAAAAATGTTGAAATCTTGTATTTGGAAGCTAGATTTTGTTATGAAGGAACGATTTGATAAAATTAGGTGCGGAATAGAAATAAAGATCTTTTTTTTCTAGTCGTTACTAGATTTTTTCGCTGAAAACGGTCCTGATACAAAATGGCAACTCTGTTAAAACAATTTTGTATAAACTTTTTTTGTCTTGAAGTCTTGAATTTTACCTTCCTAACAAAATGATTTTCCTGCGCCCTTACTGAAGACCAAACACATTGAGCCGCAGCAGTTGCGTTTTAAGCTTTGGGGGCGACGATGTTGAAAAGGTTGAGATCCCTGCTTTAGACTCACAAAAAGGCCAAACCACGCAGATACCTGAATAAAGTAACCACGAGAGACCTTACGTCACAATTCAAATTGTGCGTCAAAATTAGAATCAATTGTATTAAATAATGTGATGTTAGATTTTGTGCAAATTAAATAATTATGTGTAGATTCGATTGAGTGAGGTTAAGTTATGTGCAAGATGAATTGTGCAACCAACAGTCAAAAAATAAGCTAAGCCGAAATAACTGCAGGCTGCCATTTTGTGCAAGGAGCAGACACAGCACAAAGCTGAAAGGTTTAGCAAGCAGTTGCTTGAAAATATGACGCAGTGTTTCATCTCTCTATCAGGTATATTCTTTGGTATGCCGTCCCAAATAAGTTTGGTGTGTTCTCCCAAATAGGTTCCCATTAAATTTATATGAAATGTGTTAGTAGCCTTGTAGTACGTAGAGGCATCCAGCAGTCATAAAATTGTAAGAAAACGTAATTTTTCAATTTGACTCTTTAGGCTAGATGCCCCCTTGTCTTGGATGTCGGGCATGACGCCCCGTTTGCCCCCCTCTACACGCCACTGAGCTTCAACCCTGCATGTTAGCTTTGCAATACACCACAAAGCTGGTTTCTAAGTTTCTACGGTGATGATTTAATTACAATAGCACAACAAATTTTTAAAAAACCTTTAAATAAATATGCTGTGCGAACAAATTTAAAACGATGCAATAGAAACTTATGTGACAATTTGACCAAAAGATTCTTGATCAAGCAACTTATATATAATTACCATTTTTTGTAACATTCCTCTGTGACAATAAGAACTTGTTTTGTTAAAATTCAAATATTAATAGTTTATCAGAATTCCTTTAAAGCAAGAAACCTGGCAAAAATCGATTTATATTTCTGTTATGTTTCGAGCAGCACTGTACTTGAGTAAAAAATTCTTCCTTGCTTTGAACTTTTCTGCTCCTCCACTGCGTGTGATAAACTTTGAACTTTAGGTCCATAAACTTCTCGGTTTTTTTCTAGCTCCGCTTTCTTTTTTTTTGAAGAACAATCTGTTAAATTGTTTAGCTAATAGTTTCAAAATTTTCTTTTTCAATATTTATTTAAGTTATTTTTATCGATTGAAACACTTTAATTTGTGTGATTATCCTTGCTAAATTATTACCAGTGATAAGCCTACAAAAGCTTGCTAAAACAATAAAAGCAAGTTTTTTGTTATTATTTTTAAAGAATTTACCTTTTTTCTTCTCTAACTTAATCCAAGAGTGAGCAACGTCTTCTGGCACCTGGCCCATTATCGTCCGCATGCAGACCTTCTCGTCTGGATTGAAGCTGAGGGAACTTCCGGGTCTTTGAAGAGGACTTGCTCGCATAGCTTTCTTTAAAGCTTGTTTGTGCGCTGAAACGTACTTGTCCAGGCTTGATTGGGCTCTACCTGCGCAACAAGTTCATAGTTGGGTGCTTTGGTCGAGGGGGGCTGCGATAGGAAAGAAAGTGAGTTTTCGATATTTAATTGTTACAAACACATCATTGCTCACCTCCGTATCTTCTCAATGCTGCCTCTCGCGGGTTGAAACATCCATCGATCTCTTTTAATCGGGTCACGAGGAACACGCTAAACAGTAAATGACCTTAGGGTCGAGATTTAAAACAATAGCTATTGAATCAAGTGCAGCATGGTGGGGAATGATGAGAGCCATGTAATAATGCCTAATGAAACAGTTTTAAAACAAATTCTTAAATAAGCTAGAGAGGCTTTATCTTAATATATTGTCAAGACCCACATAAATAGGAGGACCTCAGGTTCCACTTCATGACAACTTGTCTGATACGCAGGCTCCATATAGAAAGTTGAACAACACATTTATGGTTTCTTTATGAGCCTCTTCTAATGCTTTATATTTAGTTTTAAAGTGTAAAAATAGAAAACCAACTTTGATGTATGAAAAATAATTGTTACTCACACAAAAGTTGTTTTTTAGATTAAAAAAAACAGGCAAAATTTTAAAAAATCATAGTTTGATCAATAAAATTGTTGGAAAATATTTTATGAAATCGAACACACTTAGATGGGTGGGGTTTGTTGCTACGCCCCCGGGATGAAGGTCTGACCCGTCGTTGAGTGGGTTCGTCGAGGGTCTTCGCAGCATGCTGACCATTGTATGTGGTCACATTTTCTTTGTTTACCTCCACCTGCCTTTTCCAATATTTTTTAGCTGATCTCTGAAAGACAAATTCAATTGCAAGTCATTCTACATGATGAGAGATCCCATATACAAGAGGATAAAAAGTTATGAAAGATTACAAATTATAGAAGATCACAACCTCGCAACCACAACGTCATTGGTTGGTCTTTCATAACTTAAATGGTCGATTCTCGGCTCATTTCTAGCATACACATTAGTACCGAGTCACGCGTGGCTATGGCAGAGTGTCGCTGAGCCACCGCTGGCACGGCCTTGTATTTCTACTTTTGATCTTGTTTATTTCTAAATTTTAGGTTGAACCTTGTGTTTTTTATCAAATTAATAATTTAGGAAAAATTCTTCAGGTAGTTGAATGGAAAAATTTCTCAATTTTAATGCAAAAAAAGAACTTTTTAGAAAAGTTACTCGCAGAAAATTTTCGCTAAAAAGCTTGGTGAAGACAAAAAGAGGTTTTCACTTGCGACAGTTTCGTTCAATTCAGTTAAAGATACTTCGCGGCAAAGTGAGGACCTTCTTCAACATGATCGAAAAAATAAAAAAGGAAAAACCGCCTCAATCAACCAGAAATCAATCAGAAATAAATCAAAAAAATTAATCAAAATTGACTGAGTTTTTGTAATCACTTTAGCTTTTGGAAACTATTGCTCACTTTGTCAGGTGTAACTAAGTTAGTAGTACAGATTGCTATGTGATTGATTGCTCACCTGACGACTTGAGGAGTAATTCACGAAAGCTGTGTCATTGAAAAATACTTAGTTAACTTTAGTGCGTTTTTCTAAATCATTTTTTATTGTGTTTTCATTTTACATCAGAATATTTGAATAGTATAAAAGATTGAACTAGAAAAATGATTTGGGAACATGGTCGAGTGATTAAGAGCGCTGTCATTGCAATTGGCCTGGTCGCAGTTCAAAACTTACTCACGCCATTCTGTTGTGTCCTTGGGAAAGACATTTTGCGGCACTTTCCCTGCTTGAAGCTCTTGGCAAGCAATTCTAAATTTTAATCATACCTCTATAAAAACGGAAAAATCAAAACAAAATATCTCAACCGGACAGTAAAATATCTTGGCATTTCCGGAAGCAAGTTGAGGTAATTGCTTGCCCTATGTATAGCAACTCTGTCGCTTCCTGTGAGTCAAGAGAATAAATATAGAGATGAAATAAAAAGTAGAATTGAAATATAGTCGATAATATCAAGACAGTATTAGTTCCGCAAAGGCGGAAGCAGAAATATAGCAAAGGGCACCGTACTCTGATTTTATTGCTTCCGCAGTTAAACTTTTACCGAATTTACGTTCTATTCTCAAACTTATAAACAGCGGGCACTTCATTTTGAAGCCGCTTTTATGCCTTCATTTTGAAAAAAACACTTTTTATACTCCCTTTCCTTTTAAACCAATGACAAAACAGTCTCTTAATATTTATGCATTTGTCCAGGCATTAATATTTTTGCATTTGTCTATATAAAAGAGTAACGCACCAACCCTTGTTGCGATGCGCCCCAAAAGTCCGAAGAAAGCGAGTACGAAAAAAATTACGATTGTCGCACTGATTGGACATCCCTGGATTAGATTTATTAAATTGAATTATTGTTATATCGTCACAATGAAGCACAATACGTGAAGTATGATGGCAAAATCAGTGAGTTGATTATTTGGTGACGACCAACGACCAATGATTCAGGCAGTGCAGCAGTCTGGGGTAGTAAAAGGATAAACCCTCGGCCCCAGTCCTGCTTGTGTCTGCCCTGGAGTGGATGTCCTTCAAACGACGACGACGACCAACGATCCCTAAACCAGGAACCAAAAGCTGATGCGAATTCTGTCAATCATTAACGCTTTTTTTTAATACTCGAAGTAGGGGGCATATTTGGCCTTTTTATTAATCACGCTCGCAATTCCTCAAGGGAGCGAGACTTAATTAGGTCATAGACAATGGGTAAATGCCGAACACCAGCTCGTCTGTGATTATGCGGAACCTTGGCTTTTTTGGGCAAACTTGAACTATTGATATTGAGGTCTTCATTATGACCGCGTTTTCAACAATTCAGCAACGACTAGTTAATAAATGTGAGTTTAAAAAGCAATTTTTAACCAAAAAACATTAAGTCAGAAGTAAACATCTTTAAGCAGTTTTTCATATTATCTAGCGTTTTTAGGCGGGGGTGGGCGTAAAAAAGCCCAATTAGATAAGCCTCGCTCATTCAAGAAACCCCGAAAATATAAAACCGACAATACTTTTTTCAGTTGCTTCCTAATCAAATCATCAATGGACCTGATTTAGTTTTTTGTGGGGGGGAGCTTTCGTTAAACTTACGCTGATCCTGCTTGGCGTGGAAAACTGCTTAAATATTTTTCACCCTTTAATCAAAAGCTAAAGCGCGGTATTTTTTACTAAAGTTAAGTGAGAATTAAAAAAAGAGCCATTGAAGATCTTTGGTTTATTTTTGTAACAAAACAGCGAGCTTTGGCTTTTGATTAAATAAAAATCTTTTTTGTCTTTGGTTCAATTTAAAAGAAAAATTAATTTTGTCTTAAGAAAAAAAAAACAATGTAAAAACAATTCTATATACCATTTGTTAGTCTAACTTTTGAGCCTGGGCAATATTTGTAGAGCCACCAGCGTCTAGAACAGAAGGCAGCTCAAAAAAAATTGTTTATTGTTGTTAAATTTAAACAAAAATAACTCACTTTAATTTGATCAATCAGCACAGGACTGACTGGCACGGCAATAGGCTTCATTTTGATGTAATAGGGTGCAGATGCTGATCTCCCTTGCTTTTGCAAATATTCTTCAAAGTTTCTTGCGACATAAGTGTGACAATCTTCATTTGCCATCATCATCTTTATTCAAACTGAATTGATTTTTTGCTTTTGATCTGAAAAATTGTTTTCAGAACAACAAATAATAATAAATTCATTCATTCAAAAAAAAATCAAATAATTTTATCTTAGAATAGACTTAATGAGATGTTTTAATAAAATGATCTTAGCAGGCTATGTTTGGTTGCAAAGCATGTTCTCCAAGTAAATAGCGACCTTTTTTACTTTAAATCATAATCTGCTTTTATCTAACTAAGCCATAGATTTGAACACTTGGACTGCAAGCATCTTGTAATCTGGATCCAGCCACAAAAATTATGTCATTTTTCCGACGTTCGACTTGCGGACAAATTAATAATAGTTTGCTTTGGTTTAGTCAACGCCCAAAGCTGGTCAAATGTACCATCCGCGGATACAGCGATAAATACAGAATTAAAAATAGACTTCTCCAGTTCTCGTTTGTTTTTTTCACAATAGTAATAAATTTTACAAATAATCTTTGACAAGTTACTCTTTGAACACTAAACACGTCCTGTCTCAGTGTCTAAACCTTGCATAAATGAACCTGTCATGTCATGTCATAAATGAACCTTTATTTGAAATGTGTACAAAACTTTCTTGAAAAGAAAACAAACTCAAGATAATTTTCGCCACAAAACTAAATCGAAGCCAGAAAATTTTATGAATGAAGAAACACAGAACATAAATCAAGAATAAACTTGATGAAACGTTATGTACAATTACTAATTATTACAAGGCGACTTCATGGGGTTTAAACCTACGTATTTATTTGTACACATAAATTGACTAATTACATTAAATTAAGGTCTATTGTTCTGCTGAACTGCGATATATAAAGGTAAGAACCTCACTACAAGAATTTGCCAGCTATTGATAACGAGTTTCCCATTATTCCAAACAATAGAAGTGTTTGTTGCCCTCATAATAGCTTGTGATATATTATTATCTCACAATGTCACATTATTGAAGCGAATTGTTTTGTTTGTAAAACCTTATCAGCAAAAGTTAATTTTACTCTTCCAAAATAACCGACATAGGTTTGATCAAGGCCGTAACTATCGGCGGTGCAGCCTGTGCAATCCACTGGGGCCCCAGCTCGAGAGGGCCCTGCATTGCCACATTTTATTGTAAAATATTTTCTTTAAAAACTCAAGTAAACTTATTATTATTAAATGTCACACTTCATCAATAATTTTAATTTATATTTAACCATCTAAT
Organism: Diplosoma virens; assembly: GCA_963680785.1. Lineage (NCBI taxonomy): Eukaryota > Metazoa > Chordata > Ascidiacea > Aplousobranchia > Didemnidae > Diplosoma > Diplosoma virens. The sequence goes on along the minus strand of OY796890.1, from coordinate 1,411,738 downwards.
TTATTTGAAGTATTTCTTAATATATTTAAAGTTTCGATTGTGACGTATTTATTTTTATTGTGACGTACTCATGACGTAATGGGTACGCTATCCCCACTCAAGTCTTTTTAGTAAAATAAGTTTAAGCTATAATAATCATATAGCATCATATTTATTCGCTTTATTTTACCTTGTGATTGTTTTATGATTTTATGACGTAAGTCACACGTTATGTCACCCGATGGTTTCAGGATAATTCTACGATTTTCCACCATAGTTCAGTAGCTTAATAATAACACATGTTACATAACTTGTTTACCAACCTTTTAACTTGGTGGTTTGTGACGTAACAGTAACTGTTTGGCTGGCTTGTATCGTCGTAAAATAATTAATTAAGAAAATATGGTATCTTCTCAAAGTTGCTAATTTTTTCTGGTAAATTTTGCCCCCTTCATATAAATAGCTAAATTCGTAATTTGTGCTGTGAAAGTCAGAGTTTTAAGGGTTAGTGAGATGTAACGCCTTAGTTTGTGAGAATAGTGATTATTTTAAATTGACTAAATAAACAAACTCTCTCTCTCTCTCTCTATTTGAATAAGCTACGTAGATTCAGTTTAGCCATTTGGGTGCTAAACCTAATTCTATTAGTCAGTGATCAGTTTTGTGATTTCTGTTAATAAACTTCTTTCGTTGAAAGTAATTGTGATTTGAGTGATTGAAAATTCAGGTTTTAGCTTTCTATTTGAATCCTTTTTGCTAGACGTACCGTAGTCCGTACGCTCGCAGCAGTACTATTTCGTGAGCCGGAAAAACAATAACAAAGAGAGTTTGTTACATTAAACTTTACTAAACGCTGTCTAAATTTTATTCAACTTTTTAGGTTTTGAGTAACAAGATTGTAAAACTCTACTTGACTGCATTTTAACATGAAAAAAAAATTATCAAAGCGGAGCACAATACAGACAAGCTAAGAGGAGAAAAATGGTTGAGGCAGCCAGAAACTCTCAGCACTGACTTCGTGGCTAGCTCGACCAGAAACATCCAGAGCGGATAAGCAAGACGTCAAAATTTGTGAGACAGAATCTATTCCCCAACTTCTTGACGTTAACAGTTTTAACAATAGTACCAATGAAGAAAATTCCGATACTACTAAAGATAGATCAGATTAAAGCAAGAATGACAACTTTCCCACCATCATTGTAAATTCAAAGATTAAGAAAGTAATTATTGCAGCAGGTCCCCCAAAAATATGAAGGACTTTTTCCTAAAGATTCGCTCCAAAGCGTTCGTTTATTTTCAACAATTTATTACCATTATGTAACACAATCAAGTCTAAAACTATTTTTTACTTTTTTTATTTTTATCTCTATATTTATCCTGCTGACTCGCAGGAAAGCGACGGAGATGCTATACATAGGGTAAGCAATTATCCCGACCTGCTTCCGGAGATGCCAAGTTATTGCTGTCTGCTAGTAATTTAATAGAGATATTACTGTAATTTAGAACTGCTTGCCAAGACCACCAAGCAGGGAAAGTGCCGTAAAGTGCCTTTCCCGAAAACACAACAGAATGGTGCAAGTGGGTTTTGAACCAAGATCATGTTGATCATTATTCCGGTACTTTAACCACTGGACCACGCTGCCGACTAACTACAAAGATATTGGTTATGTTATTCATTAAGCATGGACCGTGTTTACTGCCAGCTATGATGGTTATTTTCTCATGAAAATGTCTCTCCAGGAATTTCTTACACACTTCAAAACTCTTAGGGTACAACAGGTTTAAATGATTGCAGGCATTTATTGCAGTGAATTCGAGGCCATAAAAGCTCCACATATCATGCGGAGGCATGTGTCATATACGAGCAGTGGAGAAACAGGGGGATAATAAAAGAAGCGTTGCACTAGTCTTTGCTGGAAAAAACAAACTTTTGGCAAAATTTTTTGGAAAGGCTAGTGAATGTTACGTTGATGTTAGCAAAGTGCAACTTACCTTTTCGCGGATCCAGTGAAGAACTTTCGAAGGTTAACAAGACCATTGAGTTGGTATATAATTTTTTCGGACATTGTATTGGGAGGCAAAAGCTTCAGAATGTCCATGATCGTTATTGCTCAAATCTTACATTAAAAGCGTTAAATCCAACTCCGGTGGTCTGGTCGGTATGATACTGTTTATGCTTTAAAGGAAAAATTTTGTGACGATGTGAAATGCTTGACTCACATAATACTTACCAGCACGAAGCCAAAGAAAAAAGATGAAGCTATGGCAATAAAGAAGCAGATAGAAAACTTTGACTTTGTATGCATGCTGCTTGTGCAATGAAAAATTTTGCAGATCGTCAGAAGCATTCCTGAGAAAGCTATGTAGTGTAAAACAATTGACTTAATTTCTGCCCATAAACTTTTTCCAACTGCTTCTGAAAACATTGCTTAACTCAAAAAGAGTTTTGACGCAATAGTAAACGAAGTTTCCACTATTGCTTCTACATGAGGTTTGCCAAGATAATTTTTAAACAAAAAAGCAAAGAAAACAAGAGTTTACTTCAATAAAACATCCGAAGGAATAACGTCTGCACCAACGACAAGTCACCTGAGCGTGGTGGTGCAGTCCCCTTCCCTGCACTGGGGAGGTTCGAAATGGCTTGTCAATTCCCCCAGGGTCTCATTCTTGGGCGATTCTTACGCGGACAACTCTTCTCCTCGTTTTTTGTCCCTGCTGTCCAATGCGCAATCACATATGGACAGCATTTTTAAACCCAAATGAACGCCTCCCCATTTCTTCTACTGTCTGTCCGACAACTTTCCTTAGTCTCTTCTCCCACCCCAAATCTTTTCTTTACCTATCCTACTCACCGCTGCTTCTTATTCTTATACTTCTTCTCATCAGCGGTGACATTCATCCCAACCCAGGCCCTATAGATCCCTGTCTGTCTGCTCCCGTGGAGTCACCTGGGGAAACAGGTCGGTACAATGTACCAATTGTTCTCTCTGGGTACACCTCTCCTGTTCCGGTCTCTCCCCCACAGACTTTCGCAAAATCTCCCCGGGACACTCTTGGACTTGTCCAATGTGCCCATCCTCTTCCCAAACCTTCCCATCCTTCTCACATTCTAACCCCGTATCTTCATCCACAAACACTCCCAAACCCATATCTTCATCTACAAATATCCACAAACCCACATCTTCAAAAATGAAACCCCCCAAAACAACTCTCCACCATTAATAACTCCATCGACCCTCCTAATCACCCCCAACTAATTTTTACTTACCGTTTCTCAGCGTCGTCTCTACCTCCTCCTCAAATCGAACATACCATTTCTCCTCTCACACAATCTTTTTTCGTGCAGCACATACACCACACCTTAAGATTAAGGTTTTGAAATCTAGGTTTATTAAAAAGAGTTAACATTGACGGAAAAATTGATCAAACCAAAATAAGAGATTAGCCAAAATTAAATTTTTCCGAGATACCGGTCTCTCCTGTGCAAACTGAAATTCTATCATGTCAACCAAAATTTCAAATTGCAGCATGACTACCAAAATTTGCTTTTGTTGGCAGTGCCATTTTAATATAAAAAAATGCCCTTCTTTTAAATTTTGCCCCCCTGAAAAAAAAATTTGGCGCCCCTGGATATTACCATGTGGGGTACGTCTTCACAAAGTCAAATTCATGAAGTTGAAGTGCGATTAAATAACATTATACAAACAATTACCTGTAGTAAGAAATTTGCCCAAGTCACTGAATTATACAAAAAATTAAATTTTTTAAAAGTAAAAGATGTGTATAAATTAGAACTGGCTAAATTCATGTATAAACTATTCAAGAATAAATTACCAGAAATGTTTCAAAATAGCTTTACCAAAATTGGAAATGCTCATAATTAGGAAAGGAAAAATAATATAACTGCCAATTATTATCTCCCCCGTGACTCAAAAAGGCAGGTCATAACAAATTAGAATATTGCGGTGTCAAACTTTGGAATGAAATTAACGCCAATTTAAAGAAACTACCCAAGTATATTTTCAATAAGCAATATAAAAACGCACTCTTAAGCACTTATTAATAACTTGCTAGGTCTCATTTACAGTAAAACTCATAATAGCTGATCGAGGTCTTAATTATTGTGTTAAAATTGTACGTACTAAAATGATTTCAGTTTGATTAATTTTAAATTTGCTACATGCAAAATGTGGAAATAGCATGTGATGCGCTGATCTAATTTCAATTTTGAAAAATCTACAGTAGTCTTTAATCATATGGAAATATATTAATATTCTATGAAAAATTACTTTACTGTTTTTTCTAAGCTGATGAGTCTTTGGAAAAAATGCTTTGTGGCACTTTTTATATTTGGCGCTTTCATACTGACTACTTTTTCAACATGAACAGCGTCCCTCGGGAAATAACATTCAAAGCGTTTTATTGCCATAAACTTTTTGAGTCGGCGTAATTAACAATTTGTACAGTCGCAATTAGTGTGTTATCAAATTACTTCTGAAAAAAAAAAAACCTTGCGCGATGAAAAGATGTGATCGCACAACCGAGAATTCTCGTTTTTCACCAGGAACTGGCTATTAACTATTATTCATTTACCATTTACATAATTATAAGTGTAAGACAAGTCATCTTAATTATTTTGTTGTATTATTGTTTTGTTTGGTTTTTTTTCTTTCTTCTTTTCTATTTTTATTATTATTTTTTTGTTGTGCTACAGGGAGCACCTTGACTAACGGTTCTTCGGTGCTTCCTGACAAAAAATCGCTTTATGTTTGTGCAAATATTGTTGCTTATTTTTTGTGAAATAAACTGTTTCATTCATTCATTCATTCATTTTTTTGTATAGGCTCACGTCTGTTAGGCTACCACTGGACATAGTCTATATCAGTAGTTCCCAATGCCGGTTTTGATCCGCCAAGTATTTTTCTTTCTGTCAAGCTAATTTTAAACCGTTAAATATCAATGTAACCAATTGCTTACAAATATTGAATCATCGACCGAGTGCTATTGTAACCAAATAATACACGCTTCAGCGCGCTGATGGTAACTTTAATATTTTTGTATGTACCGATGTCGATATCTAGATGAAGAGAATGTTGTAATGAGACAGTGGCGTGCGGTCAGGGCATGCAAGTCATGCGTTGCATGACCAAATTTTTAGGAATTGCATGACGAACTTTTGTGCGATGAGGTAGATATCGATGAATTCAATGAGAAATATTACTTGTTTGGTATGAAATCTGAGGTCGTTCCGAGACGAAGACCTATTTTTTTGTGTTAATTTAGGGCGAAAAGTAAGAAATCGAAGACTGGTTACCCGTGATGACCTTTTTTTTTAGAGATCACTGTATTTTGAGAACAAAAAATGCATTACCCACAACAATTTGAAGTGATGACCTGTTTTTTTTCTAAAGATCACCGCATTTTGAGGACGAAAAGTGCATTACCCAAAACAATTTCAAGCGACGATCGTTTTGTTTGTTTAGAGATCACTGGATTCTAGGGACGGAAACTGCATTACCTAGGAAGGATTTCTTGTGATAAACTTTTTTTCAGAAATTACCATAAATCTAGGACAGAAATTGGTCTTGAATAAACCCAATTTTATGACCCGGTTTTGGCATGCCAATTGCATGACTAGTCTTAGAGGTCACCGCACGCCACTAGATGAGACGTAAATAAATACAATCTTTTTGAAAGAACAAAAATCTCTTTTGTTATAAGGTCCATTTTGAAGATAGCCAGGTAAAAAAAAGGGGCAGTTAAAAGGTTAATACGTAATCGTAAGCATTGCTAAGTTGTTACTTCTTGAAAAAGTCATTTTTGCTTGACCGATTCATAGAAGTAAACTAGCGTATCGCGCCTTCCTTGATAACGCAAAATTGTTTAATAATGTAAGTTAACCTTTCAGTATAAGCTAAGCTTTGTGCTACTACGTTTGTTTCATTATAAACTGCGTCTAGCTTTCAAAAAGTTTTAATACAAAGTCATTCTTCACTTCAAAGACCTGCTATAGCTAGTCTTGTTAAAATACAAAAAGATTATGAAATCAATGAAACAACATAGCATTATGATTTATCTAAATAAGAAGGATGTAAGACTTCTGAAACAGGTAGTGGTTAAAATGGGAATGAAGCAAGTATCAATAGACTTATTACAAGTAAAGCAAACTACAAAAAGAACATTAGATTAATTGAGTGTCACAGAAGTACGAAACGAAAAGGGGAATTTGTCAGAGAATGTGAGAAAAAATATTTACAGCTTGGTTTTATTATAGCACCGTGTAGTGTTTATTTATTTTTATTATATTTATCCTCCTGACTCGCAGAAAAGCGACAGAGGCGCTATACAATATAGGGCAAGCAATTATCCCGACCTGCTTCTGGAGATGCCAAGATATTGCTGTCCTCTTGAAATTTTTTAATAGAGATATGACTATAATTTAGCACTGCTTGCCAAGACCACCAAGCAGGGGAAAGTGCCGTCAAGTGTCTTTCCCAAGTACACAACAGAACGGCGCGAGTAGGTTTTGAACCGAGACCGTGTCGATCACGATCCCGGCGCTTTAACCACTCGACCACGCTGCCGACACGTGAAGAATCTGCACCAACGACAAGCCACCTCAACGTGGTGGTGCAGTCCCCTTCCCTGCACTGGGGAGGTTCGAAATGGCTTGTCGATTCCCCGAGGGTCTCATCCTCGGGCGATTCTCCCTTGGACAACTCTTCTCATTTTTTATCCCTGCTGTCCAATGCGCGGTCACATGTGGACAGCACTCTTAAGCCCAATTGACCGCCCCCCTACCCCTTCTATTCTCTCTCGAACATCTCTTCCTCGTCCCTCCTTCCACTCCAAACCTCTTCATTACTCATCCCACTCACCGCTGATTCTTATCTCTATGCTTCTTCTTATCAGCGGTGATATTCACCCCAACCCTGGCCCTATACACCCCTGCTCTGTCTGCTCCCGTAGAGTCACCTGGGGAAACAGATCAATACAATGTACCAACTGTTCTCTCTGGGTACACCTCTCCTGTTCTGGTCTCTCTCCCGCTGACTTCCGCAAACTCTCCCCGGGACACTCTTGGACTTGCCCAATGTGTCCATCCTCTTCTCAACCCCCCCTCCCTCTCACACTCCAATCCCGTATCCTCATTCTTTTCTGTATCTCCATCCTCTCACACTCCAAATCCCCCACCTTCACTCACAAACAACCACAAAACCATATCTTCAAAAACTAAACTCTCCCCCAAAACAACCTCGAATAATCCCACCTATCTTCCTAATCACCCCCAACTAATTTATACTTACCCTCCCTCAGCATCGACTACTCCTTCTCCTCAAACCCAACAAACCACCTCTCCTCTCACACAATCCTCATTTCATCCTTCCTCTCCCTCTCGAAACAACCTCCGAATCCTACAGTGGAATGCTAATGGGATTCGCCCGCGTCGTACTGAACTCCTACACTTTCTCTCTCATAATCAGTACGATCTCATCTTCATACAAGAGTCACACCTCTCCTCTGACTCCACTTTTCGTATACCAGGCTACAAAACTCTCCAAAAGAACCGTTTTATGACGAGGAGAGGAACCACCAACTTTACGGGAAACCTAGGAGGAGGTGTTCTGATACTTGTCAAAAACGGTCTATCTTACACTTCACTCTCCACACAATCCCTCTCCTCCCTCGACCCCAGCTCCGATTATTTAGCTATCGCAGTTAAAATAAAAGGAGCCGCCCCTATACATCTTTTTAACGTCTATGTCCCTCCTATCCGCTCCTCTTCCTCCGACTCTCGCCCAAAATCCTTTTCACCCTTTCTCCTACCATCATCCCCTACCACTTACATCTTTGGCGACTTTAACAGCCATCATTCATCCTGGGACTCCCACTCACCGGAAGACCAATCAGGCAAAGATCTGTTTGATTGGCTCCTCTCCTCTGATCTTTTGCCTCTTAATAACCCCGAACACCACACCCTACTACACCGTGCCACTGGAAACCGCTCTTCCGCTGATCTTTCCCTAGTTCCTACCCGAATAGCCTCTAAATGCACATGGCAGACCCTTCCGGACCTCGGCTCAGATCATCTTCCTATCTCCATCACTATTCCCACTTCCCCCTTAATTAACTCTTTCCACCGCCCCCCTCATTTAACTATAATAATGCTCGCTGGGATGAATACCTTACTTATATTGATACCCACTGCCCTACTCCCTCTAACTTTACAACACTCTCTCTTTCTGAAGCCACCCACACCTTCACCAAACTCCTCAATGATGCCGCCACTTCTGCCATTCCTTTCGGCAGCATCATTTTTTTTTTTTTTTTTTTAAAAACCGTCCTGCTAAAGCCTGGTGGTCTCCTGAAGTCGCAGATGCCGTCGCAAAACGCCGAAAGGCATTTGCGAAGGCACACTGTTCCGAAGAAGACCGCCAGCACTATATCGCTACTTCCAGATATACCTCCACTGTGATCAATAAGGCTAAAGCCAAGTCATGGCAGAATACTTGCTCTAGCCTTTCTCCTAAAACCCGTCCCAGCGAAGTCTTTTCTCTACTTCGCTCCATCTCTGGCTCCCCCTCCCCAACTACTTCTGACCTTCCCAATTTCTCAAATTGCCATACCCCTATAGATTGTGCCAACCATCTCTCCTCACACCTACAGTCCCATTTCTCTACCCAAACCCCAAAACCTTTTCGAAGCACCGAGAAAGCCCAAATGAAGCAAATCAGAACTGCACACTGCAACACCCTGCATTCCACTTTCTGTTCACCATTCTCCTCAATTGAACTCTCTACAGCTATCTCTCAACTCTCAACATCAACCTCCTCAGGCCCTGATCAAATTACCTACCCTCTTCTATCCCACCTACCACAATCTGCGTTAAATTTTCTTCTATACATCTTCAACCTTTCTTGGTCAACACACACCTTCCCATCTGCTTGGAAACAATCAACAATCATCCCCATTCTCAAACACGGAAAACCCTCTGACTCACCTTCTTCATATAGACCCATTTCTCTCACTTCATGTACCTCCAAACTCTTCGAAAGAATGGTTTTAGGACGACTAACCTATTTTCTCGAACTACATGACATTCTCTCACCCGTGCAAGCTGGTTTTAAACCTGGTAGATCGACTGTAGACCAGGTTCTCCTTCTCTCACAGTCAATCGCAGATTCCTTCCACCAATCTAAGCCAGGCGCACGTACAGTCCTTGCCACTGTGGATTTTGCGAAAGCTTTTGACTCAGTTTGGCACTCTGCCCTCCTCTCTAAACTCCTCTCATTAGATCTTCCTCTTTGCTTTGTCGAATGGATACGATCCTACCTCTCAGATCGCCGTTCGAAAGTCCGTATCTGTAATTCATACAGTCGTCCTTTCCGTCTCCGAAGAGGAGTTCCCCAAGGTTCGGTTCTAGGACCAGTTCTCTTCTCTATATACATAAATGACCTTCCCTCTTTCCTTCCTGCATCTGTTAAGACCTCTCTTTATGCAGATGACCTAGCCATCTGGGCCTCCTCCCCGAGAGTTGAGTGTGCAACCGCTGTAGTACAAGCTGCCCTCAACAGACTGGTGGAATGGTCCTCAAAATGGCGCCTTCCTCTCAACCCCCTCAAATGTGAAACATCCTTCTTCAGCTTAGACCCCTACCAATCACGTATACAACCCTCTCTGCACATTCTTAACACTCCTCTCAAATTCAACCCTTGTCCAACCTTTCTCGGTGCAACTTTCGACCGCACTCTCTCTTTCAAATATCACGTCTTATCCTTACGGAAAAAGTTTCACAGCCGATTCCGTGCTTTTCGCTCCATTGCCTCTGCCTCCTGGGGCCCATCAAAAGAATCCTTATGTACCTTATACAAAGCTTTCATCCGCCCCATCCTCACCTATGCTTCCCCAGGCTGGTTTCCCTTCTCATCTCCTACTCACATCACCTCCGTGGAGAGGATGCATAGATCTTCCTGTCGAGTAATCACAGGTTGTCTATCGTCCACTCCCATTCCTCTACTTCATATAGAAGCACTTCTACCTCCACTACGAGTCACCCTCACTCACCAATCCCTTTCCTTCTTTGAACGAGCCCTCCGTCTACCTCCCACCTTTCCCATAGCCTCTCTTGCGAACTCCAACTCCCGTACACGTCTCAAAAAGTGCTCATGGAGATCCTTCTCCAGATCACATAACCTTACCCCTAACCTACATCTCACCCGTGAACCACTAATCCTCTGCCCTCCTAAACCCCCCTAGTCTACTCCATCTAATTACACAATCTCACTCCACCTCTCATCCCCATGCTCTCGCAAAGACCCTCCCTCCCTTCGCAACACTGCAGCTACCTCCCATCTTTCCACTCTATCTCACAGCGATATCTCTGCCTGGACTGACGGTTCGGTACCTGGCGGGCTGGGACAGGGTGGTGCAGAGATACACATCAAGTGTACAAAGTGTGTCACTGCTACCTCGCTTTCCTTCTCGACTGGTCTCTGGGCTACCAGTTATAGCGCTGAAACCTTCGCTCTCCTACATGCTCTTGAGTGGTGTATCTCTCACTCCAAGGCATGTAATTTCGACTCTATCACCTTCTTTTCCGACTCTTTATCTGTCCTTTCAACTCTCTCTGCCCCCCTACCATATTTAACCCCACAATCCCTATCCAATACCCAATCTCTTCTTAACTCCCTATCTCAATCCAAGGTTATCCATTTTCAATGGATACCTGGTCACTCTTCCCTCCCAGGTAACGACTTAGCTGACTCTCTAGCTAAAGTCGGTGCCTCTCTCGATCCCTCCAGTATACCAGTATCCCTCACACCCCTTATCTCCTCCCAACGACTATCCCTCTACACCAGTTGGAGACGCAGTGTCCAATCTGGTTTCTTTCATCACCAAATCCCTACAGTATCTCCCGAGGAGCTTACTCTCCCTCGCTCCACTCGCTGTGCTCTCTCCCGTTTACGCTGCAACGGGCACAGCACTCTCCTCAACTCTTATCTCCACAGGGTTGGTCGAGCCGAGACTCCTTCTTGAGCAACTGTGGTTCTGAACCACAGGATCTCTCACATCTCGTGCTCGACTGCCCTGTACTAGACCCTCTGCGTCGGGCCATTTTCGGCCACACCCCTTCTCTTCTGGACCTCTGGTCCCGTCCACGGGGAATCGCCCGACTATTGGGACTCCGCGGAATTGATCCGCGCCCCCATCCCTAGGAATGGGTCGGGTAAAACCACCACCACCACCACACGTGAAGAATCGCCACGGCCCTTATGTTTGGTGTAACCCCAAATTCTCTCAAATGACGCTATGACTCAAAGCACAATTAACAGAACTTGCGTTTTAAAAATTTCTTTCATGCCACGCATACTGGCAGCAATACAACAGCAAATTTCAAACTAACCCTGGTTTTGTACGTAAATAGATTGACATTTTGTAGTTTGAGTTGATTTAATTGCCCTTGTTGTAAATTTTTGTCTTAATTACATAGCCTATGCCAAAATCTTGCATTACAATATGCCACATTTTAAATTTTAGTTCTATTCACAATACAATCTTTTGTTGCCGGTCCGTGAATATCTTTTAAAATTTTACCGGTCCGCTAGTGTAGAAAGGTTGAGAACGGGAATTGGGAATTGGGAATTGGGCATCTAGGCTAATTTATCAATCATCGTACGAAAAGGTGCAAATAAATGCTATACATCGTGCAGATCTATTCTATAACATGAACACTAAACGAGCTTGTGTTTTTCTACTTGGGGATTGATATTAGGATCTGTTTGAGCCAGATAACTTTTTTTATACTGTAATATTTCAAATGGGACATAATCTTTAACAAATGTTTTAATATTTTAATTCAATTTTCAACACGGATTGGGGGTTGTTTCCAGAATATGGAAATAGAACACGAAAAACAACAGCTTAAGCGGATCTTACGGAACATTTTAGTCCAAGGAGTTCATGAAAACGAAGCTAGTATGGGGGTCGCGGAGAGTTTTAGTTACGGCCAAAGAAAACGTCGTCAAGAAGACAGCCGACACGACAGCGAAGTGCACTGCAACTGAGGACGTGTCGGCAGCCAGGGTGAAAGTCCAAGAAGCCTCTCTAGAAAAATCAACCGGAGAAAACAAAACTGAGAATGTTTTAAAATCTCTTTTATCGACTTAATTCATGAATGAATCTCGGAGTTTGTTAAAAAACGCTGATGATTTAAAACGGGAATGACGTTGACTTTATTGACGCGAACAAAACAGCCACAAAAAACCAGCACCGATTCACACCTGATATGAGCACCTTGTTGTAAATCACAGTTCAAAATTCTTTTGATCAAACGCTTACAGCTTCATTAACAAGCGGCAGTTGGAATTGAAAGAGTCAAATGATTGATGTCTACTGCACTTTTGACAAAACAAAACAAAAAAATCAAGCAATCATGTACTTAATAAAACAACAACACTGTCATACAATGGGAGGGGAGCGCAAGATCGACAAGAAAATAATCGTTTAAACTGATTCCGTTAAAAAAAAATATATACTTGGCAAGTACAAAAGCTAAGTGACAGGAAAATGCTGGTAAATAAAATCTCTTTGTTATGAAAAAGAGGATGGGAGTCACATGATTAAACAAGAGTTGGCGTCGGATTCCTGCAAAGTGAAGATAAGTTCAATGCCGGTTACTGATGTAACATTCCATTCTAGTGGTTATTTAACAAACAAAAGCAAGCTAACTCGAACTACACAACGTCGAATGGGATCAGCAGCCGCAGGTCCATCCATCGACAAGCAGGGTTCGCTCCAACTGGGCGCGAGCACCTGGCCACAAGCAACAGCGCGATTATTGAACGAACCTGGTCACATGTTGGCTTCATGGTGGGAGGAGGTTTATTACCAGCGATCAGATCCGGAGGAAGAACGCCCGCAGCATCCGATCTGGCGATCTGAAGCAACATCGAATCAATAAGTTTAATCGTTTTGATGTGGTTGGTGCTGCCGGACAAAGAAACACTGGCCGACCAACATTCTGAAGCAGATGTTCAGACCGTGACGAAGAAAATCTTCATTGAAATAAAAAACCAACGGCGTCGATCATTGGTCAGACTCCAAAGCATCGAATAGAAGTTTTAAAATTAACAAAAAATCGAGCAAAGACACCAACAGATCTTCCCACTTTTTTTGTACTTCTTCTTTCTTCTTCTCCAGGAGTAGAGGCCGAAACACGTTTTCTTTTCCTTCGAACCCGGCACACTTGATTGCTTTTAGCAGAGTTAGCACCGACACCAGGGCTCAAACGCAATCTAAATATCACAGAATCAACTTTCATGATGATGTTTGGATAAATGGTTGAGGAGCACCACTAACTATAATCCGTGTGGTGGTTATAAATTAATCCCAAACAATACATTTACCTTTGCTCCTCTTCCTCGAGCAATCTGTTGTAGACCGTGATTTCCTGATCGAGCTTCATCTTTACTTCCAGCAACTCCTGGTACTCCTTCTCCATTCTTTTAAGTGCTTCCGTGGCGTTGTTCTTCTGTTCCTCTGCATGAGCTACTGCCGAGACCCGGAGCTGTCGCTCGGTCATCACCTCAACTTGCACATCCTCAATTTTATTCTCCAACATGTTGGTCTGTAAAGCGAATAAACAATCGCGTCAGTTTTTTGAAAAAACAATCGAGTTTCCGAACTAAATCATCCATGTGCTGATCCTAACATAGCGTTACATCCTTGTACGAGTAGAAACTTCGCAATGAACAAGAACCACATCAATCGCTAATGTAGGCGCCCCAATCAGCAGTTCACGTACTAACAGAATCCCGATTATGTAAAAAATTTTAAAGTAAAACACAACAATTAATGTAATCAATCACTGGGACACATTGAAACATAAACTAGTAAACTAAAAGATTGAGTTTGTGCAGCCATGAATTTTTGTCATCCTGATAAGAACAAATAGTAGAACGAAAAGTGTTTCGGCGACAAAATACTGTGCAGCGAGAACTTTGTGTTTTTCTCAACCAACCAACCTGCTCTTGAAGGGTTTTGGTCGTGCCTTGTAATCTCCTCACTTTAGTTTCGTAAGATTTCACTGACTCCTGAGACTTGAATAAAGAACTTCGGGCGTTTTCAAGTTCATCGGTTAAATCCTTGATCTGAAAGCATCGAAACTGAGTCGCTAATAATATGAACTGATTCGTACAAAAGGTAGTGATGAAAGTACGATGTCACTGCGAGATGATACAGCGATGGACGGAAGACAATACGATGGTGACCAATGCTACTCTTAGAGCAGGGAGTCCAAGCCCGGCGTACTTTTCAAAATTATGTAGAACTTGCGGGAAGTAAGTGGTCGGTTAAAAACTATTTCAAAATGCAAAAAAAAACTTGCAAAAACCTTTTTTCGGTCTTAACTTTAAATAAAGTTGTTAGAACAGGGGCGGGACTTTTTTAGTGTTTACTTTATCTTTCTATCGTCAGAATCCTTGTAAAAGTCACAAATAATGCTGTTGCGAGCCGGGGATGGACCATCCGGGCATGAAACGCCCTTCCCATCCCCAAGCTTGGTGTCGCAACTTAAAAGTTTTCGTTTTGTCCTCTGATTATATTGGAAACCAGCAATTTTAATCAGGAGTTAGGCGCTACCAGTACTGCCCTCTCATCCCGAAGGAGCGAAACCAGTTATTTTAATGTAACGTTTGATTGCGTCGTTGTTTTATTTTAATGCGTCGTTTGAATTCTTGCTGATAAGCAGGGTTGGGTCGCGAAGCGATCACCTGATAACAATCGGTTGGTGTGGCTTGTTATACTCCTCATTGAACAAGATATTTTTGTTATTGCGGACTCAAACAACCCTTTCTCTCCCGGATATTACTACTCGTTTGACACAAAATTTGACCCGAAAATGTAATGCAAAGCAAGAAATTCTGTGGCTTTAGAAAATTTCTTAACGCAAGTCAGCAGACACACGCACAATAATAAGCTACTTTAAAGAACAGAGTAATTAATACTCGAGTATCATTTTCGGTTTATATCCTTGTATTTGGTTTAGTTCTCCCAAATTGCAGATTGATTGCAGCAATCATAAGTGTCGGTTAGCACCAAACATAATGAAAAATTTTGCACAGTAAAAATGGCTGTTTTAACTAAAAAGTTCAAAAACATATGACAATAATACCACTAGAGAGCAAACCTTCAAAAAAAGGTTACCTTTAAAGTATAATTTTGAGCTAATTCATTTTTGAGTTTTTCTAATTCAAAGGCTTGCTCTTCGCGTAAATCTTGAATCGCAATCTCGATCTCGTTCTCGTATTCTTGGTTGTTTTCGTTGGCAGCACAAGGGGCATTCATTTGCTGTCGCCTCCTCACCTCAGCAATTTCCTGTCAAATTGAAAATTGAAGAGGCCAAACGCAAAGCGATCAAACTGACAAAATAAGTTTTCGAGCAGTCCCGCGTGCATTATCCCTCACATTAACATTTCTTTTTCAAAATGACTCGGTTTGTCGGTTCACTGATGCAGCTCGGCCGGTGTTCGGCGCTAACCCAAGAAATGAGCAAATCGTATTGCCCATGAAAAGATGGGAGTAACCCAAATATGCTTGGAAGGTTTCTTTTAAACGTAGAAAAATTGATTTTTTAACAGCTTTAACTGTTAGTCATTTTTGAAAAAAGCTATCACAAATTTTTACCAACACGAGAAATGATTTTAAAAACCTGCTATTTTCAGTTTACTCAACCGGGATAAAACGGGACACAGATGCAGTCAAAAAATATTTTGCTTTCAAAAATTACAATTTTATTATTGAATACCCAGATGCAACTCCTTATATCAAACCGGGCCACAGCTTCGCCTCATGCGTGGCAGGACTTCATTTATAATAATAACGCAAAAAAATTGTCAAAAATGATGTCATTGGACACCAAGTAAACATGGCCAATTAGTTAAATTATAGAACAAATTTGACATTCAGACTTAGCCGTAGCATGAGTGGTTGAATGACCTTTTGATGAAGACGATCCTTGAATTGCAATTCTTCATGCGCTGATTGAAGTTTATTTTCAAAATCGATGCGGAGAAGAGTCTCTCGGTTGAGAGCGTCTCTGGTTGAATCGAATTCTTTCTCAAAACTTGACACTTTGGTTTTTAACTTTTCTGTGAACAATACAGTAGACCAAAACATCTATTCAGTCAATCACTTCAAGATTTTGTAAACCCACCAATATCCTCCGAGGCTTTCAAGTGGTCAGATTCCAATTTGTCACACAGCGCAGACTTTTCAGAAAGCAGGTTCTCGGATTCTTTTAATTTTTCATTTAAAGTTTGATTCTTAAAAGCTAGTTCATTTCCCCTGTACAATAAACAAAAAAGAAATTCTTCGGTTTTTCTTTCACAAAAAATATACTTTACTATAAAGCAATATTGCGATTTGGATTTTGGCCTGACTAAAAATCAAAGTACAAACAGCGAATAATAAAAAAGTCTATTGGACAAAAATACACCAACTTAACCCTGACGTGCAAACGCTCCATGAGTATTTGGTGGCCAAAATTTGGCGTCCTTTTTTAATTATTTACTCAGGCAGAAATATGTTTAGGAATGGGGAGAGGGCAAATATTTATTCTTCTTAAAAATATATTGAACAAATTATACAAGATATCTTCAACATGAAAAATTTTCGGACAATTTAGTAACAAATAGCCACGTTGAAACACGACCTGGATTGATAAAAATAAAACGCTAACTTGGTTCATTGTCAGGAGTTTTAAGAGCAAAAATATGCTTGGTTCTATGTAATTATTAAACTTAGTAAAAGTGTAAGTTTATCGAGAGTGGCGATGGTTAGCCGTGAACCTAAGGAACGGAAAGAGCGAGTTTGTGTCAAAGAATTGGTTTGTTATCAAAGAATTTTAAACTTATAAGCTTGTGCGTGGTTCTGCACCAGGATGCCGCGCCACCTCAATGTGCCGTTTTCAATTGCTAGCAATAGCGTGAGCAGTTAAAATCTTATTTTCGTTTTAAATTTCCGAACTTTTTTGTTTTTAATCTTATTTGAAAACAAAAATACCTGAATAAATTATTTTGGGGTGCAGCGAAATATTAATGTTCTTTGAAAGGTGACAAAAATTTAAAAAGTTGAGAACTACTGCATTAAACCATGGTAAAATATTACTTTTATGGTGGAAAACTTTTCCTGTTTCATTCTAAAAATATATCTCTGGCTTGAGTAAATAATTCTAACTACTCTCGCAATTTTCGCGACTTTGAGCACAATAATAAATGAAATCAAACAAAATTCAAGCTTAATTTTCCACCACCAAACGCTTCAAGTTACTTAAGGGTGCAATTACAGCAGCATATAACTGGCAATAAAGAAATTGAAACGGAGCAACAAATAAGCACATTAAAGTATTTCAACAGAACGAAGACCCATTTGCAGTAAAAGATTATTAATCAGGGCATTATAAGAAATAGGTCTTTATGAATTTTTGCTTAAAATCCCCAATTACGTTTTTTCATCATTTAAAAAAATTTTAATTGTGATTGTGATCCTAAATATGACAACAAATATCGCAAACATTATATGCTGCTTTAATGCGCTTTATGTTACGATCGATTGTTCACACTAATGCTCATTATTTCCTGGTTTATTCTTTTTGTCTATTTATTGGAAGATGCTTTATGGTGCGGTAATCAGAAAAAGTTCAAATTCTTGTCTATGTATTTTTAATAATATTCTGAATTAAAAAAATGCAAAAACGCTGCTTGTTGCGATTACAATGATTTCAAGTTATCAGCGCCGATGGAACAACTAAAGTATTGAAAACCTCTTCTTAAAAAATAATAAATAAACTTCAACTACCGGTATTCTATTACAAATATTATCGGAACATTTTAACCAATTACGGTTAAAAATTGGCACAAGAGCATTAAGCAAAAAATCTAATTTTATTTGTGAACAAGCATGAGCGTAAGCATGGAGGCGACGGAATCCCCGATAAAAACTGAGCTGCAAAGTGTTGAGAGACTATTTTAGATACGCATTACTAGTCCCAATTATCGCGCACGCCCCGGTTTTGCTATTTCCGAAATCTTATTCAGATATAAGCAGCTTCAAAAAAATTTTTAAATTCTACTTATTTCTAATATGCAAATTAGGTTGGGGTGATTTTTTTTTGTCCAAAAAGAACATGGTTTTCCGTATTAGGTCCACAAGTTATTAGAAATTTGTTACAACGTTTCTCAAGAGTACGCCGACGGGAGTTAACTGCAGCAATGAGGCGTCGCTTGAAGTTTCAAAAATGCGTAAAATAACAACAGATTCAAATTCTTCATTTTAGCAAACGTGAATCAGTCTACAACTTGTTAAAAATTCTTCATTAATTTAACGTAAAATCTATTTCGACTATAACTACATATACAAATCATTTTCAGTTAAATCTTATTCAAATAGAATCTTTTAACAAAATGAGCCTACTAAAATAACAACAGCCTCAACAACTTAAGTTTTAACCAAAATAACTCAAAACAGTTTTCGAGTAACACTCAAAAGGAGTTTTACCAGAATCAAACTATTAGAATAAACTTGTATTCACAATTTAAGAGTTTTTGGTTTGAAATTAAGTCAGCATCCGAGAAATTGACAGCGCGATGACCGGTTATTGATTGTGGAAAGAATTTGTAAGATTTTTAATCAGTCAAAAACCAGCGAGATGCAACACAAGAGACATTTCAAATTGTAAATCAACAGTTTCTTATAAAAAATTTTTGTTATCTTCTTGGATTAAGAAAAAAACAAATTTCATTAAGATATTTGCAAAACAAAATACAGCATTTAATGTCCAAAAAACATTCCGACAAAAAAACAGAGGTTTACTCAAGCACGTAAGTTTATTCGACAAAAAAATTTTTTAACTTTTTTTAATAAAAAGGTAGGCGAGAACACTAAAATAAACTTACCTTTGGCATTCATTTTCAAATTTTTCTTGCAAAGAACTTATTCGAATTTCTAGTTTTGCTTTTTCTTTGGCAACTTCATCTAACAGCTGGCGCGCTTCACGCAGTTCACATTCAAACAATGCTTTTACGCTGTCAACCTAGAATTAAAAGTTTTAAAAAACAATTATAATGCTTTTACTTAAACAAAAATGCTATGGTATATAAAAAATAATATTCATATAAAATATTGTTGCAAATCCTTCTACGGAGAAATGTGGATTGTCAATCTATTAATGTAGAATTGAACTTTTGTTTATTTCAAAGGATTAAAACTAATAAAATTAAAAACAAATATTTAAGTAATTTTTATAAAAGAAATAAATGTACTGCATAAGCTAAAGAATGTCAAAAAATACTTCGTGGAAATTGTTTTCTTCATATGATAAGATTCGACTTTCCAAATTTGAGTTCTTTAATTCAAGTGATCGAACTTTTTCAACATATATTGCCAGCCGATTGTTGAGATTAATCATTTGATTTTTTTCATCTTTTCTTGTCATAAGAGTAGGACTAACTTTTCTAAAAAAAAGTCATTAATACAGGATAATAATCAACAGCAATTTAAAACAATTATGCTCAATAACTAAAAATTAAAACTTGGTGACAAATAAAAATTGAAATATTAGCTAGATCAGTGACCACTGATCTAACTACAGTCCATAGGCTATATGCAACTGACCAAGTTATTTCATCTAGCCCACCAAGCACTTAAAGTGAATGGTGTAACAAATCAAAGTTTATGTGAATGGTGTAATAAATCAAACTTGTTTTGTCTTTGGATAAGTTTGAGGCACGAATTCACGTTGTAAATACTAGTGCGGCCCTCAACCAAAACCAACTTCTGTATCCAGCACTCATGCTAAAAAGTTTGCAAACCCATAGCTAGATCAACGGTAGCAATTTAAAAATGCCAGAACCAAAAATATACAAAAGATCTAAAACAGGGGGTGGGAAACCTTATTGCACTCACAGGCCGTATCCGAAAATTAAAAAAATTGTTGCAAGGCACATAAAATTTTGGAAGTAAAATAGTTTTGCTCAAATTTTAAAGACTTTGCCCTAATCACGATCTTCTAGCGCTTTACAAATAGAGAAAAAATTTTATCCTAAATTTATAAAGAAAACAAAAAAA
This sequence comes from Diplosoma virens, assembly GCA_963680785.1. Lineage (NCBI taxonomy): Eukaryota > Metazoa > Chordata > Ascidiacea > Aplousobranchia > Didemnidae > Diplosoma > Diplosoma virens. Next base: position 1,391,635 of record OY796890.1, on the reverse strand, counting down.
AGGTCAACACATAAAATCTGTCTCAGATTACACAATTTTTGTCCCAAAAAACTAGTACTGGCTTTTCTTCATCTTAACCACATCGAAAAATCTTATGAGCTGAATTTGGCTAGCGAGCTGCAGGCCCCTCACCCCTAATCCAGAGTCTACAATAATATTGATATTAAGCATGTTTTTAAACATTAATTATTCAATACAGTTGGCTCTGCGTAACTGGCTCACAGATAACTGGATCATTTTCAAATTACATAAGCATTTTCAACGTAAAAGTATCAGTATCAGTATCAGTATCAGTATCTTTTATTTCTGCTCCGCCACAAGAAAAACAGAAAGAAATAAACAAACATATAGGACTATAGCAGAAGAAAAAAAAGGAAGCAACAAAACGTTAAACGTTATAGCATGCAGACAGTAATATTTGATATAGTAGTTATAAGAATGGTGCATGGTTGCAACACCTTAGTACGCCGCTTTTCTGGATCACTGGATCAATTTTTCGTGTAACTGGATCACTTTTGCATGAAAACTCACAGTAAAACTCACAGTACTGTTGTGTTCTTGGGAAAGACACTTTACGGCACTTTCCCCTGCTTGGTGGTCTTGACAAGCAGTTCTAAATTACAGTAATATCTCTAATAAATTTACTAGCGGACAGCAATATCTTGGCATCTCCGGAAGCAGGTCGGAGTAATTGCTTACCCTATGTATAGCGCCTCTGTCGCTTTCCTGTGAGTCACGAGGATAAATATAGAGATAAAAATAAATAACAAATAAAATAAAACTCCACATTTCGCACGGCACGTGTTTTTACATTTCACAAGACACGTGGCTCAATCACTGATCACGTGATCAAACACGCCACGCGCTATTCAGTAACGGTTACTGAGACCCGTAACGCTTTGAATGCTCTCAAACGGGGTCTGCTGGGACGAGGTTTCGCAGACCATGACAATCTGTTGGCAAAGTTAGAAAAAGCATCTAGTCAAGTACTTACAGCTGACTTGAAACAGAGACTATAGTGTATTACGTTTTTTTAGAGACTTTTCCTCGAACATTACTACAGACGAATCCGAGTATTTTTTCGGATAATTGGAAATTTCGCTTTATTGCTTAAAAATTAAAAAGCCCAAACCAAAACCTATGATTTGCAAAGAAAACGCTTTGGTTAATTGCATATTGGTTTATTGCGCAATTTGGTTAATTCAATAGAAATTTAAAGCTATTTATTCGATTAACCGAACATTTTGCAAATCAACGAAAGTAACTGCCGATTAAAAACGCATTGTGAGCACGAATGCATAATGCTCTCGCGGCACATTCATCAGCAAACAGTAGTCGATACGAAACAACCGAGATTAAAGTTGCACAAAGGCTACTGCGCATTATTAAAACATCTGTCATCATCTGATTAAAAAAGGAGTTGCAACGTTTCTAACCCATTGAAAACAGCCCGGGCGCTCGCTTGTTTTCTTCGTTTTACTTCACTCGCTCGCATTGTTAGGATAGAAGAAATTAAGCGCAACAATTTTGAGCGAGGAAATGCAGATCTTAAGGGGCTTGTTTCCACTACAAGCGCGGAATGGAGCATTCTTTATTGTTTTTATTGATCTTTCCGCGCTTAACATCTTAGCGAGCGCTAAGCGAAGCAAAAAATCAATAAAACAAACAAAGGATACTCCATTCCATGCTCGTAGTGGAAAGGAGACAAGCAACACGACACTAATTTGCTTTGCGAAACAATGAAGAAACCAAGCGTAATGCCACAGGGATTTATAGATATTATGGAACAAAAAAATTTCTATAATTCCCTGGCAATGCTATAACAAGTTCATTCTAAAAATTGTATTTATTCTTTCATTCTTTTATGAATTGGTATACATACTAACACTAAGCAACAATTACGGTTAAAAGGGGTGTTTTTACTACTTTCAGATAAATGCATAATCTGGTTATTGCCTATGCAATTAACTGGATTCGTCTTATTAACTTAAAGTAATTTACTCAAACTACTTTTTTTGTAATTCACTGATTTGGTACCACTATCAACTTTTTCTTATTAAAATTTTTTTTTTATGATATATTATTCTGTGTTATAGCAAAAGAGTCTTAGGACTTAAGAATTAAAATATAAAATTGAAAAACACAGAAAAGATCTGGACCATGTTTTTACCAAGCACAAACTTTTTTTGAATTGGGCAACTTACTGTATAATTTTTACAGATAGCTGGACAAGTGCTTATCCAACACCATAATGTCATTTGTAAACAAAAAAAAATCAGACCTACAAACCATTACTCACATAAAGAAACAAATACATTAACACAAAACAAACACCTGAAAACAAGATCTTGAAAAAATTCAACACAAACACAATTCTCACTCCCTTTCGAGCACCACAGCAAAACTGTCCAATAAAAAAACTACCTGCACAACAAAACAGAAGCATCGGCTTTAGAACTAAAACAGTCATCACTGACATAAACAAAGCAAAAGATATTTATACACAATTTACAAACACAACTCTATGTAGCACAACAAAATCAACAGACACCTGAATGAGACAATTAAGAACCTTCCCATTGATAAAATAATACCTACCACTACTTAATTGTGATTAGCTATCTCAAACCTACAAATAACAATTCCACTGGACCTGATAGCATAAACATTAGACACTTAAACACCTAAAGCGACTTGGCAGCAGATACCTCACTACAACAGGGTCAATGTTGGCAGCGTGGTCAAGTGGTTAAAGTGCTGGACTCGTAAACAACACGGTCTTGGTTCAAAAACTACTTGCACCATTCTATTGTGTCCTTGGGAAAGACACTTTACGGCACATTCCCCTGCTTGGTGGTCCTGGCAAGCAGTTCTAAATTACAGTCATATCTCTATTAAATTACAAGTGGACAGCAATATCTTGGTATCTCTGGAAGCAGGTCGGGGTAATTGCCTACCCTATGTATTAGCACCTCCGTCGCTTTCCTGCAAGTCAGGAGGATAAATATAGAGATAAAATAAAATAAAAATAAATAAATAAATAAATAAACATTACCCCAACAGTAACACAATACATCTTTGAAAATTTGTCACAACCATACCTGTTAAAAAACACAAACAAAGACCACAACATTGACGTAAACTAACAACCTATATCACTTTTATCCCCCATAAAGTCCAATAAAATCCAATAAAAATTTGAAGTTACTTAGCCTTTTATTCCAATTCACTCATTTCTAATTTTCTCTCATATCTAATCATCATGCAAGTTTTTTTTCTGATCACATCTCAAATTTTTTTTGTCTTGAATCTAATGTATAGTGCTTGACAGTGAGTTAAGAGTGAGAGTTAGGTTTGAGTTAAAGGGTTATGGTTGTCTAAATATGCAAGAGACAGTGAGCAATGACAGCAAGTCATGAGTTCATTCATTGTTTGCCCTAACTAATCTTCCAGGCTTTGAGGATTTCCCCAAATTTTAAAGATAATAAACTATGCAAATAGAAAACAAGAACCAAAAATTCCATGTTGTTGTTTAAAACTTTGTAAAAAATCAACAGAAGAATTGAAGGTTTTTACATGCAAAACAAAAAAGTGGGGTCTCTTCAAGAAGTCACTGTAAGCAATTTTGGTTTGTGAAACTAAACTGGAATCCTCCTAATAGAATCTCTTCAAGAAGTGACCATAAGCAATATTTTTTCAGTGAAACTAACCTGAAATCCCCCAACAGCACTAAGATGGAATAAAAAAAAAATCAAGAGGAAAATAATTTTTTCCAAAAGCAATGGTAACTACAGGGGGATCCAGGTTAGTTTTACAAACTAAAGTCACTTATGGTGCTTTTTTGAAGAGACCCTTCTACTGCACCAAGAAAAATAAAAAAGAAACTAAGAGAAAAAGGTCTTTTCAAGAAGCAATAGTAACCACAGGGGTATTGCAGGTTAGTTTTACTAACAAAATCGCTTATAATTGATTCTTGAAGGGACCCAAAAAGTGTTTTACTTTTTTTTTTTTTTAACTTACAAAAGTTTTTTGTTCTTTTATCAATAAATTTATACATTACACAGCTCAACAAAAAAATATTTTTTTCTTTTTGCGATAGATCTTTCAACGATTTTATAGTATATCAGGTGCGCTGATTCCAAAAATGACTTTACTTTTGCTGAATTGGCTCTAGTTTTTGAGATAATGCAGACACAATAACTGGCTATAAAAGCTCAGATAACGGCCACATAAACTACACGTAAGAGGCAATTGTGCTGACAAGGAGATTTTGTTTTGCAATAAAGGACCAGTTGTCTCATTTTTAGAAAGGTTAACAAAGCAGAAAAGTCAATAACTGACCATTAGCAATCTTGGAGTCTAAAAAAATTCTAATGAAAAGTTGAAATGCAGTAACTTTTACTATATTTAGGTTTTCATGTTTTCAGTTTTAATTGAAGGGTTTAGAACGAAAAGTAACTAAGTCACATTTTTACCCGAATTGAGTTAGCCATTGTAGTGCGTTGCTTTCAATGTCCTTAATCACCATGCAAAATATTATTTCTAAAAAATGTTACTAAGTCTTTTTTTTGAATGCAAGGTTTTGCTGGAAATGCTGAATTTTTCTTTTAAAAGTTTCTAAGTCCATTTTATCCAATCACATTGTAAGGTTTAGTCACGTGATACGAAATCAGTTTTGTTAATATTGTAGCTTGGTGCTTTGACTATATAACATAAAAACTGGTAAATTAGGTTTCATTTTTAGTTTACTCATATATAGGTGTAGGCTTCAAAGAAATATGCACGAATGTTCTATTAAAATGTTTGGTTCTTAAATTGAATACAGTAATCAAGAATGAAGTAAACACAGAGAATTTAATTAGAATTAAAAGCTAGGTTGGCAAACCTTTGCTTACTCATAAGCGTACTTTGTGAGCAATGGTAAAATCAAAGTATTTTAAATATATGTCGGACATTTTATTCATTTTCAAAAATTTTTAACAGACATTTCCTGTTTGAGAGGGTTTAAATTTAAGCATCACCTTCATCAATAAACTTTTTGTAAATAAAAGTATTGTTTGTAATGAACAGAAGGAGAGGCTTAAATTAAACTTCACCCTATGTTTACTGCTTCGAATTTTTTTTTCATAAATCTTATTAATGCTTTGACTACGGACCTAACAATTTTAGTGTCATATGTGTTTTTAAAACATTGAGAAACAGTTTGTAAGTATTATTGTTATGGAGCATTTGATTTTACAAGCCTTACGCAGTGATGAAATGGCAGAATATAGCAGGACAACTGCAGAACTTATAGCTAATTTTTACCCAATAAATGTAATAAGGTAGTTACAAGGACAATGAAAAAGAGTGATTACTTGGATATTTTGACATGTCCTGAAATTCTCTTTGTAAATAATTCAATATTAAGTATTTTTACTTAAATATGACTAATGGACTTTAAAAGCAAAGTGCCTAAGTCCATAGTTTGTGGTTAAAAGTACCTAAGTCCATAAAATCACAATAAAAGTGCCTAAGTCCAATCTAGTATTTTATTAATATCATCTGACATGTTCATCCAAAATATCTGTAAATGATGAAATAAGTTTATTATACAATATGTAAATGCTTAATAATCCTAAAAACAAAAATTGCTGTGAAACCTGATTTTATGACTCATTTAAAAACTTTAAATGCAATTTACTCAAAAGCAGTATTTTGTGACTTAGTTACTTTTTGTTCTAAACCCTTCAATTGCTTTATGTTGCCTGCTATGAGTTGTTCAAGAAGAAGAAGTTGTTGTAATGACCCTGACAGTTTCTGTTACATATGTGGAGAATATATTCTTAAAGAGTATAAAAGGTCTATTACAGATTTTGTTCGCAAAGTATACCGTGCTTACTTTGGAGTTAAACTTGGTGACCAAGACAAGCCATGGGCTCCACATGTTGTCTGCAAATCATGTGTTGAGCACTTACGAATGTGGACAAAAGGAAAAAACTAAAAGCTTTAGATTTGGTGTGCCAATGGTGTGGCAAGAACAGAAAAACCACTTTGATGATTGTTATTTTTGTATGGTAGATTTGAAGGGTTTTAATCGTCACAAGAAAAAATCATGGATTTACCCGGACTTAGAATCTGCTAGGCGTCCTGTACCCCACTGTGAAGATATACCCGTGCCACAATTTAGTCATCTTCCAGAAAAACCATCAGAATGGGACTTTGTCCACCAAGCTTCAGAAAGCTGTAGTGAAAGTGATGTTTCAAGCATTTTTGAAGAAAGTTCGACCAGTCCGAAGCAGTTTAATCAGGAGGAACTGAGCAATCTCATAAGAGATCTTAATCTATCTAAAGAAGCTTCTGAAGTATTGGCATCCAGGCTTAAAGACAAGAAATGCCTTAGTGTTGGTACGAAAGTAACCTTTTACCGCACAAGGGAGAGTGACTTACTTCCATCCTATCGTTCAGAAGAAGGGCTTGTTTTCTGCTCAGATGTTGAAGGACTTCTTTTAAAAATGGGAATACCTGAATATAAACCTCAAGATTGGCGTTTATTTATAGACAGTTCAAAAAGAAGTTTGAAGTGTGTATTGCTGCACAATGGAAACAAGTATGCCTCGATTCCCATTGGCCACTCTACATTGCTCAAAGAAAAATACAACAATATTAAACGAGTGCTAGAAAAATTGAACTACTGTGACCACCAATGGTTAATATGTGTTGATTTAAAAATGGTCAACTTTTTGCTTGGTCAGCAGAGTGGTTATACTAAATATCCGTGCTTTGTTTGTTTGTGGGACAGCCGTGCTCGCAGTGACCACTGGGTGAAGAAGGAATGGCCTGAAAGAATTACACTAACAGTTAATGAATGTAATGTCATCAATGAGCCCCTTGTCTCAAGAGAAAAAATCATTTTGCCACCTCTACACATCAAATTGGGTATAATGAAGCAGTTTGTGAAAGCTTTGCCAGTACACGGAAATTGTTTTAATTACATTTGCAGAGTATTTCCAGGGATGAGCAATGAAAAACTAAAAGCAGGAATATTTGATGGTCCTCAAATTCGAAAGCTGAGGAATGATCCAAACTTCACTGCATCTATGACTGAGAAGGAATTTGCTGCTTGGATTTCTTTTACTGTGGTTGTAAAAAACTTTTTGGGAAACAATAAAGCAAACAATTACATTCAGATAGTTGAAGATATGCTTTCAAAATTTCAAAGTTTGGGAGCAAAGATGAGCATCAAGATTCATTACCTCTTTAGTCATTTAGATAGATTTCCAGAAAATCTTGGGGAATTAAATGAAGAGCAAGGAGAAAGATTCCATCAGACATTAAAGTAATGGAAGAAAGGTATCAAGGACGATGGGACACCCACATGATGGCGGACTATTGTTGGAATCTTCAACAACATAAGCCATTTGCTCCTCATGCTAGAAAGTCTTACAAGAGGCGATTGGTTTCGTAGATTTGACAGAATGGTAGTTGTTAAAGCTCAGTATTTTCAAGCTTCGTTTGTTTAAATAAATAACGGCAACATACATTTATACACTGTAATACTGGGTTTTAGTTCCAATACGTTTCTTGCAAACTAACGGTAAATATTGCTGTTGCATCCTTTTTTAGCATTGTAGTTTGCATGGATGCTTTGCATTTTTGTTTTACTGCGTTTACAAAAGAAGATCGAAGCGTACAGTATTGATTAAATAGCATTAAATGAACAACAATGCCATATAACACAGTCTAAGTAATATTTTTACAAGAAAATGCAATTATCTCAAAAACTAGAGCCAACTAGCAAAAATGAATGTCATTTTCGAAATCTACGCACCTGATATACCCTAAAATCAATATAATATCTGTGGCAAAAATTTGTGTGTTGACCAGTGTTATCAATACATAAAATACTATACAATTTTCACAAATCATTAAACAAGAATTTTAACAAATTTACAGTTTGATACAATCAAAAAATTCTTACAATTGTTCACTTTCTTTACAGGGAGTTTCCATAATAAACAAATATGATTACACAACTTAAAAAACAAGCATATAAAACAAATGCAATCTAAAAAAATACTCAAATGCAATCACTGCTAGTACTTATATATAATATATTAATACATAAAATACACTGATTATCCAAAGGCTGCTATATATGTGAGAATGGTTGAGGCATGTTTGGAATTTTAATGAAAAACTGCAAAAATATTCAAGTTTTTCAAATAATGCTTATGTAATTCAAATAATGCAAATAATTCTATTTGAATAAGGTTTTGTTAATTTATTTTGTTAAATTCTATTAATTTTGAATTAATTTTTACTGTGTTTAACAATGGAAGATTTATGTGGTATATGTGGTGAACCTATGAAAGACTGTGGATATAAAGCATATGGATGTGAGTTATGTCCAGCATGGCTTCATGCTAAATGTGTCTTTCCAAATGCATCAGAAGCAAAACTAAAAATATTATTTGAATTCAATTCCAGTTTTGATGTAAAATGTCAAGAATGCAAACAAAAACAGAAAGTAAAACTAATAAATTTAGTAACCAAAGAAGATTTCAATAACTTTACTTCAGTTATTGAGCAAAAAATTAAATCTGGTCCTAATTTCATTAAAGAATGTGGCAAAGAAACTTTTGCTAATATTGCTACTACTATCCAAAATAATTTGGCTGATGCTCCCTTTTTTCAACAGTTTTCCAAAAAACAGGAAGAGGAAGATAAAAACAAGCACAAAAACAATCTCATACTGTTTGGTTTACCAGAATGTACATCAGACTCTTCAACTACTTGTATCAAGGATGATTATAGCAAAGTGAAACATTTATATGAAGATTGTTTAAATTTATCATCAAATGACATTATAAATGTTGTACGTCTTGGATTAAAAAGTGATAATTCTAATAAAACTCAGCCATTGCTCATAATATGCACAAATGAAAACAAAAAATGGGAATTTCTTCAAGCCTCCAAAAATCTTAAATTTTGTCAAGATCATAAGAGTGTACAAATTTGGGCTACTCCAGACTTTACTACAAAAGAAAGAGATGAAAGAAAAAAGCTCATGAAGACATTAAAGGAACGAAAACAAAATGGTGAAACAAACCTAACTATACGTAACAATAAAATAGTTATTAAAGCTTCTGAAAACAGTATGGATGAACCCTTTTGTGGAACGGTCCAGAACTTCTGGGCCAACTTGTTTGATTAATGCAATAAGCTACCGTGGTTGTGATTCTACTTTTGGTGTATCATATTTTAATGCTAGATTGATTGTGAATAAGTTAAATATTTTAAAAAACTATATAGTTAACATATATCCCAACACTGATATGTTTTTTATCACTGAAACATGGCTCCATAAATCTGCTCCTGACTCTTTGTTTTGCCGATCTAGCTACAGTTGTATTTGCAATGATTGTGTTTCTGGACGAGGAGGTAGTGTTATGGTGCTCTATAAAAATCTGTTACTTCTAACAGAAACAAGAGCAAAGTCAGGTTTGTGTGTTTTTATTTTCCCCCTAATGCTGCTGCCAATCTAGAAAATATTGACAAAGTTTGCAAGATATTAACATCCTGCATTAATGTCAGCTTTCCCACTTTTGTACTTGGTGATTTTAACCTACCTTATATTGACTGGAGTGTACCTATCAGTCATGGTGGTGTCAACCATCAAGCCTTTGTTCAATTTTGCATTTAACAATTCCTTGAATCAATTAATAGCAGAACCTACACATTCTAATGGAAATATTTTGGATCTTTTACTCTGCAACTATTTTAGTAGCAACATTTTAATTTCATATTGTATTGATATGCCTTTCTGCAGTTCATGTGACCACTCCTCCATTTATTTTCATTTGAAATGGACAGTCAAAACCAACACAACCAAACCCAAATGCCATAATTTCCAAAAAGCCAAATACAAAGTTATATGTGAAGTGCTAAGTTGCATCAATTGGAATAGTGTTTTGGAATCTAGTGGTGACTGTGTCCAAACTTTATATGACCACATCTTGGAAATTTTGTCTCAAACTATTCAATCTTATGTGCCTCTTGAATATTCATCTGAATCAATTAGAAAACCTAGTCAATTATCAAAACTATTGAAAGAGAAATTAAGTCTTTATCAGAAAAGCAAAAATGATTTTTCATTAGTCTCAGATTATAAAGCAAAATCTAAAGAATATGATCAATGTGTCAAAAAATGGTATACAGATGTTGAAACTTTAATTTGTAACAACCTGACTAATGCAAAATTTTATAGTTACATAGGTATAATTAAAGTTTACGTACGTAAGTTATTTAAGCTGAAAAACGATGGAAAAAAGAATATGAAACTAACCCAAATCCCCTTTGATTACTGTTGCTTTTTAAAAATATTCGTTCCTCTTGTTTTCTTTTTCATCTTGGTGTTTAAGGGAGGATCCTGGGTTAGTTTCACCAAAAAAAATTACTTATGACAATACGGTTGTCAATGGAAAATACTTTGAACAATGTTTGAATATGATTCATGTTATTTATCCCATTTAAATTTGCTGTACATATAGATAATAAACATAGATATTCTTTTTTTCCATCGTTTTTCAGCTTAAATAATTTATGTTCGTAAACTTTAATTATATCGTTACATAAATAAATAAATGAATGTTAGAACTTCCATTTCCATTCTCAAATCTGAAGATGTTCATTTAGTAAGTACAGATGAAGACAAGGCTATGTTATTTAATTCAGTTTTTCAAAAGGTGTTTACTGTGGACGATGGTGTTAATCTGCACTTAAACTCTCATTTGTCTTATGATAAAAATTTGCAAGACTTTGAAATAACAACTTTTGATGTTGTAAAGGCTCTAAACAAATTAAAAAGGTCCATGTCACGGTCTCCAGACAATATACCTGCTTATTTCTTAAAGCAAGTTTGTTTTACTCTTGTAGATATTTTGACTCATCATTTTAATCTTTCTTTATCTAATGGTGTCATACCCAACCAATAGAAACAAGCCATCATTACACCTATATACAAAAAAGGTTCTCGTGATCATCCTTTGAATTATAGACCTGTTTCGCTTACTTCAGTTATGTGTCGTATCCTTGAAAATATCATTGCAGATAAAATAGTGGAGCATTTAATCAATAATAATCTTTTATCTGCTTCTCAATTTGGATTTTTACCTGGACGATCCACATGTACACAATTGTTGACTGCTTTAAACCAATGGTATAATAGTTATGATCAAGGAATAAACATAGATATTGTTTACACTGATATATCTAAAGCATTTGATACAGTGTCACATCATAAGTTGCTTGCCGTTTTAGAATCTTATGGAATTGTTAATAAAACTCTCTATTGGATACATGCTTTCCTCTCAGACAGAACCCAATGTGTTTGTATTAACAATGCTTTTTCATCGTTTTTACCAGTCACTAGTGGTGTTCCACAAGGCAGTGTGCTTGGACCTCTTTTGTTTATCATATTTATTAATAATATGTCAATATTCTGCCATCCTAAACATCCTTTAAGTGGAATGCTACTTTATGCTGATGATGCCAAACTCTTTAGCGCTGATCATATTGACCTTCAAGAAAGTATAACTAATATTAATTTTTGGATGGACTCATACCAACTATCAATAGCCCCAGCCAAATGTCAACATCTTCCAATTGTTTGCCACCCCAATAATGACAATAATCAATATCGCATTGGTAACAACATAATTTCCACTTTGTCTGCTGTTTCTGATCTAGGTATTGTAGTCTCCAGCAATCTCAAATGGCACAAACATATTTGTAACATTTCTTCGAAAGCTTCAATTCGCTGTTATCAAATTTTACATTGTTTTAGTAGCAATAATGTTTGGATTTTGCTTAAAACTTATATTACTTACATCAGACCACTGTTAGAATATAATACTGTACTTTGGTCTCCTTACTTAAAAAATGATATTGCTATGATTGAGTCTGTTCAAAAACACTATACTAAGAAAATCTGTTTTCGATGCAATATACCTAACACTTCATATTCTCATCGACTATACATGTTAAACATAAAGTCATTGGAATATAAGAGACTTGAGTTTGATTTATTTCTCACTTACAAAATTATTCATGGGATTGTTGATATAAATTTTAGTGATTTTTTTTGTTTGGTCAATGTGGATATGATTTGCGCAGGCACAGTTTTGCCATCAAGCTTTAACCAAACCTAGTACTGACCACCTACTCCATTTTTTCTCTCACAGAGTTCCACGAGTGTGGAACGAACTACCTGAAAGTGTTGTATCTGCTCCTACTTTTACTGCTTTTAAGAAACGTTTAAAAGCTTTTGATTTAAGCCTCATCACTACTATGATGTACTCATGATCTACTTTTTGTATTTTTGTATTATGATTTTTTTTTTGTATTGTGATATGTGTGTTTCCCTTCAACTTACGTGTTTACCTTATCTTTAACATGTTTTTGTGTGTGTTTAATTTCTCCTCACATATTAGTGTGCTAAAGCATTAACTTTAGCACCATTGTGTTGTATTTCAATAAATAAATAAATAAATGCATTTTATAAAATTTATTAAAAAGAATTTTTGTAGTAAAATTTTTTAAATTTCAAACGGATGTCTAGTGAAATACAGAATTGAAATGTTATTGCACCTTGTGTAAGACATTTGATAAGCCAAGGTAAATGAATAGGATCTTTTTTACTATAGGCCGTCACCATCTTTATAAATTTTTTTGTTCGCTTGTTTTAAAACCTTCTCTCGTTTTCTTCCTTTCTCTGAATTAGGGTTGCCAAGTAGTTTGAAAAAATTTTTGAAACAAAGTGAAAATAAGAGCAGAAAGAGAGGAGGAAGGCGAGTAAAGAAGCAGCGAGAAGCATGGAAAGGAAGATGCTCACTCATAAAGGTGGGTACCTTTAATATTGGTACGATGACTGGAAGGGGAAGAGAGCTGGCAGATATGATGGAGCGAAAGAATGTAGACATATTGTACCTACAAGAAACTAAGTGGAAAGGGAGTAAAGCAAGGAACATTGGAGGTGGATGTAAAATATTTTACTACAGAGCTGATGGAAGAAAAAATGGGATAGGGATAGTGCTGAGGGAGGAGCTGGCTGAAAGTGTCCTGGAGGTGAAGAGGGTGTCAGAAAGACTGATGGCCATGAAGCTGGAGGTAAATGGGTCCATCCTAAATATAGTAAGCGCATATGCTCCACAGGTTAGCAACAGCATGGAGGAGAAAAATAATTTTTGGGAAAACCTGGATGGATTGATAGAAAGTATATCAAAAGAAGAGAGGATAGTTCTTGGTGCAGACCTTAATGGACATGTGGGCAAAGGAAACAGAGGGGATGAGGAAATAATGGGGAGGTATGGTGCTGGAACAAGAAATAAGAAAGGATCAATGGTTGTGGATTTTGGGAAAAGGATGGATTTGGCAATTTCATTACTTATTTCAAGAAGAAAGATGAACACAGGGTGACGTATAAGAGTGGAGGAAAAAGTACCCAAGTAGATTATGTGATGTGCAGAAGGAGGAACTTGAAGGAAATGTGCGATTGTAAGGTAATATTGAATGAGTGTCTTGCAAAGCAGCACCGTATGGTGGTATGCAAAATGGCTCTTATGGTGAAAAAGAAAAAAGCAGAGAAAGTAAAGCCAAAGATACGATGGTGGAAACTAAAAGAGACAAGCTATCAAGAAGCGTTTAGACAAGAGGTGACCAGGATTTTGGGAGGCAAGGATGGGTTACCTGATGAGTGGGACAAAACGGCAGAAATGCTAAGAAAAACAGCTGAAACTGTACTGGGAGTGACATTTGGGAAACGAAAAGGAGACAAGGAGACATGGTAGTGGAACGAGGAAGTTCAAAAGAGCATAAAAGAAAAGAAAGAGGCAAAAAAAGCATGGGACAAAATAAGAGATGAAAATACTAAAAAAGTATACAAAGAAAAGAAGAGTAAGGCAAAGAAGGCAGTTGCAATGGAAAAGGGACGGGTGTATGATGATTTGTATGCTAGATTGGAAACAAAAGAAGGTGAAAAAGAGTTGTACAGATTGGCTAGGCAGAGAAACAGAGCAGGGAAAGATGTACAGCATGTGAGGGTTATAAAGGATGAAAATGGTAATGTTATGATAAATTCAGAGCCAGTGTTAAAGAGATGGAAAGAGTACTTTGAGAAACTGATGAACGAGGAAAATAACAGAGAATCTAGGACATAGGAAGCAGAAGTGGTTAACAAAGAGGTAAATTGTGTCAGTAGAGAAGAAGTAAAGAACGCACTGAGAAGGATGAAAAAAGGTAAAGCGGTTGGACCATATGAGTTGCCAGTAGAAGTTTGGAAGTGCATGGGAGAGATGGCGATACAGACTGTTCAACAGACTATTAATGGGTGAACGGATGCCAGAAGAATGGAGAAGGAGTGTGCTTATCCCAATCTATAAAAACAAAGGGGATGCACCGTGCTGTGGAAACTACAGAGGAATAAAGCTAATGAGCCACACAATGAAAGTATGGGAAAGAATTATTGAAACCAGGTTAAGGGATAGAGTGGAGATCAGCAAACAGCAATATGAATTTATGCCAGGAAAGGGAACCAACGATGCCATGTTTGCTTTAAGAATGTTAATGGAAAAATACAGGGAAGGTCAAAGAGAGCTACATTGTGTATTCGTGGACCTAGAGAAAGCTTACAACAAGGTTCCACAGGAAGAGCTTTGATACTGCATGAGAAAATCTGGAATAGTGGAAAAGTATGTGCAACTAGTACAGGATATGTATGAGGGAAGCGAAACAATGATGAGGTGTGCAGTAGAAACTACAGAAAGTTTCAAGGTTAAGGTTGGATTGCACCAGGGATCAGCGTTAAGTCCATTCCTGTTTGCAGTGATAATGGACAGGCTAACGGATGAAGTAAGGAGAGAACCACCATGGACGATGCTGTTTGCTGATGATATTGTGATTTGTGAAGAGACCAGGGAAGAAGTGGAGCGGAGATTAGAATGAAGTATGCATTGGAAGTATGCATTGGAAAGAAGAGGGATGAAAGTAAGTAGGTCAAAGACCGAATATCTGTGCATAAATGGAGGAAATGATGACAAAACAGTAAAGATGGAGGATACAAAAGTGCCAAGAGTAAAGGAATTTAAGTATTTGGGATCAACGGTGCAAGAAAGTGGTGGTTGTGAGAGGGAGGTAAAGAAGAGAGTACAGGCAGGATGGAATGGATGGAGAAAAGTATCATGAGTAATCTGTGACAAGAGGTTACCAGCTAGAGTAAAAGGAAAAGTGCACAGTTCAGTGGTAAGACCAGCAATTGTGTATGGACTTGAGACAGTAGCAGTCACAAAGAAACAAGTGGAAGAGATGGAAGTCACAGAGATGAAAATGCTGAGGTTTACTATGGGAGTGACTAGAAAAGACAAGATTAGAAACGAGCACATCAGGAGTGCTGTTAAGGTAGAACGGTTAGGAATGAAGATGAGGGAGAGCAGGCTGAGGTGGTATGGACATGTCATGAGAAGAGACCAAGAGTATGTAGGAAGAAAGATGATGGAAATGGAGTTACCAGGAAAGAGGAGAAGAGGGAAACCAAAGAGAAGATTTTTAGATGTGGTAAAAGAAGATATGAAGGAAGTTGGTGCGAAGGAGATGGACATTGAAGACAGAAAGATGTGGAGAATGATGATACGCTGTGGCCACCCCTACTAACAGAAAAGGCCGAAAGGAGAAGAAGTAGTTTGGAAAATTTTTCAACAATATTAGTTTAAAATTCGGCCTTTTTCAGCAGAATAATTTAAAAATATGGTTTACTAATAGTGCAATTTACAAATTCATTTTGTTCAATATTTAAACAAATTCAATTCTTACAACTTTAAACTATATTTTAAGATTGTTTTATTTATATGAAAATAATAATTAAGACATGGTAGAAAGCAAATGATTGATTTTTAAAGTTAAATTCAGAATACAAACCTGCAAATGTTAGCTTTTGCAGAATAGGCCGTCACAAAATATTTTATTTTTATTAAATGATTTAAAGCGAATCAATTCCTACAATTTGACAGTATATTTTAAGAATGTATAAGGCATGTATCATTGACATGTGTATTTGGAAAGAAATTATTATTCAAACGTGCGAGTGATAGCTTGTGCAGAATCGGCCGCCAAAAACATTACGTTTTGTTAAATGTTTAAACAAATTCAATTCTTGCAACTTTAAACTATATTTTAAGAGTGTTTTATTTATGTGAAAATAATAATTAACACTTTCAGTGCAGTAGGACGTTCAGGAACGTCTTTAGAGAAAATGCACACGGTGCGTTCGGACGTTCCAGAACGTCTTTGTAATAGCTGCAATGCGTTTGGTGCTAAAAACGTTTTAAAACGCCTATTTAGCGAAAGCCATTGGAGCGTGTATGTAGGAATGTCGCAAGACATTTTGCACACGAGACTTTACAAAGGCTTTGAAGGTTCTCAAATGCTGAGCTTTGATGATAGGAGAAAAGAATAGAAAAAGTTAGTGGTAGAATGAGAGACATAATGGAAAATTTAATGCTAATTTTCTTTTTATTTAGCAAAATGAATACACAACAAATAATTGATAGTGTAATGAATAGTGACTCTGACATGTCAGAGATTAATGATAGTGATTCATCCGTTTTTTATCGGATTACATTGAAAGCGATTCTGATTCAACATCAGGATCTATTGGTGGAGGAGATAGTGATAATGATGATGAAAATGGTGTTCATTTTCCAAGCTCTTCACGGCTGCCTGGTCGTAGACAAGTCCGTAGAAGACGAAGAGACTACATATGGCAGGTTGCTAACCGGCAACCGCCTCTTTTTACTTTTGGTGGGATGCAAGGGCCCACAGTCAAAGCTGCAGTAAATGATGAAAATAATCCATACGATTATTTCAAGCTCTTCTTTACGGATAGGTTTTTAGAGACTTTAGTGATTGAAACAAACCGTTATGCGTCTCAATACTTGACCAGAACAACGCTCACTCCTCATGCAAGAGCACACAAGTAGACACCCGTTACAACCGAGGAACTAGAGAGATTTTTGGGTCTCGTTCTTCTAACTGGAATAATAGATAAAAAAGGAAGAATTGCGGATTACTGGAGAACAAAACCTCCTTTACAAACGCCTTTCTTCAATCAGACTATGTCAAGAGATAGGTTTTAACTAATATCATCATTCTTGCATTTCAATAATAATGATGCTATGCCTAGTGAATGCACTGACAAGCTATACAAAATTCGACCAATATTTGAAAGACTCGTTGAGAAATGGCGGGAAGTGTATGCTGTGGGAGAACACATTGCGATTGACGAAGGCATACTGAAATGAAGAGGAAGGCTCTCCTTTCGCGTATATAATAAAGATGAGCCGATATAACATATTGGCGGACTCTGCATCGGGCTATTGCTGGAACATGAACATTTATCATTGCGAGAAAAAGCCAATAAAAGAAACTGTTATGGGTTTGCTGACCAACAAATGTTTGGGATTATGGCACAGCTTATACATGGACAATTGGTACAATTCTGTAGAGTTGAGTGAGTTTCTGTTGACAGCGCAAGTTCATACTGTAGGAACATTGCGGAAAAATAGAGGAAGTCCACCAGAAATCAACAACCCACAAAACATGGCCAGGCATGATGTGATCGCACGAGACAATGGACATGTAATGGTCTTGGCATGGAAAGAGAGAAGAATTGTGAAAGCAATAAGCACTAAGCATGACAACTCTGTTATCTCCATAACAAGGCGAAAAAAAGGAGGAGGAAGTGCGATGGAAGAGGTGGAAAAGCCAGTGGCGATTTGTGATTACAATGAACATATGTCTGGTGTCGATCATGTAGACCAAATGATATCGTACTATCCTTGTACTAGAAAGACTCTGAAATGGACCAAAAAAGTTTTTTTTTACCTAATGGAGCTCTGTGTAACAAATGCTCTCGTGTTGTACAAAGCAAAGACTGGAAGTCAAAGTATGACTTTGCGTGATTTTCAATTGGCACTTATTTTACGATTATGCCAAACATCCCAAGATATTAGTGATGATGAAAATAATGACGCTCCACCACCATGCTCATCAGCAGGAGTCGATGCTCCAAACCGACTTTGTGGTGGCTTCAAATCTCATATTTTGGAAGAATTGCCTCCAACAGCAAAAAAGCAAAAGCCACAGAGGAAGTGCAAGTTGTGCTCTAGAAAAGGCAAACGTCGAGATACTCGTTATTTTTGCAAAGAATGCAAAGTTGCATTATGCCAAGTGCCATGCTACGCTGAATACCATTCTAAGAAAACATTTTGATTGTGTTTTCTTTGAGAATAAAATTTGATCATAAAAAACTTTGTTTTATTGTTTCCTTTCAAACATAATCTACTCTACTCTCTACACATGTTTTGAAAAAGTTATTTGCTGACAGTATGCTGCAAAGACAGTACAAACAACAAAAAAAGAAAAACAGCGCCGCCCCGCGCGATCGCTTTATGTGCGACTAGCGTAGCACTAAATGTGTTAAGAAGTGTTAGAGAAGCAAATATGTGAAAATATCAAAAAAAAAATTGAATAACTTAATAAATGCCTTTGTTATCGTTGTTTTGCTAAAGAGAACGAGCTATAGTAAAGAAACAAAAAGAGAAGCGGAAAACGAGAGACGAGAAAACGAGAGAAGTCAAAGTAGAGATAAAAAGGGGATTACGGTCGATTCTGCACCAGACCCTTTATTTCTTACAAGCAAACAGTACAATTACAGGGTGTGCAAAAAGTTCCCGGACTACTTTTTATTGATTTAATAAATAAATAAAAAATAATATTTTTTTATTGAATCATGAAATTAATGTTCTAGACAATTGTTTGTATTTTACGCATTAAAATTCACAAATTTTTAAAAATTAATCATTGAAAATGGAGAAAAGAAATGTAATCATTGAATTACACCTTGCGGGAATATCAGCTCCTCTTATTACTGCATAAGACAACTTAAAGTTCCTAAATCGGCGGTCTATGATACAATTAATAGATATAAAGAACTGGGAAATGACACAAAACCATCCCAGAACTGGTCGACCAAGAACGGCGGGTACTCCAAAGAAAATTAAAGCCGTATGGGAGAGGACCAGGAGAAATCCATGAAGAACAATAAAGGGGATGGCAGAAAGCCTAGGAATATCTCCATATTCTATGCTTTCCATAATCAAAAAAGACCCTACAAATATTTTGAAAATTCTGTCTCCGGCACTGATCGAAATGAAATCAAAATGAAAAAACGAAGTGTTTACCTTTCAACACGACAGTGTACCATCGCACACCTCGAAAAAAACTCAATCATGGTGCAGATAAAACTTTTCCTCATTTTAGGACAAAGAAATATGGTCTCTTTCCTCTCCTGACTTAAACCCACTCGACTTTAGCATCTGGTCAATGCTCAAAAAAGAGGCCTGCCGCTCAGAAAAACTTTCTGTCTACCACTTGAAGAAATCCTTACAAAAGGCATGGGCTGATATTCCCCAGAAAAAGATACGTGCTGCAGTAGAAGCGTTCAGATCAAGACTGGAGAAAGTAATTGATCCAAAGGTGGCCAAATCAAGTAAAAATAGATTCCCTGATTAAACTTATATCTTATCTTTGTTCAAACAAAAAATCATTCAAAAAGTGCATTTAATATCATATATATATTTTATTTTAAATTTGTCCAGGAACTTTTTTGCACACCCTGTATATGAGCTATTTTTATGGTATTTATTTTATAACCTCAAGCTGCATTATTTGACTGTTTTACAAAAACTAATAAGTCACAAATTTAATTAGAAAATCAGATTCTTAAACAATATTAGAAACTACAAAAAACTTTTTTGAGTCAAATCTAGTCCTTCAAACAGCAATACTGTTATTGGCAAAAAACCAATCAAATTAATCAAGATACAAATGCACATGAGCCAGCTTCAAGTAATTTGTATTAGGGGAGACCGGGGCGAGTTGTTACACGAGCAAGTTGTTACAACCTTTATTAAAATTAAAACAAAATGTTTTAAACGGCTTGATATAAGTCAAAGTATTACTTAGGTCATAATCTTTTAATTTTAAGAAAATCAGGACCATTCTTTTTTTTTTAAAGCTATGAGATAAGAAAAAGTGATTTTAGGTACACTGAAAAAATTTTTGAGCTTTTTTAAAAATTGATTGCACGAGTTGAGTGAGACTTTTTTTTAAGGACGTGAGTGTTTTCAGTATGCTTAATGATGCTAGTTTTTTGTATAAAAAGTCTTTTACTGGTAACTACTTTGAATTTGCTGCTTTAGCTGTAAATGTAGTCAATCCTAATACGGGGTGGGTTGTTACAGCTTGTAACAACTCACCCCAACATGCTCTGTCAGATAAACTGCAAGTATTTTTTTTTCAGTGCTGTTTATTTAACTGGTTTGATAGTTGTGTTTTTAAATATGCCTCGAAATTATAAAATAAAAACAAATAAAGCTAATATGCCTTTCTCAACTTACCAAGAAGCAGCAAAAAGAGTAATAGACCATGGGGAATCGCTGCAAAAAGTTGCTGCAGATTTTGATGTAAGTAAAATTAAAATTAGCTTATGCATTAAAATTAGCTTACTTAAACTATTATTTATCAAGGTCTATTGGTTTATAAAATAAAAATATATTACTTAATAATTGTAAATTTTTATTTTTATTAAGATTGTTATAATTATATGACTGCCAGAGAGTAATTGCATATTTTTTTTATTTGTGTTATCTATTTGCTTTTCCTTAAATTTTTATTTTTATTAACATTGTTATAATTATATGACTACCAGAGAGTAATTGCATATTTTTTTATTTGTGTTATCTATTTGCTTTTTTTTATAACTTTTCTTGCAATGAACCCCATGGACAGATAACATCATTTTTGCTTCTTTTAATAGCTCAATTGTGTAAATCTTCTAGTCATCTGCAGTTAGTTTTTAAATTATTTATAATGATTAATTTTATATTGACTAAGTACAAACTAACCACCACAATTTGTTATAACAAACAAATTTTTTTTTTTTTTTTATTTGGCATAACCATATAAACCCATAATTATATTGTTGTGCTGTTTTTTGTGACTCCAAATGATAATGTAGAAACATTTGTGCGAAAATTTAAGTATATTAATTTTTTTATAACTATTATCTTTTGTATAGCACAAATGAATTAAAATGCTTGTATAGTTTTATGAATGTGGTGTTTGAAAAATAGGTTTACTCAAACTTTGTTATTTATGTTTAGATAAACTTCATGACACTTCAACGGTTCTGTAAAAAAATAATGAAGGATAAAAAGTTGGAAGTGGGATATAAAGCTCCAGGTTCAATTTTCACCTTGGAACAAGAAAATTTACTTAATCATTATGTTGTGCATGCATCAAAAATTTACTTTGGGCTGTCTCCTCAGCTATTTCGAAAACTGGCCTATGAGTTTGCAGTTGCAAACAACATTAAACATCCAATTTCTTGGAATATAAATAAATCTGCTGGAGCTGACTGGTTTGGTGCTTTTATCAAAAGAAATAAAAACTTATCAATTCGAAAACCAGAAGCAACCAGCCTTTCTAGAGCAACTAGCTTTAATTGAGTCAATGTCAATCAGTTTTTTGATAACTTGGGGAGTGTTTTAGACCAATACCATTTTCAACCGTATAATATATATAATGTAGATGAAACTGGAGTTACTACAGTTCAGAAACCAGATCGCATTATTGCAGAAAAAGGCCTGAAACAAGTAGGGGCAATCACATCTGGAGAAAGAGGAAAATTGGTAACTATCACTGTTGCAGTTAATGCAAGTGGAAATATGATTCCTCCTTTTTTTTGTTTTTCCTAGGGCTCGGTTTCATGACTATTTTTTAGCTAAGGGTCCTGCTGGTGCTGAAGGTTCTGCAAACCCCAATGGCTGGATGCAATCAGAGGACTTCTTAAAATTTATGAAGCATTTTGTAGCTGTTACAAAGTGTTAAAAAATCTCCCCTGTTTTGCTTATTTTGGACAATCACCCATCGCATCTTTCTATTGAGCTAATAGAATACTGTCATCAAAAAGGGGTTGTTCTTTTGACTTTACCACCACATTGTTCACACAAACT
This sequence comes from Diplosoma virens, assembly GCA_963680785.1. Taxonomy (NCBI): domain Eukaryota; kingdom Metazoa; phylum Chordata; class Ascidiacea; order Aplousobranchia; family Didemnidae; genus Diplosoma; species Diplosoma virens. The sequence continues at coordinate 1,369,526 of OY796890.1, read as the reverse complement.
GCAGCCTCTTGATAGAAGTGTCTTTGGACCTTTCAAAAAGTATGTAAACTCGGCTTGTGATAATTGGATGAAAAATCATCCAGGAAAGCACATGACTATATATGACATACCTCATATTGTGAATCTGGCTTTACCCTTGGCAGCAACGCCTGTCAACATTCAAAATTGTTTTTCAGTATGTGGCATTTCACCATTTAATAACCACATTTTCACTGACAATGACTTCATGGCAAGTTATGTCACAAACCGAGAGTGTCCTCAAGTTTTGTCTACAGCTAATGCTTCACAAACTCATCATTCATCTTCTTTCTGTAGCAATTGATATCCATTCACTTCATCAGCTCTAGCAATCTCACAAATTCCTTCATCAGAAGATGTTGCCTCTATTTCCTCTGCGGTAATAACCCCACCAATTCATCCTTTGCCCAATAATGTTTCTTCATCAACGGAAAAAGAAAAACTACCTTGTGGAGTGACAAGTTCTCCTCAAGCAATTCTTCCTTTTCCAAAAGCCCAACCGCAATTAAAAAAGAGAAACTTTCGCAACCGCCATTCAGCTGTTGTTACTTCCACCCCAGAGAAACAAAGATTAGAAGAAAAACAAGCAAAATCTGTCAAGAAAAAAAAGCCCAAGAGAAATATTTTTAAACCAAGTCAACTGAAAAAGTCAAAAAAATAAGAATGGTTTTGCATTATTTGCTCTGACTCTTACTCTAACTCTGCTCCTAAAGAAATTTGGCTACAGTGTCACAGTTGCAAAGGTTGGGCTCATGAAGCTTGTACCGATGCTGAAAGCAGCAATTATATTTGTGAAAAGTGTGATGAGTGAATTTCTTTGTGTTCTTTTGTTGCCTGTATTGTATATATAGTTTGCAACATTCAGTTTGTGCAATTATTTTCTATTAAACTGCATTGATTTGTTTCATTATTACATCATGAAACCACCGTTATATTTTAAATCATTGTGATTATAAAGCCAAGATAAAAAAAACAATTAAATTAATCATAAAACTAAACAGTTAAACTGCTGTAACAACTTACCCCATGCCTATAACAACTTACCCCAGTTGTGGGGCTAGTTGTTACAACAAACAGGTAGTCATAAAAGTAAAATTATTGCTTCATAGATATTAAGTAAAACTGATTTAAAGGTAGCATTGTAATAGTGAGATCTTAGGCTACTTTGCATAAAAAAATGAGCACCATAGCTGCAACAGGAAAAGAGCTATATTAATTTAACTGAAAATTGTAACAACACTCCCCGGTCTCCCCTAATTGATTAATATTGAGCTAGTCAAACATACTCAAGAAATGCTAGTACCTTGTCTTGATTAATCATAGACTTTAATATCTCCATTTTAGCTTAATTTAAGTTTTTTTTTTATACCAATACTTAAAATAGAAAGCTCTGCAAATTGTATTTATCAAGAATGATAAAAGTAGATTTTGAACGGAAATTATGTTGAGGGGTACCTGCAAATACTACAGGAGCCGCATGGAGCCGCATCGAGCCACCATGTAAACTTTAAATACTACAGAAGCCGTATGGAGACCCTTTAAATTCAGTCTAGAGATGCATGGAGCCGCATGGAGCTACCTTGTATACTTCAAATAGTAGGCCTACAGGAGCCGTATGGAGATTCTTTAAATAAAGTCTATGGAGATGCATGGAGCTGCATGGAGCCACCGTGTAAACTTCAAATACTACAGGAGTCGTATGGAGACCCCTTAAATTAAGTCCAGAAATGCATGGAGCCGCATGAAGCCACTGTGTTCCATGCAGTTCCATGCATTTCTAGACTTTATTTAAAGGGTTTTCATTCGGCTCCTGTAGCATTTTAAGTTTATACGAAGGCTCCATGCGGCTCCATGCATCTCTAAACTTAATTTGAAGGGTTTCCATGCGGCTCCTGTAGCATTTGAAGTTTGATAGGGGGCTCCATGCATCTCTAGACTTCATTTAAAGGGTCTCCATACGGCTTCTGTAGTATTTGAAGTTTACATGGTGGCTCCATGCGGCTCCATGCATCTCTAGACTTTATTTAAAAGGTCTGCATGCAACTCCATGCGGCTCCATGCAGCTCCATGCATCTTTAGACTTTATTTAAAAGACCTGTATGCGGTATTTGAAGTTTACACGGTGGCTCCATGCGGCTCCATACATCTCTAGACTTAATTTAAATGGTCTTCATACGGCTCCTGTAGTATTTGAAGTATACAAGGTAGCTCCATGCGGCTCCAAGCAGCTCCATCCGGCTCCATGCGGCTCCAGTAGTATTTGCAGGTATCGTACGTTGAGCATATTTGCCATCAATAAAATGCTTTATTTACTTAGCCACATTGCGAACAAACTTTTGGTTTGTAGCAACTATACTGGCACAGTAGAGCACAAAATAACTGAATTTTAATATGAAAAAATAATTTTTATACTGGCATTCCAATACATACCAGTATGAATAGCAATACTAATTCAAAACTACTTCAACAAGAGTTTTTGTTGTATTACCAATAACTTTTTATCAATTTAACATATTAAATAATTTTATACAACAAAGAACTTTTTCATCAATTAATGTTGTGCATGTAATAACGCTTTTCATTAGTTGCTGCCTCCTTATTGACAATCTTTATTTCCATTTACACTATGAGTAATTTTGAGTTGATAATGAGTAGAAATAAAAATAAATTAATTGAAGTTAAATATTACTTTTTATTATCTTTTAAAATAAGTTATAACAACAAAAAATAAAAAAGTTATAAAAATATTTAGAGGAAACAACAAATCCTACAAAATATTTTGGTATCAAGGAAAATGAGGTTGGAAGCAAACACTTTAAAAATTATTTAACCTTACTTCAGTTTACCAGACCCTAAATTACAAAATTTCCGTCAACAACAGTTGCAAATTTACTAAACCACAAAAAAACAAAACTACATAATGCATACATGTATTTATTCAAAAACGACAATTGGTCTATCTTCGAGAAAATGCATTTGTAATTTTCATAGATCAGCAAAATATAGACGATCCTAACTTGAAATGAGAGAACTACCGTATTTTGCCATGTGAAAAACAAAATCGAAGACTAATCGCTGAATCATAAGAGCCCGCTTCCACTAAGAGCGTTGGCTAGTTGGCTGGACTATTTTTTCTAAATTTCTTGATTTTTTTACTTCTCTTAGTGCTTAATTCTAAATCATAAAGATTCCAGTTTTGTGACCTACAAATCAGCGACTGTTACCTTATTTTGGAAATCAAAAGTGGGGTGTTCATATTTTGTATGACTTGACAAGCAATTTGGATCCGAATCGGCAAGCTTATAAAACATTAAATCTGGATCCGCTCCGTGAACACCTTTAGCCTGGTGATTAATAATGACAAAATACGATCGAAAGCATGTATAACTTTATGATTTAATTAAAATCATTAATAATCTTTTTTATTCTTATAAGAGCTATTTTAAAAAATGTTTTTATAAAGTAAATAAGTAATTAAGTTAATGATTGTAATTAATTACTTTACCGGTAACTTGATAATTTATTTATTTATTTATTTATTTAAATCAGACTCACGGTCCTTAACAGAAAAAAAAAAAAACACACAAAAAAAAACACAAAATAAAGCAGCAAAAACTGCACAGAATAATTCAAATTTAAAAATTAAAAAAACTTATTTCAAACAGTACTCTCCATATAAAATTATCGACAAAACAAATGTACACGTTAGAAAAACAACCATTATGAAAAACAATAAAGCATGTGCCTATAATAAGTAAAAAATTGACTATTAAAATAACAATAAGTGTTCATCATGTTGGTGACAATGAAGTTAGAGGAGTTAAGGCAGCGATTAATAAAATTGTACAAAGTTTTTCTCAAAAGAGCTTCAAAGGTAGGTATATGATTTATAACTTGTAATTCACGTGCGCTTGTGCATCTAGGTAGGTTGTGTAACCATAGTCGCTATATATATAGTCTGGAAGCTCCTGAATTAATGTTGTCGTTGACAGCGCCATCTAGTAACGGTGTAACACGATTTCAAATTAGCATTAAAACATAATTAAAATAACCATAGACAACTATGGTACTGCTTACAATACTAGTATTCTAAAGTCAAAAATATTGCAGATAAAAAAAATTAAAGTAATATTTTATGTTGTTTGGTGATTAACAGAAGAAGAACATGCACGGTAACGCACAGAAGTTATTATTTTTAATCAGAGTCAAGATGTTTACTGTACTTTTTTTAAACTGCTAGTCTTTTAAAAATGGAGAATATTTCATAGGTGTTATAACTATAAAATATTGCTGTTTACTAATTAAATATGACTTAGGATACTTTGATAGGTGCAGTAGATGCCATTGTCACTACTCATTAACTGCTATTTTATTTTTATTTATTTATTTGAGTCAGACACAAAGTTCATAGAAAAGTGAAAACTATATATTTTTATACTTAAAGCCATTCTTTGTTATATCTTATGTGTGCAATTGACAACTTGGAAATACTATATATTATTTTTATTACTTTAATTTATTTTGGAGTAGTTGTAGTACTGAAAATATTTTATGATTTTGGATTTTGTTTGCAGTTTATCCTTGATATTTGGTATTATAATATATTAATTAATAATTGAAGCTGTTATGTCAAAACTTTCAGGAAGAGGAGGCAAGTATTGTTGTTTGCCGCAATGTAACAGTTCAACAACCAAAGGATATTCTTTATTTAAAGTTCCAACTGGTGCACAGAAACGTACTGGGGTAGTTACTGACCAATGGGCTCAAGATTTTCATCAGGTAAATAAAACTAGTTTTGCTAGTTATTTTTGCATGTTTGAAGTGCTGGCCAACTATATTTCTACAGTTTATAATTACAATTGCCAAACTTTTAACTTTTTGCAAAATGTTTACTTTAATTTGTTTAAATAGCATAATTAGTCCTACACAACAAAAACAAACTGCATGACTATGCATTTTTTTTATTAAAATGTATCTTGTTTTCTTGGTTGTATTTGTTTACAAACAGCAGTTTTTCTAATTTTTTAAACCTAATATTTTATTTCTTAATCAAACCCCATATGACTGATGTAACATAACTCACATTTTTAACTTAAAACTTTTATTAGAAAAATTTTAAAGTAACAGCTTTAGTCTTTAGTTTTCATGTGATAAACCATCCAGTAGTGATATTGAATGATGTTGTGTTTTAATGCTATATTTCTTTCATTTACATAATATTATTTATCTTTTATGATTATTTTTAAAACTGTATATTATCAGTTATATGTGTCAGATTTGCAAGTACAAAGTTTATGTAACATTATTATCTCATTTAGGTCATTTTATCCTATAGAAATGACAAAGTTTTCAAACAAAGATTATTTGATGGAAAAGTTTTTATTTGCAATAAACACTTTAAAGAAAAAGATATTCTACAAACAGCCACTAAAAAGTGCTTAAAGTTGGGAGTTTTGCCATCACAAAATTTGCCCGTAAAATCACATCCTAGCAAAATTCCTCAAGAACGAAGGAGTATCATTAGACATTCCCAGCCATCTTTAGCTAATTACTCAAAATCTTTTGCTCAACAACCAACATCACTCAATGATATTTCTCAGCAATTTTCCCAAATGAAATTGTCTAAGTGGCGAATTTTTGTTGCAAATGACTTTGTTCATTTTACATATTACAGTAACATAGATCATCACCATATAGCAGATGTAAGTTTGCTAATTAAAGACAATTCAGTTGATAGTTCTGGCTTGGATTTTTCTACTTCATTTCATGGTAGATGTGCAGCAGAAATTACCAAACAACTGTCATTTGAAAATTTTAGTTTATGTGAGATGTTGGAGTTTTTAAAGCAACAGTTGATCTGCAAAGGCTATACAAGTGTTCCTAATCAATCTCAATGGATATGTTTGAATGGCTGCATTTCTTACCCCTGCAATGATAGAAGTTCAAAGTTTGTCTGCATTTATATTTGTACTCCAAACTTTAAATTATTTCATCTAGCAACTGTAATTTCTGTGTTTAATAGCCTACTAAACATTTTAAATTTTTTATGATGTATTGAACTTGTTTTGTAATTTCAAACCTAGCAGTTTTTTCTCACCCAAAAATATTCAAGCTTAAAAAACAAGCAGAAGCCGAGCATCATAAGCAAAGTTAATTAGCTTGTATGTACATGCATAGTTGAATGAAGCAAAGTAGGCAAAATGTTTGCTTGCTTTCAGCTGACACTAAATTGCAATATTGATCCACCTTTAGATGTGCCAGTGAAATATCATGTTTTTCTTGTGTTGCTGGATAAAAATTTACTTAACTGAAAACGCATTTAGAAAGTAAACAAACTGGTGTGGTTAGTATTGCATAAACTAACGTAAAAGTTTTGTTAGTAGCACTTCAGGAGCACAGCAAATTTAGTTTTTTTTGATTTGCTCTAAACCATTTTACAGCTTATAACTATCAGTAATATTTTCTACTTTAAACAGGTTTTTCAGCAAAGATTGTCAAATTGTCTGTGATAAAAGTAATTCTGTATGTCAACAGTGCATGATGCTTCATGTGCGTCAAGTAGATAATGCAAAGCGCAATTATAAGAGGATGCAGCAAATTCAGCATAAAGTACTCCCAAGTCACAGTCCAATTACCACTGCTTGCGTTCAACGAGTAAAAGCAACCATCACTGCTCAGAAAGAAAGGTTTTTTTTTATTATCATACGTTAACTTGTGTATAATAAATTGTGACCAGCTGCACTACCACCTGAAGTTTTTAATACATTCTGTAAGATATCACTTTTTAAATTGTCTCTCCTCATATCCTTATATACCTGTGGTAAATATTCTCTTACATATACATCCTAGAACCACAGTTTAGACAAAGAAAAAGAAATTTTGGGCTGAAAAGGTGCAAATAAACTCAGAACATAATTTTTGATTAAGTTGTCTAATAATGCATTATACAGTGAAGACCTGGCTAACATATTTGTTAGCCCATTGCTGAAATTGTTCCTCTGCAATAGAAGGCTGAAAAGTAGCATTTCGAGTGTAAAGAAGATCCTACTGTTTGCTTGAAGTAAAAGATTTTTCTTCCCAAAGCTTTTCATCTGACACTCTTCAGGGGAAATCGTCAGAATGAAGCAGAATTGAAACCGAACTAATTTATAAAGGATTTCTTAACCTTTTCTCTCATTGGTTGACTCTTTCAGCCAATGAGAACTCTACTTTCTTCCTTTATAAATTAGTTCGGTTTCAATTCTGCTTCATTCTGACGATTTCCCCTGAAGAGTGTCAGATGAAAAGCTTTGGGAAGAAAAATCTTTTACTTCAAGCAATCTTCAAATTCTGTACCACCAAATGTTTATCCTACTGTTTGTGGACATTTGTTGCTTTTTTTGGCAACAATCAGCCTTCAACTCAACCATTTTATTTGTTAGTCATTTAATCACAGTGCTGTTGCAAAAGACGTGATAAAAATATATTTACGGTCTTTTTCACCTTTTTTATTTACAGAATTGGCAAATTAGAAGAAGAGTTTTTGAAGAAAGGTATTGATGTGGATGAAAATATATGCTGTATAGTAGAAAACTTAAAAGATGACCCTGTTGCTTCAAAGAATGACTTTCTCCGAGAATGGTGGTCTAAACAAAAAGAGTTGCAATCATTGGACAATAAAAGTAGTTATCGCTATCCACCTTCAATAATCCGGTAAGCTTGCTGTTTAAAATGAATTTTTTTTTCAGATTTTCTTGTTTTCTTACTTTTGCTGTTAAGGTATTTCTTCACATATTGTCCTTCGTTATATGGCAGAGTACCTTCTCCCGGCTAATGCATTATTACTCAGGGTACCCGATGTGTAGGACACTTTGTTTATGGTCTTTGGTTTGTTCATAAGCGCCACAATGACAATTCGGGGAAGGAGGGAGACTTCATTAGTGCATGAACCAACAGAAGCGACCAACGCCAGATCGCAAGCCATTAAGTTTAATCCCAGTTGCTCTGGGTAAACCCCAAACCCATTTCAATAAGTCTGGTGCTGACCTTGCAAATTGAAGTAGGAAGTTCGGGCGTATTTTTTGACTAGCCTTTGTTATAAGCTTTTAGCTCACATTTGGCTTCTCGGTTATGAAGTTAAAAAAACGTTTCTGCATGGCTTTAGCCTCCAAGTCAGAAGGTATGTAGCAAGATTAGTCCTGCCCTGGCTTAAAGTGTATTTGTATGCCAAAGCCAAAAAACCAAATTCTTCAATTCACCTATATTAATTGCCCGCTACAAAGAATGATATTATTTTTTAAATAGATTTTGTTTAAAACTCCATGCAAAATCTGCAGCTGCTTACAAATCGGTACAAGAAATTTTGGTTCTTCCTTCTGAAAGAACTTTGCGACAAGCGCGAAACAACAATGAAGGCGATAAAATAGGCATTCAAACAGAAGTTGTTCAAAGAATCAAAAATGCAATTCATCATTGCACGCTCGAAAGTGATCGACTTGCTGTTCTTGCATTTGACGAAATGGCAATTAAAGGTAACCGTTGCATTTTGTGTTTGTTTTCAACAATTTTTTCTTTTACTTGAATAGTTTTACTGTTTAGTCATTATTACTTTGGGGCTACATACACAACAGCAGCAACTAGCACGACTATATGACATCGCTAAAAGAACTTGCATAATCTTACGTGCAATGTGATTGATTTTCAGAAGAGCTAGCGTTTTGCTCTGCTTCCGGTAAAATTGTCGGCTACGTTGACTTCGACGATGAAGCTGTTACAAGCTTATCGAAATCATCCGACGCAATTGCTTCAAATATGATAGCTTTTTTTTTAAGAGGTGATCATGGTTTGGTGCAAGTTTCTTTTGTTGAAATGCTGACTAAACACGTTTATTTAATAGGAATTACAAACAGCAACATAGATGGCGTCGTTGCTTTTTACCCCACCAAAAACATAAACTGCAGTGAGCTTTTTCATCTGCTTGTTGATGTACTCATAGAAATTCCGTTTCAGACTTCATGCATTATCACGGGTCTTCTGTGTAAGTTTTAAATAAATGTAGTTGTTAATTGTAGTTTCTTGAATTTATTATTAGTATTTTTTATTTCTACATTATGTATAGCAAATTTACATTCCATAAGTGTCCATTTCTTTTTTTTTTTGTAGCGTTTGCATTTTAGGCAAAATGTTTAATTGTTGTTGTTCTATTAAACGTATTCGTAATTGTTGGTTTTATACTATTTATCAGCTAAATCATTTTATATAACATTTTTACAGTTGATGGTCTTTCTGCAAATCGAACGGTAATGAAGCTATTTTGCAATGAAGATGATGATGTACCTTTTCGCATGAAAAATCCGCTGAATCCCGACAGGCAACGTAGCTTGTTGTTGCTTCGTAACGCATAGTACTTAGATTTTTTTGTTTTCTAGATACATTTATTTCTTACCAGACCCTCCACACACATTAAAGTCATGTCGCAACAATTTGATTAATCCTAACAAAAGCTTGTGGAATGACGGAGATATTTGGATGCAACCGCTTAAAGATCTTATTCGGGTATTTCGTAGAAGCTATCAGCCACTTCAAGAATATTTATTTATATCAAATGTTCGATTGATTTTTAGGAGGATCTTTCTCGTGGCGAGTTACGGTTGTACCATAAGCTCACAGAGAAGCATGCCACTCCAAATTCTTGGGAAAAAATGAATGTCGCAATTGCTGCGCAAACAATGTCGGAAACAGTAGGTATGATTGAAGCCGGCATTATTTGTGCTTAATATTTCTAGTTTGTCTAAATTATACTTGTTTTCAGGTTTGGCATTACAACAAAAAGGTTATCCTGCCTTATCGACTTTTATCCTTTCTATCGATAAATGGTTCGATTGCATGAACGGAGGTTGGTACTTTTTAGATTTTATGTTAATGTTTTTCGTTTGATTTGTTACGTTGAATGTAACGTCGTAGCAAAACTTTTGCAATTGGGTTTGGGTTTATAATAAATAGAAGCCTTACTCTCCAACAACTGAGGTTGTTTAAAAGTTTTAGCTTGTTTGCCTTATTCTATTGCGTGCACTATGTTTTGTATTTTTTTTTATTTTTAGGTTTTCAAAACAGAAATTTCAAGGAAATGCGAAAGCCTTATTCTGACATTAATGATCCACGTTTGCAATGGCTGGAGAACGATTTTCCCACGTATCTTAGGAAGTGGAAAGAAGTTGTCGACAATCGACCTCTTGTGGGCAACGTAGACCGAAAAAAAATGTTCCTAACTCAGAAAACTGAAGAAGGGCTACTTGTGGCGTGCTTCTCTATGAGCGCTATTATCAAATCTTCATTAAACGCCGGCGCAAAATATGTTCTCGCTCGAAGAATTAATCAAGATCCATTAGAATCATACTTTGGGCATCAGCGCCAAAGAGGAAGACGTCACGATGCTCCCACCGTTCGAGACTTTGCGAGCAATTCAAGATACTTGGACATATTGAAACATACGCACATTGCTGGCTCTAATGTTCATGTCGAATAATTGTTGTTTATTGGTTCTTGGATGCTAAGGGGGATAATAGCTACAACCTTTCGCTTTTGTCTGCGAACTCATTTTTCTATATTTTGCTTAAACAACTTTGTTAATTACAATAAGGTTCAGCATGCCCTGTTTCTGCGCAAGTTGTGCATTAAAAAATAAACTGTATTGTACTTGAATTTAGTATCATAGCTCAAATGTTTAAATAAATATCAGGATTTATTCGTATTGCTGCAAAAACGAAATGTTTAACAAATCTATGCGATATAAAAAAACTAATGCAGATAAAGCGGGTAAATAGGCACTCTACGGTACCCGACACAACAAATAAAGCAAACGAGTACTACCGCAAATAGTTTACAATAGCAGAGAAATTGCGTGCATATATGATTTTGCTAGATTTAACTTAATATTTAGCTACAGTACTTATTATCAAGCGCATTTAGTCAGCTATAAATGCCTGCTAGCATAGACGTCCGCTGACCTGTTTTCAGGGGGAAGCAAAATTTCAAATACAGCAGTTTTTTTAATAAAGCCAATGGAAGCTTGAAGTTAAGAAACTCACTTCAGAATAAAAACTTTTTTTACTCATTTAGTAGCAAAACATGAATGGACGAAAACAACACAAACGAGTATTGAAGAAGTAGACTAACTTTTTGCGAGCATAGTGTATAAGTAGGCTGTTGAAGCAAATTGACAATTTAAAAAGTTTACCTTTTGAGTTGCAATTATTTTTACAGGTATATTTAATTTTTTAGAGTAAACTTTTTTCTCTTTTGAAAGATAGGAAAAAAAAAACAATTACAAATCAACGAGTATAACGCTTTACTTTTTTGGAAAACTACGCTTTAAAGCTCGGCGAATACTTCCGTTTTTTTGTGCCAAACTTAATTTTTTTGTGATTTGGTAAAATTGCAGTTTGTGCTTACAGGAAATGTGGCATCGCAGTCGAATATAGCGCTGCAGCAAACTGCTAGCAGTAGCTGCGTTTTCCGGATGTAAGCCAGCAAAAAATGAATGTTTTTGCTTAAGAGCGTTAACAATAGTACTAACATCAACACTACGAAGACACCGCTGTTTTCGCAGTTCTTTTTCACAGTCTAAAATCAAATCGTAAAAAATTAAATTTGGAACTATCAAACCCCTGTTGGTTGTAAGAAAGCGAAAATGATAAACTTCAGGAAAGTCTGAGGATTCTGAGGAAGTATGACTTTGACAGTAGCTTCTTTCTTCACCTTTAAATTTCGTTATTCCCCACTTCAAAACAGCCCCAGCAAGATAAAACACAATTGACTTGTCTGTGTCAGTAAGAAAAACTTCTTGCGAAAATTTTCCATCCAAAACATCTATTTTTGAAAGGATTTTGGTAACTACAGCTTTTAAAATGCGCTTTATGTCAGCTTCTTGTAGATTCGTCCCTGAAGTGTAAAACTTTTGCAAAGTAGTAGCATACATTTTCAATCTAGTTTGTCCTGTTTTATATATAAACAACTCAATATCAGGAACAACATGGTCCATGAAAAATTTAAAGTTGGCATTTGAATTAGAAATCTTCACTTCATTAATAACTGTTTGCACAATTTCAGCAATATCAAAATCTGGCAAAGGCTGATGATCACACTCTGATTCCTGAAAATACAGTAACAACCAATAAAGAAAAAAAGGAAGTAGCAAATTAACAGTTTTGCAACATTCATGATTATTATTGATTGCAGGTAATGTCCTCTATTTTGCATTATAATCATAGCAAAGTACTTTCCATAATGACTACCAAATAAACTTTACATATAAATAAAGTAGATGATATAAATATATATATAGTAGAAGTGGAAAGACTGGCAATAAAGAGCTCAATGAAAACTCTGAGCAGTAAATAAATTAAATTACAAGAGCCACTTAGAGAATTTATTTAAACTCTAATTATGCTAAAATATAATTAATGCTAAAATAAATTTTGTGGTCTGAAATTTAATTATATGTATATATACATACAGGCCTATATATATTGCAAGAGTAAATCGATCTTCCTTGCAGAGTGCTCAATGAAAAAATCAGAGCAATTTAATACGAAATTTATTTAATCACTGTTTAAAAACCACAACAGTCTGTTTCATCCTTAGAATCATCAGGTGGTTACTTTTAATTCTATTTGAATAAGTAAACACCTGACGATTCTAAAGATGAAACAGACTGTTGTGCTTTTAACTTATATAGTGTAGTGTTAAATAAATTTAATATACTTGCTCTAACCATGTGTTATTGAGCACTGTACCGGCAAAGTGAAACATTACTGGTTTATATATATATATATATATATATATATATGTAATATAAAATTTATTCAATTACTGTTATAACACCACAGAAGTCTGTTTCATCCTATAGAATCATCAGGTGGTTAATTAAAAGTAATTGAGCACTCTGCAAGGAAGATCAATTCACTCCTGTAATATATCTATATATATATACAAAATCACTAAACTATTTTATAGGCCTAATTGTTTTAGAACTGTAAGGTATATTTAGATATATCAGCATAAAAAATTGGTTCTTGATTTCATTTTTGATGTGAATTACATACAGAATTGTCTTATGAAATAATGTAACTGTATTGGATGTACTTACATTACTGTTTGATGGAAGTTCATCAATTAGAATAAAAACTTCACTTACATCCATGGAAAGTAATTGGTGTAAATCCATTAAATCATTGTTTTCAACCATGATTTTAAACAATTTAGATTATATATCGCAATCAGTTTCAACCAATAGCCTAAAGTAAAAGCAATTAAATTAAGCAAACCTGACATATTAAGCAGGGAAATAAATAATTTGTAACTAAATGAAATTTCAGGACTAATTTTTTTTTAACACAAATTATTCTAAAAACTCATGTCAATATTATTTCAAATGCAAAAATTTATTCAAAAACGATTGAAATTTTTATTTTAATATTTAGCATATATTCTGACAAATTTCTAAGCTGAATATTGGAAAATATACTCCTGCACAATGTTAAAAATTAAGCCGCCTTATCTCCTTTTTTGTAACAAAAACATGAAAACTTAGCTTACTAACAAGAAAAAAATGCATTTAAACATAAAACTGCAAAAATATACATATGCATTTATCAATATTCTTTTCAATTCACGAGCATAATTTAATAATTGCCCATTTCATTTTAACATGTAACTTGACTGACTTATTTTGTGTTACACCGTTACTAGGTGGCGCTGTCAACGACAACATCGACAAGATTTCCTATTGAGCTTCCAGACTATATATATAGCGACTATGGTGTAACATCCTATAGCCGTCATTGTAGGCTACACAAATACTGTAAAAACTTGATTTTAGGTATTTACTTAACAGACGTGAACCATAGAAATTTGTACTTTATGATTTAAACAATAGGTTTTTAACATCAAAAGAACAGTGAAAAAGCAGATTTCAATTGGTTTGCGGAACAATACAACGATCTTACTTGTCTATTTATATCGTCATCGTCTGTTAATGCATTGGTTAAGTATACACCAAGATATTTAACTTTTTACTAAAATTCAGCGTTTCGTTACATAAGCGGATTACACGGACATTCGTGAGGTGAAATGATTTAGGGAGAAACTGCATACACTGAGATTTATTACTATTAAAAACAATACCATTTTTATAAGAAAAGCTATCACACACATCAAGTAAATCTTGAAGTCCTGCAACGCTAGGACTGAAACAGCATATATCATCGGCATATTTGATATGGTTAACCGATGTGTTTCCAATATAACAACCAGCAGGAACACGATTGAGATCTTTTGACAGCTAATTGTTATAGACAGCAAATAAGTAAGAACTAAGTGTTCCCCCCTGTCATACACCGTTAGAGATTCCAAAAGATTGAGACAGTTGAGATCCCCACCTCACTCGCATTTGCTTTTGACGATATAAATATATCGCAGCAATCGTATAAAACACGGCGGAACATCACGTAATAACATCACGCAATAATATCTATGATAAAATTGATAATGCTGAATGTTGGTGTGGATAAGAGTTGTTAGGTCAACCATAACCTCATGGGTCAACATCAGAAACCATAATAAACCTTACAAGTTTGAATAAATATTTGGTCGTACAGAATTTGAAGATTGTGTGAAGTAAAAGATTTTTCCTCCCAAAGCTTTTCATCTGACACTTTTCAGGGGAAATCGTCAGAATGAAGTAGAATTGAAACCGAACTAAGTTATAAAGGGGAAAGCAGAGTTCTCATTGGCTGAAAGAAGTTAGCCAATGAGAGAAAAGATTAAGAAATTTTCAAAGAGTAGACAAATTCTTTTTGCTTACACAGAAAGGGATTGAGAGATTTAATGAAAGTCGCTTCAAGAGCAGAAAGGTGAAAAGAAGAGCGACCTCGAGCGAGAATGGAAAATTTTTCGTTGCTGTAATGAAGGGCGCATTGGGCGTTGTCAAGAAGATGTTGACCAATGGCGGATTCGTGAAATTGTTGTGGGCGTATTTGGTCTTGCAAGAGCGGGAAAGACTTTGGCGGTTGACCGAGGCACGAGGATTGGCGATGGATCTAGGAACGTGTTGTTTAATTCGCTCTTCTAGCCGTTGAGACGTGCGACCAACGTACCGACTATTGCAGGGGCACAAAAACTGTAAATAACATTGCTGTGATGATGGGAAAGCAACACGTCTTTCTTAATCGCTGGAAAGAGCTGTCGGGTGTTGAAAATAACACGTGGTTCGACGGAGAAAAAGCAACGTTTCACAGCAGACGTAATCTGCTTTTCGAACTTCATCGAGACGTTTCCAATCCATGGGATGTGCAGGTAGACAGGGCACTTTTTTTACTGTGTGTGGTGCAGTGAATTCACTGCGATTGATTCTACTTGAGGTGATTCTCACTAACCAATTTGTCTTCTTATTCAAACAGAAAACCAAAATATTTGTTTACCAAATTTTAACAAATTATTTCTTTAATTTTAAGTTAAATTTAAAACACCTTATTCAAATAGAAAAACAAATTAAAACTGTCGAACTGAAAACAAACTAAAAACTCACGAAATTAAAGCGAATTAAACTATACAATTGCTCACGCTTAAGCAAAAAGGCAGAGAAAAAATCAAAGCGACCCAAATTAAAACGCACGTTACATGATTGAGTCACAATGCTAATTGTCTTAACTTTTAACCTTTTTCTTTCGCCAACGAGTTAAGCACAGCAAAATAACAATAAATCACGTTACCAGTGTGGACCGGGTTAGAATTTAGTTGTTGAAGTTTCCGCTTAAAAGCCGAATTGATTGCACGTTCCGGATAGCCATTTTCCAAAAGAATTGAACGAATTTTGCCAAGCTCTTGGTCCAGTTTGCTTTTAGAACAAATCACAAAAGCTCTGTGAACGAGAGTACCAATTAGAGTGATTTTCCTTTGGAAGCTTTGGGAAGAAAAATCTTGTACTTCACGCAATCTTACAAGTTTGGATAGAATCAACATACAGTATCAATTAGATAAAACAGGGAAAACGAATAAACAAACAAGAAAAACACTTATCAAGCAAAAAACACAATAATAGTGCAGCATAATGGCTGCAAATGTTGTCGGCAGCGTGGTCGAGTGGTTAAAGCGCCCGGATTGTGATCGAACTGATCTCGGTTCAAAACCCACGCGCGCCATTCTGTTGTGTCCTTGGGAAAGACACTTTACGGCATTTTCCTCTGCTTGGCAAGCACTTCTAAATTAAAGTCATATCTCTATTAAATTATGGATACGGAGAAGCCAGCAAAACTTTTTGACCCAGGCCTGCTGCTTCAAAATTAGAAACCTACGTTTGAAAGTAAAAATTCTTTTTTGGTCTTAACTTGTATAAATTCTATTTAATTCTGATTGATCTGGATTCTATTTGCATAAGGAGGTTATAAGTGTTAGTTTTTCTATTTGATTAAGTAATTTTAATTAGGTATGTATAAATTCTATTTGAATAAGATTTTATTTTGATTCTGTGCTTATGGCAAAAATTTTGATTAATTTGCTATTGTGGTACATGAAGGACAGATTGAGCTGCTTAACCGCTGAAACCATTAGAAAAATTGTATCTGACTTCTACTCCCTGAAAAAATTGTTGAGGCAAAAAAAGCTCTTCACAATAACTATGAAGGTGCTGGTAGACTAAAACTGACAAAATGCTGATCAAACATCTCTCCATAATATTAAGGACATTCATATGGTGCTTTTGGAGATGCAAAGTAACAAAAAATCTGCTTCAGTTCTAGTAACTGCTTCAAGTCACTTTCCATCATTTGATTTAAAAAATATTGATGCTTGCCAACTGATGCAAAATATTAATAACCTACGAAAAGAATTTCTGACTTTCAAACGTGAAAGAGAAATGCAAACTAATGCTGTTGTAGACCTCAAATCAACAGTACAAGAATCATCATATCTCTTAAAGAAAAAAGAATGCCAAATCCTAGAATTAATCAAAGTACATGCTCATCCTGAACCTAGTCACAAAGACTCTTACTCTGAAATATTGAGAAAACCAATACCTCAAACACTGAACACAACTTACAAAAATAATAATAGCTCTGCTGATAATTTTACCAAAGTGTAAAAAAGACGTAGGTCTACTTGAATTGGCAGAATAAAACAGTTAGACTTAAAGGTTGTTGAAAAACCTGTTAATATTTTTGTTTCAAGATTTCATCCAGATGTTTTAGAGAGTGAAATAAAACAATTTGCTCAAACACGATTTAAATCAGCAACAACCGTCATTGTTGACGAATTAAAAACTAAATTTGACTCTTATTGATCTTTCAAAATTTCTATTGCGAAGTACCAGCTAGTGAAGATCTTAATCTTAAACAATGGCTGTTAAATATTGAAATAATATTTATAAATTGGAAACATTGACTAGGGCTAGAGCATGTGATCAAGTTAGTAATCGTTTTTTCTCTTCGAGTCGGAATGGTGAAAGAACATCGAATCGAGACGGTGTTAGAATCGTGAGTGTAAACAAATTGTTTAGCTGCTGCTTTTCTCGGTTAGAAATTTGGATGTTAAGTTGTTATTAATTTGAAAGAATCACGTTGTTTAACGCTGTCATATTGTTGCATTAAAATATTGATGAATATTGTACACGTTGTTCAACAGCTTAGCACTCATTATCTATCCGCCAAAATTTAATTTCTTATTCGCCTTTTTTCTTATTAATTGTTCGTTATAATATAATCTATAAGTTTAAACCGCATTTGAATTAGAAACTTAATAAGGTGAGTTAGGAATTAATTTAGAAAGACAGATCAGACATCCCCGCTCACTGGTTATCAATCGCATCGCCCAGTATTCAATAAATGGCCAACAGGAATACTAGTTTAAAAAATTTTCAACATTTCAAAATCTAAGAATATGGCATCTTTCTCCAAATTTATTGATAATTCTAATGGAGACAACCAATAATACGGAGTTAAAAGTGGTTTCCTTCAATTGTAGGGATCTTAGTAGTTCATTAGAAAAAATTAAAACTTTATGTATAACCTTTGACATAATTTTGTTACAATTTAAACCATTTTTAAATAATTAGAACAGAACTAAAAAATTTTAATGGTTGCATTTATTAAAAAATACTTTAAATTAATGTTATTTGTTTGTGGTATTTCGATGGCAAAGTAACGTCACAAATTTCACGAGCATCAACGTTGACGCCACGTCGTATCACAATTTTTTTTTCAGTTTTAAATCAATCTGAAAGCAACTAGAAAAGTTATGGAAGAAACTTAAAATATAAAGTTACTTAAATTAAAAATGGGTGTTACATAAATTGTTGTTGTTTTTGATTAATTGTATTAATTTATCTATATGTCTTCTCCTGCGCCTTTCGGGAATCTCAAGGGTGGGACTAAGGAACTTTGTGATGGGTTGGAGCCGACAGTAGCTGCCGTAACTTTGACCTCTAATGAGAGGACTACTTCCTTCATCCTGGCTGAGCAGTCCACAGCGACTGCTTCCATTTCGATTCCCCGTTCAAGCATGGATAAGATATCATACAAGCTCTTAAGCACTAGGCGTAGGCTGGTTAATGGTATTAAGCATTTGAGAGATGACTTATCGGGAATATCTTCATTGGTTTCATTTAATAAGATTGCGCCGGAATTTCATAATTTCGTCAAGTCATACTCGGAATTCCGCTCCGAAGTTGATAAAATCACTGATCTGGCACATGTTGGTGAGCTTATTTGTGATCTGGCTGCTGATTATGAAAATTTATGTAGTAGTTTTAAAAATCTTGAATCGCGTTTTGTTGGTTCGTCTGCACGTGATGAGGATGATGTTGCAGTTAAGGCTTCTGACAGTGTCTCACAAGCCTCGTTAGGTAGAACTAGTTCGTCCAGTAAAAGTTCTGCTGCACGCCGTATTGAGTTAGAGTGTAAACGTGGTAGCCTTCTAGCTATTCGTGATTTGGAAAAATCCAAAGCTAAAGCTAAAGCTGCTTTGGTAGCGGCTAAAGTCAAGGAAGCAGAAGCTGAGGCTGAGGCTGAGGCTAAGTTTCGTATAGAGGAAGCTAAGCTTGCCACGGAAGAGAGGTTTATTGCGCTTTCGGAGCAGGGTTTGTCTGAAGCTGCTTCACGTAGATCAGCGTCTAAAGCCGTTGAGCATGAAAAGATTTCTGCGTCATGTCCCCAGGAAAGGAACTTTGAACAGTACATACAGGTTGATAAAGAAACTGTTAGAGTGCGGCCTGAAGCTTCTATTCCTAAGCCTTTGTATAATCAATCTGGTCCGGTTGAAACAAAACCTTTTGTTAACCCAGGCCATCCTATTTTTAATGAGTAGAGAGAGCCTCGGGGGCGCCATATCAATGATGTAGACGCAACTTCTAGGTTTGCGCATTTTCGTCCTGAGCGTACAAATTCGGATTATGTGGCTGGTGATTCTCGTGTCTTGAACGATCATGTATTTCAAACATACCTTGATAGACAAAACAGAAAGGAGTATATTAGTCTTGCATCGCAGATGGGTTTTAACGGTGATAATATTGCCTTTGTCTTCTTTAAAAACCAAATTCAAAAACTTATGAATGAATGTCCTATAAGTGAAAGACGTCTTGAAGTTTTGAGAGCTGCATTTGTAGGTCAACCGCGTGAAATGGTCAATTTGTTTTTTGGGCCGATGCGAGGTCTGTCGACATCTGAGCGTGTTGAAAAAGCTCTTCAGCGATTGAGTAAAAGATATGGTGTTCCTGGCGGTTTGACTGTTGAGCCTGCAATTGTTGACATTCGTAATGTTTCACGCGTGTTGCACAACGTTGTCTCGCTTAAAAAATTTCGAGAAGATTTAAACACTTTGGAAGTTTTTGCGTATGCGCATAATGAAATTAAAAAACTACTCGTATCTGGTCAACTTTTGTTGGATGTTGCAAATCGTCTCCCTGGTGTTTTGAAACGACGATATTTAGACTATCTTGACCATTTAGGTCTTGATTTAAATAAACCCGGGTTCAATTCTCTGCATAACTTTGTTGGGCACGAGTTGAAAATAATGACTTTTGAATATGCTCAGACGTTTTTCAAGCAAAACAAAAAATCTGGTGAATTTGGTAATAGTCGAAACACAGTACACGTTCGTCAGTCTGTTGTTCAAAGTAACGATGCTAAAGATTAAACTGTGCCGAGTAAAGCGGAGTCTCCTAAATCAAATGGATTTAAATCTAATCGTAAGCTTCCACCAGTATGCTTCTACTGTAACGATATGTCATTGAAGCACTATTTGGGAGATTGTGAGAAATTTAAGAAACTTGGCTTGGAACGCAGTCAAATTGTGATTGAAGCTAGGAGGTGCTTAAATTGCTTTGGTCTTGGTCATTTTGCTAGAAATCGTGGATTTGCGTCAAAGTGTCGTAAATGTGGTCCAATCTATCACCTTAAACACGCGACTGTTTTGCATGATTTTATTGTTCAATCAAGCTCTGTCGACTTTAAAGCGACTAATACAAAAGAAAGTGTTAACGTTTGTGACTCTCTTTCTAGTAACCAGGAAAATAAACATGTTGTAGCGAGGAAAATTTGTCCGTCTAACAAGATCGTTTTGCTTCGCACCTGCGCTGTTAAAGTTATCAATCCTCGCACCGGTAGATTTACACTGGCTTATGCTCAGCACGATACTGCATCGCAGGGAACTATTGTGTCTAAAAGTTTGATGGACGAGCTTGGGTTAGTCGCTTCTAAAAGAAGTGAGATACATATTCGTACGTTAGCTAATGAATTCACGCCGTGCAGGGGTGTAGTAAATTTTGAACTTGAATCACTTACTACAGGTGAAAGATTTGATGTGGAGAATGCTTTAGTATTTCCAGAACTTGTTGATGATGAATGTGTTCTCCCACATAGCGTAGATACTTCTGGGTTAGAGCATTTCGATGGCGTAAATATTTCTACTCTTCCCTACAAAAGGTGTATTGACATTCTCATTGATCAGACAGATAAATTTCTCCTTACGGTTTTAGAAGAACGTGAAGGAATTAGACCTGAAGATCCTAATTATGTTTTGACTCGCTTAGGCCCCATTGCAAGTGGTGGTTGTGTTGAGGGTCGTAATTGTAGCGAAAGGAAGTTGCATACTTTAAAAGTTAAGTTGAATGTTGCAACAAAAATGATTGTGTCAAATTGGGACGAGAAGTTTCTGCGTTACGAGAGCAATTGCGTCGTTATATTTTGGAAGATGAAGAAATTCAGGTGTCCACAAGTGATGAAATTACTCGGGAATTAGTTGAGCCGAATGTGAATGTGGTAAATAATCGTTACGAGATACCGGTCCCCTTAAAAGTTGATGTTGTCGAAGCTTTGCCTCATAATTTTGCAAATGCTCTTGATTGTAATTTTTTACTGCGGAAAAGTGCCTTAAAAAATAACTCTGTCAAAAAACGTTGATTGACACTTTCACAAAATTATTTCAAACGAGTGGTTAGTGCCTGTTGACAGCAATCCGTTGTGTAAGCCGTATTGGTATCTACCTTTCTTTGTGACGAAGCAAGCTAAATCTATAGTTGTATTTGATGGCGCTGCGACATATAAAGGTGTGTCGCTCAATGATGCAGTGTATCCTGGTGAAAATTTGCTTAATGGATTAGTTGACGTGTTGACTCGTTTTCGTTTGGGAAAATTTGCGTGTATGGCGGATATTAGTAAATGCTTTTTCCAAGTTTCGATTCCTGAAAGTCAGCGTAATTTGTATCGTTTAATTTGGCTCAAAGATAATGATCTTGTGAATGGATTCACTCAGATTTATAGATTTACTAGACGTGTTTGGGGAGTTAACTCTAGTCCATACATTGCATTGTTGGCTATTAAACGTCTTGTTTCTGCAAACGTCATAAATGCTAGTCCATCTACTTTAAGTGCGATTTTGGAATGTCGTTACATGGATGATTTATTGCTGTCGTCTGATTCTTTGGTTGAACTTGAAACAATTGCCAGAGAATCCAGATTACTATTTGAAAGTAGAAGATTTACACTGCGTAAATGGGTATCAAACAATGCTGCAAAATCAATTTTGTCATATGTTCCACCTAGAAAAGACGACAGCAATTTTCTTTATATTGGGAAACGACGTCTAAGCGGACCTCTTAGACTTTCACTGTTATCAACAACCAAATCCGAAGGAAATATAGAACCAACTTTAATTATTCAAGAACGTCAAAAAAATGGAAATTACCAAATCACTCATTCAAGTCCGTGATAACAGCAAAAATTGCTGTTGCTACTTTACCCAAAAAAAACAATTTTTTAAGAGAACCTCAACTGAACAAAACGTTACCCAAAACTGAAAAGGCAAAAACTTGCATAAAAGAAATTAACGAAAAACGTAGAATTAAATAAGTTAGTTACAGACCAGAGACGGTTCGAATCTCGGGCCAGGCTCGAGCAAGATTCTAAACATAGCGCCCCCTTTGAAACAGAGGACGAAGCGAAGTTTCGAACTAACTACTACACAAGCATTATATATAAACGAGTACACATTGAAAAAAGTACAAACACGATAATAAATACGATCAGTTAAACACTATGATAATAATATAGCCTATAGTAAGTCACGAAAAATTATTAAATAATACACTAAAGCAAACTACGATCAACAAACAAATAAAATTCACACGGGTCCAATCTTAGAAATATCACGTAACACGTAGTCAATTCCTCCCGATTTATTTAAAACGGCAACAGTGGCTCTACGAACAACATTAACCCCGTTACGTAACTGAGGGTGTACTTCGTGGATTCTTCCCAGACGATAAGAACCCCTATGTACAAAATCGTCAGAATCCCCAACCAAGACTAATTGCCCAGGCACTAAATTATTTTTGATCACTCGCCATTTAACATGGGCTTGCAGTGTGGGCAGATAGCCTTTCACCCAACTCAATTAAAACTTATGAGCCAAGTTAGCATTGTATAACTAATCTCTGCACAAGTCACCACGGTCATGAAAGATGCCTATGGGTGAGTAAGGAGAAAGCTGTTGCCCAAGGAAAGACGAGGGGCAAATTGGAGCAAGATTGTTGGGTTCATCACTAACAGCAGTCAGAGGACGATCATTAACAAAGCGCATAGCATCTAAAGTGAAGGTTTGTAGCTCAATTAAAGACGGTTTACGTCGAGTCGAATCCAAAACACGTTTCAACGAAGATTTAAATAACTTAACCATACTTTCCCAGCTTCCCCCTTGACTGGGAGCATAAGGGGGAATTCTGACCCAATTTATACTACGTTTACGCAAGGAGTTATGAAAATCAGTTGAACTCAACAAGGTAGGCAAAATATCAGCTGCGGCAACGAAAGTACTTCCATTATCAGAATATATAGTGTCAACAGCCCCACGGAGGTTAGTAAAACGTGAAAAGGCAAGAAGAAAACTATTCAAATACAGACTGGTAACTATCTCAACGTGTATACAACGTGTGCACAGATAAATGAACAAAATACCCCAAGCCTTACAATCACTACGAAATTGGCGGTAAGTGAAAGGGCTTAAATAATCAACACCACAATACTTAAATGGCTTCTCGGTGGCAGTAACACGACATTCAAGAAGGTCAGCCATAAGTTGTCGGATAGGCGTGGCTTTACGAAGTTTGCACTTGCTACAATCTCTTAGTGTCCGCTTAACACTGGAGATGCCATAAATAATCCAATAACGTCTACGAGTCTTCATCAAAGTGTAAGCAGGGCCTGCATAACCTGAATTACAATGTTCATGCAGTACAATCAAACTAGTTAAAGCGTGTCTACTCGGCAGTATAATAGGATGTTTAGTGTCTAGATGCAAATCTGCATTTTCAAGACGACCTTCAATGCGTAAAACCGAGTCACTATCCACACAAGGACGTAAATTACGCAAAGTTCTCAATTCAGAAACTTGACGCATTTCTTCGCTTGTATTCGCTTTGTCACTCAAATGTTTTTGAAAAGAATCAAACGCGTCTGAAGAATTAGATTTCAGAAATTCTACAGCAACACCAAAACAACTGCGTTGCACGTATTTGATGACGTCAACAAGAGCATCGTCAAGAAATTGAGCATCCAACTTAGGCCTAGATAACGGACTCTTTTAAATTTAGCCATAATAAACTGTTTGAAAACAATAAGATAAGCAATACGTTTAGTCAATGCATACAAGTCAGGTGCAGTTTCAATGACAGAATTTAAGCTCTGATTGTTTCCACTGGTTAAAGTTTCATCAATTATACCAGCCTTCCTAGCACTGACTGTCACGCTACGATTTCAATTTTATCAAATGAAAACATTGCACCTTTTTAAATTTATTGTTTAAATCGACACCTTTTTAGATTAATTATTTAAATCGTAACCTTTTTAATTTAATTGTATAAATCGCATTAGCGTTGACGCGATTATTTAGAATTTATTTGTGACTATTTGCCGTTGTTGCCCTGGACAGCTGTCTGGATTACGGATTTACGCGGTGAAGTGACTTTGTTCTCGTTGTTGAAAAGGAACGGGTGTAAAGCGTTCCTTCACATGTGTTCGCTACAAAAGGTGTATATATACGGGGCGGCAACGAGAAGACATTATTAAGAGATTCAATTGTAGATGCAGATATAAAGGCGGATTCGAGATGATGAACGTATTCTGTGTATATTTTATGTACGAGTATGTGAATGTATCTGTCGGGACGGCAAGTTGGTATTAAGCGTTGGCGGGAAAATTTATAAAATTCGTTATATTCTTTTGCGGCTTTGTAAATTCCGTTAGGTAATTTGTATGTGTTTAATCTATTGGTAAATTGTAGCATCTCGTGTATAATTTTGGCGCTTGTTCTTATTTTCATTCAATCTTTTTGTCTTCGTTTCTTCAATATAATTAATTCAGATTACAGGTATAATACCTGTCTGTCCTTCTAAATTGCTAGGCCCCGCCAGTTTAACACTCGCATAAGCTCCTTTCAACAGGCTGGTGATTTTCTGCGATATTTACGTAGGGTTCGCCTCTAGTATCTTGTAGTTATTCTGGTACTAAGTAGGTCGAGCGTGACACTGACAACATTCACAGGAGAACAAGCGTCTAAATTACTTTCACATAAAAACTTCGGTCCCTTGAGCCAAAGGGCAAGACAATCAGATTTTTTAGCTTTGTTGTCACGAGTTCCCACATCTGCGGGATTGTGGGCGGTGTATAATTTGTATTTTGAAAATAAATTTGTATTTTGAAAAACAAACGTTGGTTTTTGGTGGAAATTTAGTGGCGAAGTAACGTGGCCAATTCCACATGGCATCAACGTTGCCACAATGTGAATCCAAAAAAATTATATTTTTAATTGAAAATCAATGGTTTGGCATTTGCTGAGTTGTGAAACAAACTTTAAACATCAAATTTCCTACTTGTTGGGAGACATAAATATTTTTTAGTAAATGTTGTAATTGGTTGATGTTTGGGTGGCGAAGTAACGTGGCAATGTGACATGGCATAAACGTTGCCACAACGTAAATATAAAATATTGTTTTTAATTATGAATTATCATTTTTTTCGTTATTATTTCAAGGTCGTTTGCGTTTTTAATTAAAATAATTTTTCTCTTTTAATAACGGTGTATTCAGTACACCAATATAAGTTTTTGATACAAACCGGTTTTTGATACAAGCTTTAGGATTGCTTCATATTAAACATAGAGAATTTAAAAGGTTTCACTTTGTCGACAGTTTTTTTTCGTTTTATAAAGTGTACAGTAGATGGCGCTTACGAGCAAAAAATGTTATTGAAATTAATTGACTGTGCGATGATTTTGCGCCAGGCTCTTTGTTGTGAAGAAAAGTAATGAAGTTATACTTTCGTTTCTTCATCTGCTTTCACATTAAGCTGCATATGTATACAAGGTATAAATCTTAAGAACGAATTGCCACCTGGGTCCTTTATCTTTTACAATGTGCGGATAATTCCCTTTCAGCAAGGCATACGAGGCCAACCTTAAAAAAATTTTCGCACGACATACGCTTCGACTGTCTTGCGCGCTGAGTTGCTCTGCATGAAACGCTAATTCACTGAGCAAATTGTCATCAAAAAACAACAACGAGTTTGAGAAATGCACTCGCTGAAACTGGTTTTCATATCAAGCATTTCAAACACTATTACATTTATTTTCGATAAACCTGAAAACAATTGCAAGTGCATGGTAATATACATCAAACAATTAAATCGCTTGCGAAGAATAAAGAAAAATACAAGAGAAAAGCGAGATTTAAGCAATATACGTACATTATCGCATATGGCGCCCTATATGTATGACGGCTCATAACGTTAAAATTAAAACGTAAAAATTAAAAAAAATTATTCTTAATGTGTTGTTTGGACGTGAATAGCATTAATTTATAAAAAACAACAAAAAAACTTTGCAACCTTTGGTATAAATGGGTTAAAAACGCGCTGCCTTTCGGAATTAAAAGCGAGCTAACACAAAACGAAGAACTTAGACTGTTTTTAGACTACAAACGCAGTAGTTTTTGTTTGTTCGATTCTGCAACTGGAAAAATTTATCCACTGATCAGAACGTTGGTCGGTTTATTGTCTTTTGAAGAACTGGATTAACACCTTTAAAAGCCATTTGTTTAATTCCTCAATATAAAAAATAGCCTACTATGAGCTGCGAGCAGAGTTATATGGTGGAACGCAGTTTATGTGGCATTTTTCAAAACCTTTGACAGATTGAAGTAATTGCAACTACAGGTTACTGTTTTTAAACAGATATTACGAAAAAAACTTTTAACTGTAATACCTTATCTTTTTAGCGAAACGATATGCAAACAACATGACATCAAGAATGAAAATTAACACAGTAAAAGCAATTGCATTCTAATTGACTTAAAAAATGCATATCTTTTTACACAACCAATGGCACACTTTATAAGCAAAAAACACAAAGCTATATTCCAAATCAATGTTGCAATGACAATGCCCAAACCCAGAACGTGAGAGTTGGGAGGGGACTGGGAATTGTCAAAATAAAGTCAAAACTTTAAATGAAGTCAAATTTTCTCAAAATTTTACCTCATCAAATTTTACATAGAAAAACTTATTTCTTTCTTATTTTTGAAAATTTTCCAGCAGCTATTAATACTCTAAATTTTTGTTTCTACAGTTTATACAAGGTATTCTGTAACTTTTTGGGGCACGACCCCTTACAGTGGTAAGGGGTCTTTGTACATTTACTTGTTCTCTTTGTTACTTTTTTCATTATTATTTCACCAATTATTTGATAATTTTATTGAAAATATTGACCAAAAAATATATACTTGTGGTGTGTTTCTTGACCTAAAAAAAGCATTTGATAGCGTAAATCAACAAATTTTGCTTGCAAAATTGGAAAAATATGACATCTGTGGATTGGCGCTACAGCTCCTTAAAAGCTACTTAAATAACAGATTGCAGTTTGCAGTTGTGAACAATACTAAATCAAAGTTCAATCATGTAACTTGTGGTGTATCACAAGGCTCTACTCTTGGACCATTACTATTCTTATTTTACATCAATGACATACCTCTAGTATCCAATTTTAATACCAAATTGCTTGCAGATGACACAGTTCTCACACTGACAAACTCTTATTTAAAACTGTTGAATAAAAATGTCAACTCTAAACTGGTCAAAATTGACGAATGGTTAAAACTAAACAAATTATCATTAAATACTAATAAAACAAAATTATGGTGTTAACCAAACAAAGATCATCCTGCCACTTTGATATTAGAATAGGAAAGACAAATATAGAAGAAGTAAATGAAATAAAACATTTGGGTGTAATTTTTAATGATAAGCTTTCTTGGGAGTCTTATATACAAGATGTTTGCTCTAAGCTCTCCAATGGTTCCTGGGCACTGCTTAAACTGAGGAATTATGTTGACACTACAACACTAAAAACAGTATACTATGCTTTAATTTACTCTTATCTTCAATATTATGTCTCAACCTGGGGACTGGCTTCGACTACTACCCTGGATCCATTGGTAAGAATACACAAACGCATAATAAGAATTATTACAAATAGTCCTTTTTTGTTACATACAAATCCTCTTTTTCAAAAATTGAATTTATTAAAAATAAAAGATATTGTTAAACTTGAAATGGCAAAAACAATGTTTTGTTTTAATAAAAGTTCAGCAAAAAACGAGTCCCAAATTATTATAAGTATAACCCAAAAACATCATTATAAAACAAGACTGGCAGCGCAATAAAATTACTTTCAACTTCGAAAGAGAACAGAATTAGGTAAAAAGATATTTTCTTACATTGGACCTAAAATATAGCAAGAAGTACTCTCGAATTAAAGTCACTTTATTATAATCAATTTAAGAAGAAATTTAAACTTTTTTTAGCTAGTCAATATTAGAAAAGATGCCACGACAATTTGATGAAGTCAGCTGGCACCTGGAAATTTATTTAATAACAACTAATATTGCTATTAAATCTTTTGAAGTAAAAGATTTTGCTTCCCAAAGCTTTTCATCTGACACTCTTCAGGGGAAATCGTCAGAATGAAGTAGAATTGAAAAGAAAAGAGAATAGAATACAAAAGACCGTTGGTGTACTTCCGGTACGTTGATGATACTTTCGCCGTATTCAACAATGAAGAAGACTGCAACAATTTCTTCATCCAGCTCAACTCTCTCCATCCCTCACTTCGCTTCACCTATGAAAAGGAATCTAATCACTCTCTCCCTTTCCTTGACGTGTTAGTAGAAAGGCATGATTCAGAATTTCTTACTTCAGTATACAGGAAACCTACCTTCACTGGCCAATATCTACGTTGGAACTCTTTTAGTCCACAGAAACGGAAAATCAATCTAATTGGTACTCTCGTTCACAGAGCTTTTATGATTTGTTCTAAAAGCAAACTGGACCAAGAGCTTGGCAAAATTCGTTCAATTCTTTTGGAAAATGGCTACCCGGAACGTGTAATCAATTCGGCTTTCAAGCGAAAACTTCAACAAATAAATTCTAACCTGGTCCACACAGTAAAAAAGTGCCCTGTCTACCTACACATCCCATGGATTGGAAACGTTTCGATGAGGTTCGAAAAGCAGATTACGTCTGCTGTGAAACGCTGCTTTTTCTCCGTCGAACCACGTGTTATTTTCAACACCCGACAGCTCCTTCCAGCGATTAAGAAAGACGTGCTACCTTCCCATCATCACAGCAATGTTATTTACCAGTTTTTGTGCCACTGCGATAGTCGGTACGTTGGTCGCACGTCTCAACGGCTAGAAGAGCGAATTAAACAACACGTTCCTAAATCCATCACCAATCCTCGTACCTCGACCAACCGCCAAAGTCTTTCCCGCTCTTGCAAAAACAACATACGCCCACAACAATTTCACGAATCCGCTATTGGTCAACATCTTCTTGACAACGCCCAATGTGCCCTCCATTACAGCAACGAAAAATTTTCTATTCTCGCTCGAGGTCGCTCTTCCTTTCACCTTTCTGCTCTTGAAGCGACTTTCATTAAATCTCTCAATCCTTTTCTGTGTAAGCAAAAAGAATTCGTATACTCTCTCAAAATTTCTTAACCTTTCTCTCATTGGTTGACTCTTTCAGCCAATGAGAACTCTACTTTCTTCCTTTATAAATTAGTTCGGTTTCAATTCTACTTCATTCTGACGATTTCCCCTGAAGAGTGTCAGATGAAAAGCTTTGGGAAGCAAAATCTTTTACTTCAAGCAATCTTCAAATTCTGTACGACCAAATGTTTATTAAATCTTTATTGTTTTTCTAAATGTACTGTGTTTTTGTAAGTGTACTGTTGTATTTTTTGTAGTAAAAAAAAAAAAAATTTTTTTTGTCCCACTATTTAGAGGGAGGCAGTCGACTAGAAGACCGTATGGTCATTTCGCTGCCTTCTTGTGCTTTCAAAAACTTTTTTTCACATTTATTGGTGTGTTTTTTGTTTTGAAGCACAAAACAAATAAAATTGAATTGAATCAAATTGAAGTGTTTTGCAATATTTTGCAACTCCTTTTAAGACTTTTAGCACTTCCACCAGCGGTGCGCAATTTTTGGTTTAAGAATCCTTGACCGACAGTATATGGTAAAAATGCTTCCCAATTTAATATTCGATATTATGTTTTAGATATATTGCAGGCAGGGGAAACAATTGCCTTTTCCGCCTCTTCCCAGGTTTTGTTCCCCCTGCCTCTTAGCAATGAGCAAATTAAAAATTTGAAGAAAAAAATTAAACTATCTGTACTGAGTATCAAATACGTACAATATGCAACGATATAAAACCGTTTTAAAAAAAAACCTTTAACAATAAAAACTTTATTTTTTATGCATTTACAGTTCTAAAAGTTTACTTCTTAGTTTGCGATAAGCAATATAGAACATCTTGCTATTTATTTTATTTCATCTCTATAATTATCCTGCAGACTCGCTGGAAAACGTCGAAGGCGCTATACATAGAGCAAGCAATTACCCCAACCTGCTTTCGAAGATACTACAATATTGCTATCTGAGTGACTTTTATTTTATTTTGGTTTTTTAGGTTTTGTTTAAAGATACGAATAAAATTTAGAACTGCCTCTTAAAAGCGCAAAGCAGAAAAAAGTGACGTAAATTGTCTTTCCCAACAAAACAACAAAATGGGGCGAGTAGATTTTGAATTGCAACCGTAGTGATTACGTTCGCCATTAATTACGGCACTGTTAACCACTCAACCATTCTACCGACATCTTATTTGCTATCTTTACAGATTAACTAAATGCTGTTTTACTAAATATCACATTTATTAGAGCATGTTGAAAGAAGTTTATTAAACAGCCAAACATGATTCACAATTTTTATTATTTTTCTTTGTATGGCCGTATTTGCTAAATCCACATTATATAGATAATCGAGAAGATGTCATTTAGGAATACTTTTTAAAGTGTGGAGGGTGTCTTAAATAAATCTCATTTCTTCCCAGGAAATGCCTTAAACCAGTGCTTGCCAACCAGTGGGTTGCGAAGCATTTCTAAATATTACAATTTTCTATTTCATCTGGAAGTTGTTGCATTATTATTACACACCAATTATGAAACAGTGTAACATTTTTAGCATACTTCTACATGTTTGAAAGTATAGGTAGACTCGGTGGCGGATTAGCTCGGCGGGAATTCGGGAGTTTCCCAGTGGGCTGCTCGACTTTGGGCCGGTCTAGCAACTCACTGGGCTGCCTCAAGACTAACTTTAAAAAGCTAACAAATGATCAAGAATATAAATCAGTTCCATACATAATGATTTTGCAATTATTTTTCAGTAAAAGTATTTTTGTATGGCCTACCGTAAAACCTTTATTTCACCGCCAAGTGCTCTATTTTTCAACCCTTTCCTCATAGTGGTGTTCTATTAGAGGTCACGTTCAATTAGAGGGTGGCGCTCTATTTTTCGACTAACTGGTCAGAATTTGAAAAAGATAAATTTTATAAATGAAAAGAAAAAAACATCTAACTCATTTATACAATTAGCAAAAGACACGAATACAGGGTGATTACTGGGAAATAATCACAAATCCACTGGTGAAAATCAAGTGACACGTCGCTGTTGTAGCCACCCTCTTCATTTTTAACACCTTCCGCATCAAGTACGTCGAGTTGCTGAATAAATTCAGATTTACCAGTAATGTCGGCATTGGCCCGCGCTTGCTGGAGAAGTTCTTGTCCAGTCGGAATCGGGCCCTCTAACCTGAAACAGTGGATCTTGCAATCCTCAGAGCCGTCTAGAGTGTTGGTCAGTCCGCATCCCTTAAACGACTTGACGATCAGATCCTCCGGCAGCTGATCCCAAGCATCGCCTATCCACTTCAAATAAACTTCCATTGATGGTGCTCGCATGTTTCCGGATTTGGTGTAGCTCTTCTCGCCGTGCAACATCCAATTCTCGTAGAACTGTCAGACTTTAGCCTTAAACGGGGCGTTCCAGTAGACTTCGGGGACCTGTATGAACTTGGTGCAGCCTCCTGGAATCATGGCCGTTTCAATCTGGAGCTTCTTCAATTGCTTCTTTGTGGCATCGCTGATGTGACATCGGTATGAGTCCCAGGCAAGAAGGCGTTTGCCAAACATAGAAAAGCCGACGATCTTCTGCAGAAACTCAGAAGTCAGGTCGTCGTTGAAGAAGGAGCGGCCGGCCCAGCAAAAATGAAGCGTATTCTTGAACTTGATGACGATCTCCTTAATTGGTCTCTTGTTCTTCTGTAGGATGTATGGTCGACATTTAAATCCGTCAGATCGAGCGGTCGGCATGACAGCAACGTGTAACTTGTCGTGACCGCTAGTCTTTATGGGGACCTTTCGGACTCCCTTATTTTCAACGGTTAGACTGCTCGAGTAGTCCAAGTAGACAGTCGTCTCGTCGACAGCATAGATGTATGTATAGTTGGAGATGCGACGCCTCTGCTCGACGAACAGCAAGTAATCAACAATCTTCTCAGCGTACTCCTCTCGCTCCTTCTGACAAGTCGTCGTTGGGCGGCGTGGGAGCAAGTTGTGACATTCTAAAGTGTCATTTGGAAAATGTTATTAAAAAATGTTTGCAAAACAAACCCGACAACCACAAGCATAACCGGGCAAACAGAAACAAATCTCCAAAACTACTGTTAACTCTATTATTACTATTATATCTAAGCTAATGAAAGAAGAAATTTCAAACTCGGTTAGAGAAGCAGGCATTTACGCAGTTCAAATCGATTCAACTCAAGATATAATTTCAACCGACAAATGTTCAGTTATTCTACGCTATGTTATAGAAAACGTCAAAGATTCCGTTGTTGACAATCATTCGGCAATTGGAGCAGACCTGTGCAATTTGTTGAAAGAAGTCTTGCAGAAGCAAAACATAGACGTTTCCAAATGCATCTCCGACAGTACTGATGGAGCATCAAACATGTCGGGGCAGTATAATGGATTTACAGCTTTTCTTGAAAAAGAATTTCCTGGTCACATTCACACATGGTGCTATGCCCACGTTCTAAACTTGGTTCTCTGTGATGTTACTACGACTAATCATGCATTCATATCTCCATTTGGATTAGTTCAAAAGGTTTTTTTTTATTTTATTTATTTTATCTTTATATTTATCCTCCTAACTCGCAGGAAAGCGACGGAGGCGCTAATACATAGGGTAGGAAACTACTCCGACCTGCTTCCGGAGATGCCAAGATATTGCTGTCCGCTTGTAATTTAATAGAGATATGACTACAATTTAAAACTGCTTTCCAGGACCATCAAGCAGGGGAATGTGCCGTAAAGTGTCTTTCCCAAGGACACAACAGAATCGCGCAAGTAGGTTTTGAACCGAGACCGTGTTGGTCACGAATCCGGCGCTTTAACCACTCGACCACGCTGCCGACAGCTTGGAGTGTTCTTTCGGGAATCATATTTGCGAATGGACATGTGGAAAGAGCAGATGAGCCAAAGACATGGTCATGATATTCAGAGTAGATTAAACTTGATTGGAGCAACTAGATGGTGGTCTAAGAACGAATGTCTTTAAAAAATCTTCGGCACATTTAAAGATGGTTCCACCGGCATGTTTTGCGATGTAATTGAAGTTCTGTTTTGTGTTTCTACTTCAAGCGCGGTTTGATGCCATTGTCATGTTAGATAATATGATTTGATACCAACATGTTTTGACAGCCATTACTTATCTACGCATTACGGAGATAACCTTTGCATTTTCAAGTACTAGCAGACCTCTGGACTGGATTTGATTAATGCTTTTAATATGGTGGAAGTTACGAAAAAGGATATTCAACAGATTCATCACGATTTCGCAATGGTTGTAACAAAAACTGACCATTTTGTTTAACATGCCAATGAAGTTTTGGAAGAACATGGATGTGACGTCTTGATTGAAAGCAGCTTTCCTGCTAAACGGGTTCCAAAAAGTAAAAATTAACCCTTGGATGAATGTCTTTCAGACTCAATAAAAAAGTTTGAGGTCGATGTACATAACAAAATTCTAGATCAAGTTGTTCAAAGTTTGCATAATAGATTTGCTACGCATAAAAAATTATATGCTGACTTAAGCTACTTCGATCCCAAACGCTTTTTTGAAACAGTTCTTCATGGGGATTCTATCTCAGTTGTGAATATGATATGCAACCTTTTTCCAAGTAAAAGTTCATATTCTCCTGTTCAGCAAGACCTTTGGCAAGAGCTCTTGGATTTCGCATTAAAATGGTTGGAATTAAAAAAGATCTTACCTGAGCACTGCACTGAATTGGATGAAGCAAGTGATCATTTTTTTTGATTTTATTATTGATAAACTGTTTAGAGGTTAATGCTTTAACTGTAATGTCTCACTGTATGATACAACCCGAGCCTATAATTACTTGATGCCTAATTTCCATGCCGATGGAAATGTTATTATTTTATCAAAATTTTGTTCTGATATTATCATTCAGCACTTTTCGCAGGTCAACTTTCTAATACTAATAAATTTTCTTTCATACAACTTAAATTTTAATTTGTTTTTTAAAAACAAATGACAAAAATGTGAGATCGGACAAAAGCGCCAACATTTGAAAATGTCGATGCCAAAATTGTTTTCTATGCTGTTATACTGCGATTCGGAGATATAGAATGTACTGCAGAAGTTATCCTCTTCTATATCAGGCATACAAAGTAATTCTTACTCTTTCCGTTACACAAGTTGGTCGTGAAAGAACCTTTAGCAAGCTGAGATATGTAAAGAACCGTTTAAGAAATCAGCTAAGCGAAGATTGCTTGGATTCCCTTCTTTTGATGTGCATCGAACGAGACGTTTTGTTACGCATTTCGAACCATACGATCATCGACGAACTAGCAAAAATGAACGCAGAAATGCAAAAACTGTTGCTCTACAAATAGTGTTTGATAATGTTTGTTTTTTAATTCTAAATATGCTTCTTTAAAATGTGCTAAATATGATGTAGTTTGTAAGATGAACCGTGTAACATTTTAGTAAGATTTGCAATTAGCTGTTAAAAATGGGCCGCTTTTATTTCAAAGTTCCCGGGCCGATTGAATTTGCTAATCCGCCCCTGGGTAGGCTAATAGGCAAATTAATAATTTTTTGAATTTGAATAGACAGTTACAAAGACTTCAGTTTTT
The DNA here is from genome assembly GCA_963680785.1 of Diplosoma virens. Classification (NCBI taxonomy): domain Eukaryota; kingdom Metazoa; phylum Chordata; class Ascidiacea; order Aplousobranchia; family Didemnidae; genus Diplosoma; species Diplosoma virens. The sequence goes on along the minus strand of OY796890.1, from coordinate 1,334,377 downwards.
GTAACTGTTAGCTTATGTCCAATGATTTGCATTTTAATTGTAAACTAAGCCAGTGTTAATAAAACTTATTTAAACTCTTTAACTTCGTTTGATTTTTCTAATACTCACAAATGAATAGTTTTTTGAAAAAAAATGTAACAATGTAAAAGAAAAAAAAGAAAATCTCAGAAAGTTGTGAAAAAATATCACTCTGATTACAGCAAATATGGTTTCTTAAGGTAGGAAATGATTTTGAGCCAAAAGCAAAATGTGTTGAGGGTGCAAAAATATTATCGAATGCGCTATTGAATCGTGAAATTAGTGGAGGAAACGCTGCATCAAAACTTGAGTTGATACCAATGTCTAACAATAGTGTATTACGAGTTGAAGTATTGAAATGAGTGGTAAGATGGAATTTCAACTGTTGGGAAGAATCAAATCTAGTCCTTATTATTCCATACAGTTGGATGAATCCACTGTGTGTGTAAGTTACTGAGGTGAGACCAATGTTTACGACAACCTACTTTTTTGTAAAGGACTTCACAAGACGAACTGCCGATGTTGCCTTGACACCTACTTTGCTAACAAAGTTATTGATTGAAAAAAATGTGTAGATGTGTGCACAGATGGTTATGCAACAATGATTGGTATCCATCGTGGCCTTGATAGACAAATCCAGCAGATTTCAGAACAAGCCAAGTAGACTCACTGCTTTTTACACAGAAAAACCTTACTACGAGACAGATGCCACCAGAACTGAATGATATCATATCAGCAGATATAAAATCTGTGAATTATATCAAAAAAAATGGCCTACATTCAAGATGCTTTGCTGAATTGTGTGATAATGTAGATACAGATCACTTGCAGCTCTTCTATCACAATGAGGTTAGGTGGCTCTCCAAAGGGCGCGTTCTTAATTTTCTCTTTGAATTGAAATGTCAAGTTCACATGTTTTATAGGATCAACGATGAACTCTTGCTAAGCATTACATTGATGACTACTTCTGTGCAGAACTGGATTACGTTTCAAATATAGGTATTTGACCAGTTGAATCCACTTAACATGTCAATTCAAGGTAGAAACAGCTCAGTATTTTTAGTTGCTGACAAAATTAAGGAATTTAAGAAAAAGATAAGTTTTTGAAAAAAGGTGAAGGATAAACGATTTGACATGTTCCTACTCCTCACCAAACCCCCCGAATCTACTGTTCATGTAGACAAATTTGAACAACTAATTTTGCACCTAGCACAATTATAGCAAAAGTTCATTTTTTACTTTTCAGAGGATCCACGTCCTTGACATTTTTAGAGTTTAAACCCATTTGCAGCAGAAAAGGTGCGACGAAAAAGTGTGCAGTATTCTGCAGCAGTAAAGGTGTGGTTCTGCCCATAAAAATTGCTAATAAACTCATCGAACTTTTTGAAGACAGCACTCTGAAACTTAAATATCAAAAAGTAGATTTTATTTACTTTATTTGGGATCCATGCAAGAAAAAAATACACTGTACTATCAGAGCTCGCAACAAAAATCCTCCTACCATTCATCACAAAATAGCTTTGTCAGCCCGGCATCTCAACCGTACTGTGACTAAATCGAAGTCTCGGAATTGCCTGAACACGGGCATTCTTAAGGCTGCGTTGCGTAAGCTTGTCTCCTACCAAGCCTCAACTGCGTCTGATAGTAACTAATATGAAAGCTCAATTTTTGCAAATGAATACATCTTTTTTTTATGATGTATACATGTGAATAAAACTGTGAATAAAAATGATTCTAAATTTGGACAAAACTTAAATAATAAAATGACAATACATGTAAATAAAACTTAAATAGTAAATAGCACGTGTCTTTGGTATCGTTTGCTAATCTTTGTTTTTTATTTGTTTAATCATAAGATTTTATGGTGGGTCGCACAAAAAATATCCAAAAAAGCGGGTTGCGAACTGAAAAAGGTAGGGAAACATTGAATGCGCAATGTCATTGATGCTTGTGTTCCACCTTCTAATTCTTTCAGGCATCAAACCGGCTGATTTTTGCTGACTAGAAGCCACTTTCCTTAGGTGTTTGTTCGTGGAAAGCATTCACGACTACCAGAGTTTGTCAATGGCTGTAACCTGTTGTGACCACTAATTAAAGTATCCTCTTGGTTGCAAGATTCATCGGTATTTGAATTGTTGGTTGAGTGATGGAAAACAGAGAAACATTTGCTGATAGAAAGAAAGCTAGAGAAGCAAACAGTAAAAATGTCTCTACTGTATGCTAAGAGTTTTAATAGCTATTTTTGAGACATTTCAACGTAAACACTCCATTGTTGTTAAAATTTGTATTAGAATAATCAAGACCGTTATGAAACCAAGGGCTGAAAGAAAAGTATGTCGGGCAAAATGAAGCACAGAGTTTGTGACAACAGAAAAAATGGCGTCGTAATTTTCATTTGCTTAAAGCGAGAAGATGGCTTGCTGTAATTTGTCTCTGTAAACCTCGTACAGCGGTCTGGGCAATTGTTGCAAACAACGAATGCAAATCGGTCAAACCATTATGTCTTTCGACACGGCTTGATCGTATATCTGCAAAAATCTTTTACAGAGAAAAAAAACTTCGAATTTCTTTGAAAGAGAAAAGTTCGCCCAGAGTGACAATATTTATAATACGATGCTCGCCTTGGATTATAAAGTTTGGACTTACAAGTTGGACTATCCGTGGTTTACCAGCTTGGGTGCGTCCATACTTAACCTGAAGTAAGAGAGAAAATTTCAATTTGTTATTAAAAAAGCTAACGTAGGCGAGACAGTTGCGTTGATTGATTGGCAGGTAAGTTGTGTGATGACATCACCAGCCAAAATCTCAAGACTAGGTCTGCCTAATGCTTATGATAGAAGTTCAAACGGGTCTAATTTGCCCAACGTTGAAAAGAAACAATATTAAAAGTTCGTTCTAAATGACCATGCAACAATAAATGATTCGAAAAGAAAAAATATTACAGGTACGCTCTAACAGACAATGGAGCTAACGAGAAATCAAAATTGAGGAAATGAAAATGCCTTAATTAATAGAAGCAAGGAAAAACTTGGAGTCATCAAAGAAAATAAAAACACTTAAGCAAAGCAAAGGAAGGAAAAGAAATTATAAAATTTGGTTCTTAACTTTGATAGCGACTAGGTGGGTTGATCAGTCGACCGGATCTGTAAAGTATAAATTGTTTTCGTACGGCCGTCTCTGTGAGTCCTTCGTCACAGTTGCCGCAGAAGTTGACGTTGATTTGTTTCTACTTGAAATAAAAAATGATTATTATCTTTACTCTTAAATTTATGATTATTTACAAAGTCAAGAGTGTAATCTGGTTTAAGCGATCAATAGAAATCTTAAAACTACCTTCAAATGTTTCAATTATAAAATATTTATCAACTTGTTCTAGAACTTTGAAAGGACCAGTGAGAGAGTTTTCAAGTCCTTTTTTCACACGATCAACTCTAAGATATACTGCTGGACAAGTCAACAATCTTTTATCTAAGTGAAAATTGGTGTAGCGTTTCTTTGTGTTAATGGCAGCAGGGCTTCTGTTGTTCAAAAAATTTATTAAAAATTTTGTTAGAGCTAGATCATCAAACTCTGGTTTTGGCGTAGTTTCATCAAAAAAGGAAGAAGCAACTACAGGGTGATTCACCGAAGTGTTGACAAATTAAAGCTGAATTATCCAACTTACTATAAGGGCAAAAGAAACAAGTTTTTAATAGATAGAATGGAAATTTAATGGGCTTTCACATAAAATTCAAATTATTCAATGTAGCCCCCTTTGTTTTTCACAAGGCGCCTAAGACGTGGAAGTACTTGGGCGCACGTGGCCACGTGGGCACCACTTCTGGGTCAATTTCTTCCCATGACGCCTTCAGTTTTCGTTTAAGGGTTTCGATATTTGGATGGGATGTTGAGCAGGCTTTTTGCTCCAGAATGGACCAAATCCCAAAGTCCATTGGGTTCAAATCGGGTGAAGAAGGGGGCCATACTTCCTTCTCCCAAAACCCTTTAAAATTGGTCTTGCACCAATGCTGGACTGCTTTGGCTGTGTGGGAGGTTGCCCCATCTTGTTGAAGCGTAATTCCTTCCTCTCCCACTGTTTCTTGAACCCAAGGAATGACTTTTTCTTCCAACATCCGACGATAGATAGTTTGGTTAATTTTCACGCCTTCGTCGATAAAGATTAGAGGTGTTTTCAGGCCTGTTGAAGTGACTCCTGCCCAAACCATCACGGAAGAAGGTTTCTGCCTCCTAAATGAACTGCAACGTTCAACTGGCACCATGTCCTTGTTTGGAATCCAAATCCTGTCATTTTGGTGGTTGTGCATAGCTTGGACAGTGAAAAGCTTCTCATCTGTCCAAAGCACTTGAGGCCGCGTGCCAACAACAAGTCTCTTGATCAAAACTTTAGCTCTATCAAGCCTTTTCTTCTTAGTGGCGTTTGACAGGAGCTGCCTCTTGGTAAATTTGTACGGGTAGACGTGGAGATCATCCTTGAGAAGCCTTTGCATGGTGCTCACGCTTACAGAGGTGTCCTTAGCCAGTTTTCTTGCGCTCCTTGAAGGGTTCCGCCTCAACCTCTCCCTGACCTTCTTAATCAGTTCCTTTGTCCTGATGGGTTTTTCAGGAGTACTTCTGATTCTTGGAGCACAACTTCCAGTCTCCCTGAACCTCTTCACAGCCTTGTAAACACCTCCATGACTCACAAATCGCTTCATCAACCGGAAAATTTTCGCAGGTGGAAGTCCTTTCTTGCAATACCCTTCAACGATGTCATTTACTGTCTTTGCCATCTTACTTTTCTAGATTAAATATTCTTATTGATATTGAAAACTTACTCTAGAATATATAATAACAATCTGAAGAGGTAATGCGAAGTTAATAATGGAATAAAGTATTTGTCAACACTTCGGTGAATCACCCTGTATATCTTTTTACCAAAAAGCCGTTCATCTATTTAAAACGGAATGATAGCTAGCCTGGATTCCTAAAAGACAAAGTCCTAAATGATCAAACCAATTGGCATTGTCGTCATGACATCGTAAAGCAGTGCGCAAATATCGATTAAATCTTTCAACTAAACCGTTGCTTTGGCAATGATAAGGAGTAATCAGCTTGTGATAAACGACTAACAAACTCAAAAATTTTGTCCAAGAATAACTTGTAAAATATGGAGCATTATCGGTGATACGCACTTTTGGCACACCAAAGATTCTAACATGATGATTTTAAAAATATGGGGCAATTATGTGACTTTTTGTATCGGGAAGTCCAAATGCGAAACAGGCTTTGGTGAAGCAATCGCATATAGTAAAAACATATTGATGACCACTGTTACGGTTAATCCGCTAATTTGGTGGTCCCTTTTTTAATTCCAATAGAATTATTTACATCCGGGTCACGTACCTAATTTCAATCAGCGTTCGTGACTGGTTGCTGTATTTTGGAAGTAGTCATGCTTGTGACAGGACCACCTGGTAATCGAAGGTAATCAATAATTTAACTTTTGCTTTCTATTTGTATAGATCGGTCTACCTTTTTGTTAAATCGCTACTTTAGTAGCCTTTGGTAAATTGGAATAATTTGTGTACTGTAAATAATTTTAATCTGTGATTTTACTGCCTTTTGTTTCAAATTATATTTTTTTCCCTGGTGGATCAGGTGGCTGGTGTGTCTAGGGAGAACTAGTAGGCTACTTTAGTGCGCATTTACTGCCCGATCTATCGCTTATTCTTATAGAATTCTACGGGCAGTTGACTTGCTCGTATAACCACGACTTTCAGGAAGTGGCCCAATTAAATCAACATTTATTTCACTCAGAGCTTTTGTGGCAATCGAGAAACTTACAAAAAGTGCTTTCGTATGACGTTTACTTTTAACTAATAAGCAATTAGAACATTGCATTACCCAATCTTTAATATCTTTGTTCATAGACGGCTAATAGTAACGTTGTTTGATTAGGTATCGTTAAGATTTAATACCCGCATGATTAAGGGAATGAATTATGTTAAATGCTGTACGTGAAAAGGCTTTTGGATGCAAGATACGAGGAGTATCTTGAGAGAAATCACATAACATAAAATTTCGTGAATTTCGAACGGGCAAACTTTTAATTTGAAGAGACGTGATTCAAATGCACAAAGATTGAATATCAGCGTCACAGTTCTGCGCTCCAGCAATTGCTTCGAAATCTAATGCATCTGGTAGTTTGGAAATAAACACGACGTTTGCGCGAGTGAGCGCGTCAGCAACAACATTTTTATCACTCTCTATGAATTGACAATCAGTACTAAATTGAGAAATGTATTGCAATTGGCGTGAAACACGTGCTGAAAAAATTTCACTGTTTTTCTTTGTCAAACTCTGAACGACAGCTTGATTGTCACAAAGTATGGTAAAATGACGTACATTGAGCATATATATAAAAAATTCAACACTTTCGTAGATAGCCAAAATTTCTTTGTCGAAAATTGCGTACTTAAGTTGTGCTTTACTTAACTTTCTGGAGAAAAAAGCAATCGGCACACGTAACTTTCTACTGGGTCAAATTGGTAGAGTGGCTGCAATAAAAGAATCACTTTGCGTCTGTAGACAAAAAGGTTTCTGGTAAAACAGTTTTCTTACCAAGAGCAGCCTTAACTTTTTTAAAATGAAATTTTTGCTGATCCGATCATTGAAGAACCGTACTTTTCGATTGGTTTTGGTTTGAGTTTAGCATCTCATACAACGGTCGTTATAACTTAGTACACTTTTCAACAGTTTTTTGATAAAAATTAACTACATCATAAAAACGAGAAAGACTTTTAAATGTTTTCGGAAGGGGTTTCTCAACAATAGCCTTGATTTTTCCATCCATTGCAGAATAACCATCAGCACTTTCTTTAAAACCAAGACAATTAAGTTTTTTACGAGCAAAATAGATTTATGCAAATTAATAGCTAAATCATAACGACTAAAATTTTGAAAAATTTCATCAAATACTGCTTGATGAAAGAATCAAAATGTCGTCAGGATAAACTTTAATAGGATTTTTTAAATTTAGGAGTGGTCGAATATAAAACTTCGTGAAAAAAGCCTACAAAACTTCGTGAACAAAGCGTATAAATTCATATATATATATATAGTGACAAAGCCAAATCAATTACAAAAAAATTATAAATTTTTGACACACTTTGAACAGGTTACAATTAACTTTTTTGCTTTTGTATGAAGTCCACAGCAAACTTTTTTTCATTCAATGCAATAGTTATTAGATTTATTGGGACAATTATCTATTTGACAGTGTTTGCGCTTCAGAGATCTTGGTGAATTTATAGAGTCAGAACATTTTGGGTTTGATGTAAGTTCTGGTTCAGAAGTTTTGCTATATCTGCATAGTTCTTTTACTAGTTCTAAAAGGAATTGTCTTCTTGAAATTGAATTTTTGGTAACTTCTTTATAGACAATGAAGGAATTTATGCAAGCACAATCAATAATGTTGAAGAAACATGCAACTGGCCATCCTCGAGTTGCTGATTTGCATGCATGGTAGCGAGACATTTGATCTAATACATCTATACCAGCTTTAGTTTTGTTATAATAATCAACTGGTTCACGGCGTTTTTTCTTGTCAATTGAGACATCTTTATGCATTAAACTTAAAATATTAACAATTTTGTTTTTTTTGCTTTGTATATAGTAAGTGAACAGTCTGAATGAGAAAGAAGTATTTCTAAAGAAAAAATAGGTACTTTTTTCATTGTTGATTCTACACTTGGTATTTCTTTTCTTTGCTTTCTTACAGTGCCTATAATAGTTGTGTTTCAAGTTTTAGAGTTTCAGCTAGTTTGATATTTGTAAAAAAAGTTATCTGTAGTAACATTGTATCCTTTTTTGAAATATGGTTTCAAAAGGGAGAGACACACATCAGTGGGAAGATTATTTTCCTTTTTGCGAGATGAATCCTTTCCTAAATAAGGTCTTCCATTGCACAAATATTTTGATTTTGAATCGGCTAATAGCCAAAATTTCATGCCAAACTTATTTGGTTTATTTGGCATGTATTGGATAAATGGAAGCAATTTTTACAAGGGAAAATTGTTTATCTATTGTTAAATTTAGGTTTGGGACATAGCACTTTTGACAATTTTCTATGAAGGCATTTTAGGTTTCTCAAATAAGACAGAACTTTTCTGACTTTGTCCTTCTTTCTGTGCAACAAGATACGTTATCAAACCTTAGATGCTTCATTATGTTTTCAAAGCGATTTCTGCTCAGCGTACTCGCAAAAATAGGGTGACCCCATTCTTTACTCCACAATTGTTTCGCTGGAGTATTTTTTCTCTTTAAAACACCACGGGCAATTTGCAAACCAATAAATTTCTCCAATTCTTCTAGAGGGCAATTGAAATTTTTATCATCAAGGTGTGAATGATAAATTGTATACCTTTGTATTAATTTCAACATTGTTTCATCTATGAATAATTGGAAAGCACTTAGGGACTTTCTTTCAGCACTTGCCTGCAACTGTATGCTGTTGGTCCTGGTTTTGGGGTAAACACATTTTCGAAAGAAAATGATCTTCTAAAACTTTCCCCTTCCTGAAGTCTTCTCCATATAACTCCACTGCGAGATTGCACTTCTTCATTACTAAAATGTGAAGATGAACTTACTTGAACATTAGGTAAAATTTTCTGTTCAGGGCGTACTACTGGATTAATGGTCTCTTCAAGTGGGACGTTTGTAAAGAGGCTTGAGATGTCGAAGGAGCACATGAAAAGATTGTTAGCATCTTTAGAGTTTTGAATAGCATCAACAAACGTAAATGAGTCACGAATAAGAGACCATTAATATCTGTGCAGATGCCTTATATTGCGATGATTCGGATGCACAACCACTTATTTCGAAGGCTGTCTTCATTGAACTGATGAAAAGTGCCACATCTGGAGTAGAGTTTAGCTTTAACGACATCATGTACAAGCAAACTGATGGGGTTGCAATGGGTTCACCACTAGGCCCAGCCTTAGCTAACATCTTTGTTGGGTATTATGAAGAAAAACTTTTTTCTCAAAAATCAAAACCTTCCACATATTTTAGGTACGTTGACGATACATTTGCTATGTTTCGCAATGAAGAAGAGTCGGATAACTTTTTCAAACAATTAAACTGTCTCCATCCTTCTCTCAAATTTACCTTTGAGAAAGAGAAAAATAATTGTTTACCGTTTCTCGACGTTAACGTGGAACGAACAGCTACCGGTTTTGAAACAAGTGTGTATAGAAAACCTACCTTTACTGGACAGTACTTACGTTGGGAATCTTTCAGTCCCACTAAACAAAAAACAAATCTTATATCAACTTTGGTACACCGGACACTAATGATATGCACGAAATCTAAACTAAACGAAGAAATTAAGCATATCAAGAACATTCTATTGGACAATGGTTATCCTGAATCTATTATTGACTGCAACATTTCCAAGAAAATTGCTCAGTTTTCTATGCCCAAACGATTTGGTCCTGAAAAGTGTCCCGTATATTTGAGAGTTCCTTGGATAGGGAAAGTTTCCATTGGTCTTGATAAAAACGTCAAAACGGCTGTTGAAAGCTGCTATGGCTCCGTTACCACCAGAGTTGTATTTACATCGAAACGCATGTTGCCTGTAGCCCGCAAAGATGTTTTACCTACCACGCTGAAAAGCTCCGTTGTTTATGAATATTCGTGCCACTGTGACAGTAGGTACGTAGGACGAACATCACAGCGACTAGAAGATAGAATCAAGCAGCATGTTCCTAAATGGCTACAACAGCAAGCGAAGCGCCCTACACGATCTCAACCTGGCAGATCCTGTAAGCTAAAACGTAACAATCCAGATTGTGACTCTGCCATAGGACAACACTTGCTTGACAACGAGCAATGTGCTGCAAACTATAACGACAAACGTTTTAAAATTCTTGCTGTGGCACGCAACTCGTTCCATCTGTGTCTACTCGAGGCAACTTTTATCAAAACCAAACATCCGGTTTTATGTAAGCAAAAGGAATTTGTTTACACATTGAAACTTTTCAAATAACCTAAGTTGCGAGTAACAGTGTTTCTCCTGGGTAATTGCACATAGTGCGTTTCTCCTTTCCGAGAACATCCTGTATTGCACCACACTGTGCAATTGTGCCTTTCTCCTTTCCGAGACTGCAGCACCTTTCTCCCAACTGTTGAGACTATAAATACCTTGATTTTCTCTGGTTCGTCCCATTTTGACGCGATTGCCACTGATAAGAGCGTCACGAAAAGCTTATGGCTCCGAAAAAATCGACTTTGTTTAAAGCGATATTACAAAAAGTATTGTTAATAGGCTCGACAAGGTAAAATAAGTTTATGGAAGATTTTGTATTTGTAAAATCGCGGTTACAAATTTTTGTAATTTGTAAAAAAAACACAACAATGTTTTCAATTTTCTATAATATGGGCGAACACATGAATTTAGCTAAATTCAAGAAATATAGGCCTGTATTTTCCAAATATTAAAAGATTTTATTGCATCGTGAAAAGAAATGAAATAAGGATGAACTAAGCGCGAAATTGTACAATTCTTAAAATTAAATTTATTAGCTCCTTAGAATTTATACAAACTTCAAAGGTTAGTCGGCAGCGTGGTCTAGTGGCTAAAGCGCCGGGCTCGTGACCAACACAGTGTCGGTTCAAAACCCACTCGCGCCATTCTGTTGTGACCTTGGGAAAGACACTTTACGGCACTTTCCCCTGCTTGGTGGTCTTGGCAAGCAGTTCTAAATTATAATCATATCTCTATTAAATTACAAGCGGACAGCAATATCTTGGCATCTCCGGAAGCAGGTCGGGGTAATTGCTTACCCTATGTATTAGCGCCTCCGTCGCTTTCCTTCGAGTCAGGAGGATAAATATAGAGATAAAATATAAATAAAAAAAAGTATTTTATTAGCTGCTGTCCAAACAATAGTTTCTTATTGTATTCTGCTTTACAAAAAAACTGTAAAGCCTCATTTTCACTACGAGCGTTGGCGGGAGTATTCTTTGCTTATTTAAGGACTTTTTTTGATTCTCTTAGCGTTTAAGCACAGAAAGAAATAAAAAAGTCTATAAACAAACAAAAATAATTCCGATAAGGATCGTAATGGAAACGGGCCCCTGACAGAGCATACAAAGCAATTTTAGCGTGGCATATGCGCAATTAAAAAAACAAGCAACAATCTGATAGCGTAGTTTTTCGCAATTACTTCCTTTGTGCGTGTCCTCTTTCAGTCTAAACCGAACTTTTAGAGTTTATTGTTTAATTTATCACAACCGGGTTAATTAATAGTCAGTAGTAATAGCTGTAGAAACAGCAACAGTTTTATTATCACTTGGGAAAAGCAATTTTCGAAATTGCACGGTGAAAATAAAAACTCTGAAGTAACAACTATCAATAGCTTTGCTGGTTCAGTAGATTTGCTCATACAGAGCTCAAGCATTTCTTATCTTTTATGCACCTGACTGCAACATAGAGAGTGCTAAACCTTTTTCTGATAGCATTTAAATTAGGATGATTTAACTGCTCAGCCAATATTTGCCATAACATTGTGTTCGTTTAACAAAGTTAAACTGTTTGAATAAATTCTTGGTTATACAGAACTTTAAAATAACCAATGGAATAGACGAGCCGTTAACTCTTTCAAATTTTCAGTAGTCTTTAAAAAGATTATTTTCTTTCTTTAAAAAGTCTTTGAAAAGACTTTGACGTAATTTACAGTAATCCACTCAAAACACACGTATTTTGGATTTGGCTATTGGTCAACATTTGTTAGATAACAAAATTTGCGCGGAAAAATTTGATATTAACTGGTTCTCTATTTTGGCTAAACGACAATCATCTTTTTATCTGGCAACGCTTAAAGCCATCTTCATAGAGTATCTTGAAATCTCTTTTTGTCTCCAGAAAGACTTCGTTTATCCTTTTATGTCCTGAAAAATTAATATTTTGAGTGAAAAAAACTTTTTTTTGGTTTTTCAGTCTATCTGTCGTTATTCAACAACGTTATGTGAAAATAAAATCATAGTTTTGTTTCTTTAAAGAAATATTCTAAGAGGACATATATGTCCTAATTGGGCTTTAAAGCTGTTTTTCTTTTTCTCTAAGGCGCCATATATGTACTAATCGGTTTTTTGGGTACTTTTCTAGAATTTTACAAAGCAAACCATAACTAAGCTAAATTTTTAATTTTTAAACATTGGAAATTAAAAGTTGTGTGGAACTTAATTTTAAAATGCTATTTTTTCATTAAATAAAATCGAAAAGTAAGTTTTTATTTCTTGAACAGCCCAAATACACATTTCACTTTGTGCAGTGCAAGTAAATATTTTGCCGTTAAGCTCAATCCTTTCATTACAAGTCATTTATTTACCCAAACGAATAGGTTTACTAAATGCATGTATTTGTTATGAGCAGCCCCAATGTTCTGGTGAGGAACTTAATCAATTCCGTTTTGCTTGTCCTACTGATTACGAACACTTTCAGGCAGATGAACGAGAAATGTTGACCAAAACAAAAAGAGATAGTATCCCGCTAGTTTAAAAATGCGTTAAAATTAGATTAAATAGTCTGCACATGAGAAATACGATAAAAAGATGCTAAAGAAAGGCGTTTAAAATGACAATTATTAGGATATGAATTAAAAAATTAAAACAGTAAATTTTTTTACAGGGTATAAATTAAGAATATTTTTAGTTCGATTTTTTATATCAAAAATATCAAAAAATATCATAATTAAGAATATCAAAAAATATTCTTAAATTATACCCTGTAAAAAAATTTACTGTTTTAATTTTTAATTCATATCCTAATAATTGTCATTTTAAACGCATTTCTTTAGCATCTTTTTATCGTATTTCCAATGTGCAGTCTATTTAATCTAATTTTAACGCATTTTTAATGCAAACTTTTTATATCTACCCATTATTTTCAAACAATAGAGCAAGCTACGTAAAAAACACTTTTTCTTTGGCAATAAAATTCATTTATCAATTAACCTTACAACCGTAGTTTTCTCTTGTTTTTCTCTTGTTGTTGTTTTACGCTTTTTCGCCGGAATTCAAGCGCTACGTTTAAACTGTATTTTTATTTATTTATTTATTTTGTTTTTCAGATTTTTAAGCGCCCCCTGACGAGCCCAAGCAGGCGAAACAGTCTGTTGGGGAGAATAAAATTAATGTTAAATTAAAAATTTTTGTGGTCTGCAAGTTAATTATCTAATTATATATATACAGTATTATATTGTGAACCGATCTTTCTTGCAGTGTACTTAATGAAAAGATCAGAACGATTTAACACAATTTTTTTTATCTCTCTTATAAAAACCACAACAGTTTGTGTCATGTAGTACGTAATTTTTCTAATACCACTGGATGATTACATGCATGTGTTTTTTTAAACCGACATAAAATAAATTTTGTGTTATATATACGGTATATACAGTATATTATATTTATTTAAATACAACACTTTATTAGTTAAAACCACAACAGTCTGTTTCATCTTATCGAATCGTCAGGTGGTTACTAGAAAATTAAAAATATATAAAAATAATACGCTTGAAATAAATAACACGTAGTTAATTATGCAAATACTACAGCTCCTGTGACGTCATACAAGAAAAATAACTCAAAAATATAAAAAATGCAAGTTGATGCATGCAATGCATGCAAGACGTATTGTAAAAATTTAAAAGGAGGAAGGGAAAATCTGCAAAGCAAGGTCAGGGGAGAGATCGTATGAGGTGAAAAAGTTAAGTAAGTGAAGAGCAGTGCAAATGATAGTGAGTGGATTAAAATTACGGACAGGATAGGTAATTAATTTGAATTTGTTTTTGTGGCGATGTTTTCCCGTAAGCTTCGATCGTTTGTAGAGTGTTGTTGTTTTGATAGTAGTGGTCTAATTCAAACACAAAATAATTCTAATATTGAAATAGGTGAAGCCGTGAATAATTATGACAGGTTTTTTACTTTAAATTTGTTTTCATGACGGCATTTCGCATTTACATGTAGTTCCGATCTTTTATTCAACGTGGTGGTAGGGTCCGCTCGGAGGATAAAGAGTTTTTCTGCTAAGCAGAGGTTGTAGCTACCATCTAGCTCCCTGATAGTATGGTGTGGTGCTGGTGGTGGTATTTTTAGCTTTTAACCTCCATTTGAAAGGAATATTTCTTGGCTACTATGTAATATAAGCTCATTAAACAATGGACAAAATCCCGCAGTTTTACTTCTGCTTTTGTTTTTTCATGTCTTCTTGTTCGATTGATATTATAAATTTTCTAGGCTCCCCCGAAAAAAAAATCCTAAATCCGCATCTGCAACCAATTGAAATATTTATTTCCGGGCCACTTTGAAGACTTCGCGGACCGCGAGTTTAAACCCTGCCTACAGAGCAATCGTTCTCAAACGGGGTCAGTCAGCAATTCTTCAAGGGCCCGCGAGTTACCGGATTTGCTGAAATATTTTCGAGTTTGGTGACAATTTATGATTCACGTATCTATTTGATCAAATGTTGTCCTACATTTTATGAATTTTCTTGGCTTTAAAAATTAGGGCGGAATACGTCAAAGAAACAAAAAAAAGTGTAATCGTGGGGCAACTAATTACCCGTTGTTCACGTCATTACAACGAGTGAATTTTCCAACTCAACATAATTATAGTTTTTTGGTTTTATGGCAAGCAAGAAATTTACTATAAAAAGATGAGTATAGGGAATCACTCCTAACTCTGCCACTGCTTTAATGAATATAACCAAAATCACTTTTGGCCTGCAATATATTCAATTGATCGAGAAAATGCACACACAGGGGTAATTTGACCTCTTACCATCGAGGCAAATGACACATTACTGTGCAAAAGTACAAAGACTCATTCGATTTCGACCAATATCACATTGGTACTTCGCTGTTTACGACCGCATTGCGCTAATTTTCAACAGCCAGGACAATTACTGGTGAAAATTGACTTGGTAAAGTGCAAACAATAATCAAGCTAGCTAATTTGAGAAAAAAAAAAAAAAATTTTTATACTCATCTTTTATACTCATCTTTTTATAGTAAATTTCTTGCTTGCCATAAAACCAAAGATCTTTAAAATTCATATACAGTGTCACTTTGAAACTGTATATAAAGGGCGATGAAGGTGTTATGCTTGATAACTTGTCAATAATTCAATTTTATGGCTTTCTTAGTCATTTCTTAACAGTTTATTTCTTTTTGAAGTTTTCTAGTCATTATTTAATAGTTAGTCTCTTTCGAAGTTTTCCAGAAGCTCCCCGTATTCTCATTTTTAGTCTAATAGGTTCCATTTTCAAGAATCTTTTCAAATAACATCAAAATATTTTAGGACAAATTTGTTGATATTTCGATGTAGGCTACATAGGCGACGTCATTCAGTTACTTCGCTGGCGTCCGAAATTCTTCTAATTAATTCTGGCTTTTGATTTTGATAGTTAGAATTCCAAATTTCCAAAAGAGTTACAAAGGAGTTCTCTTAGTGCTTTAATATTCTTGTCAATTTCTTTGGCATTTTATTACTTTTGGTTTTATATTATTCGGATTTTCTATTTAATTTTAGCTCTTAACTTTGATGTTAGGATTCCAATCTACAAAAGACTTCTCTCGGTGCTTTAATCTTTTTTGAATTTTGACATTCTGTAAAAATCAAATTGTCACTTCAGTCATTTTGCCTTTCAGTTTTTTTTTAACATTTGCAAAAATCAAACCGTCACTGACGAGACTTCAATAGTCGAAACAGCTGTCTGGAGGAGGATTTTGCTACCCAATAGTATTTTCTGTTCTTAATTAGGCTATATGCACTAAGCTAAGCTATACCTTTAAAAATTTTTTTTCTATTGTTTTATGACAAGATTACCTTTTTTACAAATTGAGGTCCCAAACTATGCTTTCAATCTTCTAATATTTGTGTCTAGATAAATTTTTTTTTTTTTTTTCTCAAATTAGCTAGCTTGATTATTGTTTGCACTTTACCAAGTCAATTTTCACCAGTAATTGTCCTGGCTGTTGAAAATTAGCGCAATGCGGTCGTAAACAGCGAAGTACCAATGTGATATTGGTCGAAATCGAATGAGTCTTTGTACTTTTGCACAGTAATGTGTCATTTGCCTCGATGGTAAGAGGTCAAATTACCCCTGTGTGTGCATTTTCTCGATCAATTGAATATATTGCAGGCCAAAAGTGATTTTGGTTATATTCATTAAAGCAGTGGCAGAGTTAGAGTGATTCTCTATACTCATCTTTTTATAGTAAATTATAGTTTTTATGGGAAAATCAACACTTATACATTATGAGAAATACATGTATGAAAAACACAATATAAATTGGAATTTTGTGTTTTTGCTACAATGTAGATTTCAATTTTTGTTTTGGTATGCGATAAAGCAAGAGTTGTTTACAATTTTAATGCATTTATTAGATAAATTAGTACTCCAGATGATAATCAAGCTGTACATGACGTAAAAAGAAGTTAAATATTGTTCTGCAATTTGCACAACCTATACATCTAATTAAGAATACAGAGTTGTTTGTGTTATAGCTAGTTTTATGTCTATCCAAATACTCATATATATTGTTTGTTAAGGTATTTTGTAGTATAGGTCTGAGCAGGCATGTAAATTACCTTCTCAAAAATTGAAATCTGATTCCGAACTATATTAAAAAAGGTATAAGCAGAAAAGATATTTTGAAAGCAGCTACAGGTGGCACTGCAGTAGCAGCTATAATGCAAAATTTTTATATTTACCCATTATTTTCAAACAATAGAGCAAGCTACGTAAAAAACACTTTTTCTTTGGCAATAAAATTCATTTATCGGTTAACCTTACAACCGTAGTTTTCTCTTGTTTTTCTCTTGTTGTTGTTTTACGCTTTTTCGCCGGAATTCAAGCGCTACGTTTAAACTGTATTTTTATTTATTTATTTATTTTGTTTTTCAGATTTTTAAGCGCCCCCTGACGAGCCCAAGCAGGCGAAACAGTCTGTTGGGGCAAATAAAATTAATGTTAAATTAAAAATTTTTGTAGTCTGCAAGTTAATTATCTAACCGCAAGTTAATTATCTAATCGCTTTGACTCGACGTCATTAAGCACTTTCCTGATGAGCACCGACCAAAAAATTTTGAAAAATTTCTATATATATATATATATTAGAACAAATGATTGGACAATGCCGGGAGGAGCTACTACTTGTCTGAACATAACGATTTTCAAAAGCAACGTGTTTTGTGTATTATATGCGATACAAATATTCGACAAAGCCCTGTTTCGTCCTTAAGGGACTCATCAGGAATATGAACGTAAAGCATATTGCAGTAAATACACTACGAGGGATGGCAAAAGTTAGTTATATGCACCTGACAATGATGGTGTCACCAGGTAGAGAACCAGACACGGCCATCAACATCATGACTCGAGATAGAGAACTCGACACGAGATGACGATTATAATGCGCTTAATCAAAATAAAATATATATTACTGTTACATAACAATTTAGCGCCTTAGGGCAACACACTGAAAGCAAAAATGTATCAGTAAGGCATCACGCATTAAAATCATGACCAGTACATATTTAACAGAGCAAGTGTTGCATTCCCGGCCCTAAGCTGTTTCGCGTACGCTCATCAGCAATTACAAAAGCTGCATTACAAAATTACAAAAGCTGCATCAGGAAGTGATTCTTATTCTATTTGAATAAGAATCACCTCCTGATGAGCCGAAAAAACGAAACAGACTGTTGAGATTTTATTAAAACCTCAACAGTCTGTTTCGCCTTTTCGGCTCATCAGGAGGTGATTCTAAACGCAGACGAAAAGTTAAGAAAAAACGCACGAAAAAGCTAATTATTATAGTTAAGAACCAAAAGTAATAATATTACGGATAAAGTAAATATAAGTTAATGAAAATTTAAAGTTTAAAAATTTAAAAATATTTGAGTAAGCAAGCTAGTTGTAAGGCTCAAAATTTAGAATTTAGAATTTTGTAATCAAACTAAACATTTACGTATCTGACGCTGCAAAAAACTGACTGGCGATCAAATTACAAATGCGCGGTAGATAGTGGGAGAGAAAGAACATTGTAAAAGAAGGAAGTAGCGAGGAGTGAACGGACAGCGAGGAAATGGCTATAGAGGAGATCAGGGGGTGCAGGAATAGATATAGTGGGAACACGACAACAATGAGTAAACACGGCGTAAACGGGGGGAGGGGGGGTAAAGGATTGCAAAATTAAAAGTTTAAACATCGGAAAATCAAATTAAAATTAAAATTAAATAAAATTTGAAAAAATTTGAAAAATATAAAATCAGGCTAGGCTTTCTTTAATTTAAATTTGTTCCGGTGTCGGCATTTGGAAACAAACTCGGATCGCTTGTTCAAGAGCGTGCGGTGGTCGGCTTGCAAGATGGAGAGTTTTTCTGCTAAGCAGAGATTGCAGCGTTTGGCCCCGTTGGTGTATGCCAGCGTTTCTCAAACTATGGGTCGCGACCCAAATGTGGGTCGCTAAGACTTTGCGGATGGGTCGCGACCCAAATGTGAGTCGCCAAGACTACGCGAATGGGTCGCGAAAGTTTGTAAATTATCGCACGTATAAGAGAAAGATTTGCGCACACAAGATTTCAAAAGTGAAGACCCTTTTTTAAGAGAACATTACGATTTTAAGACGAAAATTTAGAAATCAAAGTCAGATTCAAGATGAAGACTTTTTTTTTAGAGATCACTACGTTTTTCAGCCGAAAATCAAGAAATCGAAATGAGTTTGCTCACGAACAAATTTCTGCCTACACATATACAGCTAAAAATTAGACGACCATTGTTGGCTTACATAACAATTTCGTTTTGTTTCAATATGCGCTCACTCAGATTTATTTGGGTCGCAGTTATATTTGTAGATCGTTGTTTTTAGCGATTTTGGGTCGCAGAAGAAAAGGTTTGAGAAACGCATTGATTCTATTTGAATAAGGTTTTGGTAATTAAAATTTTCTTTGTTGTATAATATTGTATAAATTTTTATTTAAAAATTGTGAAGTTATGGCTCCAACCAGGGAAATTATCAACATGATGAAAGAAATGGAAAATAATATAAAGACACATATTCAAGAAACAATCGAAGAAGCACTGAAGAGACAGGAAATAAAATTTAATAATAAAATTGATGAAGTATTTTCAAAACTAAAAGATCAAGAAAAAAAAATTGAAGATGTAATGAAAAGTCAGAAGTTTTTGAATGATGAATTTGAATACTTAAAAAATAATGTATCAAATTTAATGAAACTTGACCTGCAAAAAAAACTGATGATTTAATGAAAGAAAACCAATGTCTCAAAGATCAATTAATTGAAGAGGAAAAAATGAGAGATGATTTGGACCAGTACAACAGAAGAGAAAATTTAGAATTTCATGGTATCCCCCTAAATCCAAATGAAGATACTAACCATATCATCAAAACCATGGCAAAAAAATTAAACATTGATTTAAAAGAAAATGATATTTCAACCTCCCATCGTCTTCTAAAATCTTCGTCAAATAATCCTCCAATTATAATTGCCAGATTTACAAACAGAGACATAAGGAATTTAATATTTCAAAAAAGAAAAAATTTAATTGGAGTACGAGACTATGGCATTGATGGCATGACAAAACTATTCATCAATGAAAACTTAACTGCAAGAAGAAAAAAGCTGTTCTCCTTAGCATATAAAAAAAAAATCAACTCAAAATATCAATTTCTTTGGACATACAATGGTGATATATTTATCAGAAAAAACACCACTAGTGAAAGAATCAAAATCACTTGCAAATCTGATATCGATCAACTTCTGTAAGTCATTAATTTCTCAATGTAATATAAACATGTGTTTAGTTGTTTTTTTTTTCTTTTAAAATGTTCAACATACATGAATCTGTATGCAAACCAAATTTGAGTATCTCTGAATTTTGTAAATTACTCTGTGAAACAAGTTACACAAAACATAATATTTTTCTTCATATGAATGTAAGGAGTCTTAATAAAAACATAAATAAAATTGATGAACTGCTTGGGTTGTTACCCTGCTCTCCAGAAGTGATGGTAATTAGTGAAACAAAACTTAAAAATATAAACTATAATACTACATCTATTGAAAATTATCACTTTCATTCATCAAATTCTCCAACAAACAGTGGAGGTATTGGCATATATTTAAAAACACCATTAAATTATAAAATTCGTCCTGACTTATGCTTGAATGAAGACTTAGTTGAAGATATTTGGGTTGAAATTAAATCTAATAATTGTAATAAAGCTTATGTCGTGGGGGGGATTTACTTCCATCCTCATTCGTCAATATCTAACTTTCAACTTAAATTAGAATCTGTCATAGAAAAAATAAATTTAGAAGGATTAAACTATTTTATACTGGGTGATTTTAACATAAATTTATTAAGTGATGCTCCCTCAATCATTCAATATAAAGAATCTCTTGAATCATTAGGTGTAATTAATCTTATAAATTGTCCTACAAGGTACATGAACATGCAAACTCCATCATTATTAGATCATATATACTGTAATAATTCCACAAGTAATATTATTTCTGGCTCAATATTTTATGATATAAGTGATCATAATCCAGTTTTTGTGATGATACCCAAAAATAAAGTTTCACCAGCAAGTAGACCACCATGTGAAATATTGAAACGAGATTTTTCAAATTTTTCTGAAGTTGATTTTTTAGATTCTTTAACAAAAGGCTTAGACAAAAGCAACCTAGGTAATAACTTTTCAGACCCAGAAGCAGAATTTTCAGAATTTTTGAATATATTTCTAGAATGTCTTGAGACTCATGCTCAAAAACAAAAACTTTCTAGAAAGAAAATCAAATTTTATTTTAAACCTTGGCTGACAAAAAGTATTCAAAAAAGTATAAAAGAGAAAAATAGACTTTATCAAATTTCTTGTAAACATTCACATACATATATCCATTACAAAAAATACAAACAATACAATAACATACTAACACATGTAAAACAACAATCAAAACAAAATTATTTTCAGTACCAGTTGGAACTTAACAAAAACAACAGTAAAAATACATGGAAAATGATTAAAAACATAATACGAAAACCTACCAGTGATAGTTTAATTACAAACATTAAGTGTCCAGAGTCTAATAAAGATTTATTTTCACCTAAAGACATATCTTCATGTCTAAACAACTATTTTACATCAATAGCAGCAAAATTGGCAAATTCTCTTCCAAAAACAAGTCCTTCAAAACCATTAAATACTGTTTCCATTTGCTCTTCATTGTTTATTAAACCAGTAATTGATGAAGATATCATAAGAGAAATTAATTTATTAGACAACTGTAAATGTGATGATACATATGATATACCTGTTAAAATTCTTAAATTAAGTAAAAACGTAATAGCACCTATATTATGTTATTTAATCAACAATTGTATTAATAAAGGTGTTTTCCCAAGTGCATTAAAAATTGCCAAAGTATTACCAATTTATAAAGGTGGTGATAGAGACATTGCTTCAAATTATAGGCCAATTTCCATCTTACCCCACTTTTCAAAAATTTTTGAAAAAATTCTTAAACATAATTTAACTGATTTTATTAATAAGTACAAAATCATATCAGAAAATCAATATGGTTTTCAGGAAAACAAAAGCACTAGTGATGCACTTATTGAACTAGAAAATTACTTGCGTTATCAGCAGGCAAACAATAAAATTACTTGTGGAATTTTTCTTGATTTGAAAAAAGCTTTTGATACAGTAGACCACACTGTTTTAAAACAAAAATTAATTGCAATGGGTATTAGGGGGCTACCTTTTGATTTAATTTCTTCATATCTAGCCAACAGATACCAATTTACAAGTATAAATTCAACTAAATCAGATAAAAATTTAATAAATCATGGTGTCCCACAAGGTAGTGTCCTTGGCCCTGTTTTATTTCTCCTATACATAAATGATCTTCCAAATGTTTCAAGCTTAAAAACTCTTCTTTTTGCTGATGATACAGCACTTTTTGCCTCTGGTAATAACTCATCTTCAGTAGAAAAAGTTGTCAATGAAGAACTTAAAAAAATTGAAAATTGGTTGCTTAAAAACAAGCTTACTTTAAACACCCAAAAATCAAGCACTATAATGTTTGGAGAAAAGAAAACTGAAAATAACATGATAAACATTCATATAAATAACAGTCAAATTTGCCAAAAAGACGAAGTTAAATACCTGGGAATTGTAATTGATAAAAATCTAAAATGGAAACCACATATAGATAAATTAACTACCCAAATATCTCAATCTGTGGGAATGCTGTATCATTTAAAAAAATACCTTTCCTTTAATAATCTAAAGCTCGTGTACCATAAAAAGCAGATTGCAATATGGCATAGTTTTGTGGGGAAATGCAAATCAAGCAGCACTAAAAAACCTTAATAAAATGCATAATAGAGCTATACGATACATTAGTATGCAACCATATAGAACAAGATTAAATAAATTGTATGCATTTTCTAAATTATTAAAGGTAAATGAATTGTACCAATATTCTGCAATGAAATTCATGTTTCGATTATACAATGATAGAGAGTTTAAAGATAAAATCCCTTTAGTAAATGAAATTCATGCTTATAATACACGGCAATCAAGCAATAACAACATCTTTATTTCACATTTTTTGGCTTGTAAATCTTCTAATAGTCTTATAGTAAATTGTATGAAAATGTGGAACAAGCTGCCAATTAATATAAGAACCGAACAAAGAATTAAACCATTTAATAGATTATTGTACCAATACCTGCTAGATACCTATGAAATTTAATCAACATCCAAATTTTACCCATATAAATTATTAATTCATAGTATTAATGCAAAATGAACTACATGCATAATGCATATTAATTTAACGTCTTTAAGGTTTTACTTTAAGAAATATTATGTTTTGTATTGCTCTTTGTGCACCTCTTTAATCCTTAATTGCCTGCTGAAATCTATTGTTTTTTGTTTTATGCTAACTGTCTTATTTCGATAAATTTTACATTGAGACCTATTCTGTTGTTTGATTTAATCTTATTGGCCTTTGTTTTGTTTTGTTTTTGTACTTTTCTTTGTTTTTTTATGCTCCTTTTCATTATTGTGCTGTTGGATTTGTGCTATTTGTATCTACTCTGAAATCTGTTATGTTGTTTGTTTTATGCTACTACCTTTATTTTCAATTTAATTTATGGTAAGATCTATTTCTGTTGTTTAATTTAATCTTATAAGCTTTTGTTTTGTTTTTTTTTTGTTTTTTTTTTGTCCTTTTACTGCCGGTTTGATTGTTTGATTGTTTGTTTTTTTTTTTCCATCGTCGTGCTGTCGTTTTTTACACTATTTGCCTTTATTTCAAATCGAATTTATGCCGAATTATTTTCTGTCGTTTAATTTTATCTACATATATGCGGCCTTTGTTTTTCTTGTTGTTTGTTTTGTTTTCATCATGTTTGTAAAGTGATTTATAATTTTATTTTAATTTATGATGTAAAATGTCTTATGCTAATGTTTTTCTAAGTTAATAATCAATTTTACATACCAAAAACTTAATTTATTAAATTGCTTGTAATGAAACTTTTAAATAAGCTGGGGGTAGTGATTAAATGACTTTTGTCCCTTCCTACCCCTGCATCACATCTTTAATAGTGCTCTTTGATTTGATATATATGGCTTATTATCAGTTTGTTTTAATTTCAAAATGTAAAATTATTGTTCTTTTAAGCGGTAATTTATTGAAAAGATTTGATGCAAATAAACAGATCTCTCTCTCTCTATGCAAATGATTTGCAAACAATTGACCAAGTTATTCGTGGTTTGATTCCTTTATCTTTATATTTCCATAATGTTTTGGAGAGTTCGGTGGCGTATGCTTTGCCTCGGTGATTGAAGGATTGTCGGTGATTATAAAAACGGGTCTTGAATTCAGTTTCGCAGCAGCCAAAATAGTTTTGGGTCGGTGAGTTGGGAGCACTGATGGATGCTTTGTAAATGATAGATTTTGTTCGACATTTTGCATTGAGTGGGCAGTCGTGAAGGTTTTTGCAGTTGCATGGTAAATCTTTGTCGTTGGTGTGGGGGTGCAGAAGTTTCTTATTGTGATTGTTGATGATGCTCATCATGTTTGGCATGCAACTGTAGCTTAATTTCACGTTAAATTTGTTACATATTTTGTGGAGTTTGTGGTGTGTGAGGAAATGTTTGTTTATGAGGTTGAAAAATGCTTTTCCTATGTTGGTCTGTACTTCTTCGTTGTAGGGAGAGTTGAACCAAAATAACGTTTCTTTTTCTTTTATTTTTGTATGTGCATTTTTTTCTCTGTTCGTCGTTTTTTGATTCTGCTGAAACTGCTTTGTTGTATGTCATGTTAGTTTTGTAACCACTGTTCTTTAGAGCTTCGGTGTATAAAGGGGATGCTTGGTTGAATGAGTCTTGGTTGTGTGACAATTTTGAGATCCTATCGTTGATCATGTCTGGTAGTTGTTTTCTGATTGATGGTGGATGGTTGGATTGGTTGTTGATATATAAAGGGTGGTCGTTGGGTTTACGATAAGGGAAGAATTTGTTTGATTTGAGGTTGAAGGTTACATCTAGGAAGTCTGTTTGAAATAGGTTGGTTTCGGCCGTGATGTTTAATTCGATTTCTTTGAAGGCTTTGATTTTAATTTGATTTTCCGATGTTTAAACTTTTAATTTTGCAATCCTTTACCCCCCCCCCCCCGTTTACGCCGTGTTTACTCATTGTTGTCGTGTTCCCACTATATCTATTCCTGCACCCCCTGATCTCCTCTATAGCCATTTCCTCGCTGTCCGTTCACTCCTCGCTATTTCCTTCTTTTACAATGTTCTTTCTCTCCCACTATCTACCGCACATTTGTAATTTGATCGCCAGTCAGTTTTTTGCAGCGTCAGATACGTAAATGTTTAGTTTGATTACAAAATTCTAAATTCTAAATTTTGAGCCTTACAACTAGCTTGCTTACTCAAATATTTTTAAATTTTTAAACTTTAAATTTTCATTAACTTATATTTACTTTATCCGTAATATTATTACTTTTGGTTCTTAACTATAATAATTAGCTTTTTCGTGCGTTTTTTCTTAACTTTTCGTCTGCGTTTAGAATCACCTCCTGATGAGCCGAAAAGGCGAAACAGACTGTTGAGGTTTTAATAAAATCTCTTTTGTGGCTTTTGTAATTTAATATATATATATATATAAATAATAGGGCTGGTAGCGATCAATTTATTTTTAATAGTTAACTTTTAGGGAATTAACGATTAATTAATATTTAATTTCGATTAAATACAGTCAAACCTCGGTTTAGGAACGTCTCGGAATTTGAACAATTCGGTTTTCGAACAGAAATTTTGAGTTAAAAACGATCTGGTATTCGAACAATAATTCGGTTCTCGAACAACTTTTTTTGTTCACCAGCATACGAGTTACAGTACATTCATTGTTACGTTTATAACATTCATTGTTACGCTGTGCATTTACAATTTTATTGTACAAAACATTCTTTTCTCTTCATTAGCCCTAAGTCATGGATTTAATGAAAGCGAGAAGTGATATTGGTCAAGGAAAAAAAATACACGTATTATTAAATATATATATTGTTATGTAAATTTTTATGCTATATAAAGTTATGTAAATGTACATTACTTGTTATGTTTTGTTTTATTTACTCTTGGAAGAAAATTTTATTTTATAATATGCAAGGTATATTGTAAACAGGTAAATAAGTTATTATTTTGGTGCGTGGAACGAATTAATCTTTTTTACATTATTTATAATGGGAAAATATGATTCGGTTTTCGAACAATTCGGTTTTCAAACAGCTTTCCAGAACGAATTGTGTTCGTAAACCGAGGTTTGACTGTATTGCAGTTAGTTTTGAATGTTGTAGGGAGTGTTTTTTTGAAGGTGGTAAGTAAGCGGCGTGTTCATTCATGTTCATGGTAAGGTGGTATGATCCATTGTATGCAAACAATTGGTCGCAATGAATGCAATAAACTTTGTCAGCGTTTTTGATATTACGATCGGCCAACAATTTAAATATAAAATGTTCTTGTAATTTACTTGATATACTGGAGCTTTATCTTTAATAAATCGCTTCTTTTCTATGGCCATTTTACTGTTATCACTATTACTTTCAGGATGTTGGTACATTTATCAAGATGGGTTAAAAATAAAATTAGAATCTAATTAATACGCAAACAAAAAATTAATCTGTAAAATAAATTAACAAATAATTGATAAATTAATTTTTAAATCCCGCAGCTCTAATAAATAAAAAAAATTTATAAGTGGTGACAATATGTTTTAAAATAGCAGTGGTTTTAATCCATGTACAAATTTTGAGTTATTTTATTATATTTATATTTATTTGAAACACTTCTTTTTTTTATATAATTTTTTCTTGTTTTTAGTACTATGTCAGTAGATAAATTAAATGCAGGTTCATACTTGAGTAATCTGAATTATTCTGCAAATAATGTAACTTTTATGAAAGTGTTTGTGTTTTTTGTTGGGTTAGCACTGACAATCTACATTACAGTCTTCAAATCTGCGTGGAATTCATTCACCTCTGCTATTCAATTTAGTCCACCTACAAGGTAAACAAAATACGCAATGGGTCTTTTTGCGTGCGTGATTTTGTGTAAATTACTGATCATGTTTGGGTTGGAATGATTTCCTTAATATGCTAAAATTAAAAAATAAAACAGTATGTCAATCAGGGGTTGTAAAAAACTCATTGCAGTTAATTGATTACAACAAAACTATCAATTAAATTATTGATTGCTGCAACGTAAAACCATTAAAATAGAACTGGTATATTTATAAAAGTAAAAATAATATATACATATACATATATATTGGTTCAACATTACTGTTTTTATCAAAGTCTAAAAACTGTGTTGATGCAACAAAGCTTTAAATATTTTTCATTTTTTCAGTCACATGTGCTTTTAAAATCAAAGCTAATAGGGTTTTATATTGGGCAAAATAACCGAATTGCAATCATTGATTGGTTAATACACCAATTAAAATTAATTAATTGATGGATGGATATTTAATTGCCAAAACTCCAATTAATTTTTACATTCCTTGATGTCAATCCCATGAAAAACCACCATAACATTTCTTAAGTTTTTACTTTAAAAGTGTTATAAAATTCAGTATTTCTGTCAAGGATTTGCTTAAAACCTTGCGACCTTACTAATCAATTCATATTGTTTATAAGTTGCAATCTTCTCCCATTCTCGTTACAGTCATGGCCTCTATCCGACCTTCGCCCTCCACAATCGATTGTGTAAAAATAAAACAACTTAAAGTGCTTTCCGGTTTTAATACACAACTCTGACAGATTTTTAAAATTTTCATCTCGAAGGAAAATGTCGGAGGCGCTGATACACAGAGCAAGCAATTACCCCAACCTGCTTCTGGAGATGCCAAGATATTGCTGTCCCATTGAAATTTTTTATTTTAAATTTTCGGTTTTATTTTGAGATATGATTGAAATTTGGAGCTGCTTGCTAAGATCGCCAAGCAGAGGAAAGTGCCGTAAAGTGCCTTGAGGACGCAACACAATGACGCGAATAGGTTTCGAATTACGATTGTGTTGGTCACGTTTGCCATCGAAACAACGCTGTAAACCTTTTAGTAACGTCGAGACTCAGTTGATATACTACAAAATGAAAATATCAAAATTAAATTCATTGAGAAGCGCAAATTAAAGTTCCTTTTACTCGATACTTAATTATCAGTTTTTTTTAATTTAAACACGTTTGAAGATTAGCCACAATTGTAAATTCTTTAAAAAAGACTTTTGTCTCAATGTTTCAAAACCAGAGTCACATTGTACCATCATAACATTCAATTATTCTTCAAACACTCAACGTCGGATACGTTGAACTAAGAAACCAATATTTTGTAACATCAGTGCGCGATAGGCGACGTTTGAAAATACTGAAAGTTATACGATCTCAGTGTTCTATTGATAGCCATACCTGTCATGGGGACAGTGTCACGCTACGATTAAATTTTATCAAGTAGAGACATTGCACCTTTTTAAATTAAGTGTTTAAATCGACACCTTTTTAAATTAATTGTTTAGATTGAAACCTTTTTGGATTAATTGTTTAGATTGAAACCTTTTTGGAATAATTATTCAGATGGTAACCTTTTTAAATTAATTGTTTAAATCGACACCTTTTTAATTTAATTATTTAAATCGTAACCTTTTTAATTTAATTGTGTAAATCGCATTAACGTTGACGCGATTATTTAGAGTTTCTTTGTGACTATTTACCGTTGTTGCCCTGGACAGTGGACAGCTGTTTGGATTACGGATTTGCGCCGTGAAGTGGCTTTGTTTTCGTTGTTGAAAAGGAACGGGTGTAAAGCGTTCCTTCACATGTGGTCGCTACAAAAGGTGTATATATACGGGGCGGCAACGAGAAGACATTATTAAGTGAGATTCAATTGTAGATGCAGGATTCGAGATGATGAACGTATTCTGTGTATATTTTATGTATGTGAATGTATCTGTCGGGACAGCAAGTTGGTATTAAGCGTTAGAGGGAAAATTTATAAAATTCATTATATTCTTTTGCGGCTCTGTAAATTCGGTTAGATAATTTGTATGTGTTTAATCTATTGGTAAATTGTAGCATCTCGTGTATAATTTTGGCGCTTGTTCTTATTTTCATTTAATCTTTGTCTTCGTTTCTTCAATATAATTAATTCAGATTTTAATACCTGTCTGTCCTTCTAAATCGCTAGGCCCCGCCAGTTTAACACTCGCATAAGCTCCTTTCAACAGGCTAGTGATTTTCTGCGATATTTACGTAGGGTTCGCCTCTAGTATCTTGTGGTTATTTTGGTACTAAGTAGGTTGAGCGTGACAGACAGGGGCCCCAAGCGTCAAAAATTTGCACAAAATCAGAATATTTCGGGAAGCGACAAGGATTTTCTTCAGCTCCATCAGCTCATGTTTGGCCTCTCGGTTGCTTAAATGAAAAGCTGCTCTCACTGTCTTTAAAAGACTGATCGTCAACCTCTAATTTACTGCTCCACCATCTTGTAATCCTTGGAAACGGTACTTTATTCTGCTTGGCGGTCTTAGCAAACAGCTGTAAATTCCGGTTATATTTAAAAAAACTTAAGACATAAAAGTTTCAATTAAACAACAACATCTTAAGAAGTGGTTTGTGATTCAAAAATTTGAGAATAGCCAACAAAAAACTTATTTCTAAGCTTTTCGTCTGACACTCGTCAGGAGATAAAAGTTGGATTGAAGGAAAAAAATTTAATTAATTGTCTAATAAAGCTGAACGAAGATGATTGGATGTTTAAGAAACGTGTAAAAACGCATAGTCAGCGCCCGGTTTTTAAATTGTAAGCAAATTATTTTTTGGCGGCATAAATTTGGCTTGCATGATTTGATGTAAACGGCTTCTAGAGCAGATAAATGAAAAAACGAAAGGCCAAATGAAAGAATAATAAATTTTTATAACTGTAATTTTGGGCGCACATACGGCTATTTGCAGTAAAAGATGTTCACCAATCGCGAATTCACTAAACATGACTAGGGTTTAAGATTTGCCAAAACAAGTGGAGATGTTGCGAGAGTTCGAAATTTGGCCGGTTTTAATAAATTTTGGCACGTGTTGACGAATTCTGTCTGGTAATCGTTGAGATGTGCTGTCTACGTACCGACTATCATTGTAGCACAAAAAATTATAAACTGTTGTATCTTTGCACGAATACACAGGTTTATAAAAAAACAATAATAAATATTCACAAAAATCACTTAGTAGATTGATACTTCGAACTGACTGCTAAACCAAAATAAAGGCGCATATTTAACTAGTAACAACTATGCCTGGAGACGCGCGCGTCCAATAATTGTTTGAGCAGAAGGCGCTGATTAAGATTAGAGCGTTTAAGAAAAACACTACGTCATCTATTGCACAATATCACAACACCTCCCCAAATAAACTACGACAAAAAAATATATATATACATATTAGCAACAATATTTTTTTGGAGGTCTCTTTGTTCTCGCTGATCGTCGTAGATTGTGTCGCCCGTACTCGTCTCCGGTTGGTAGTCTCGGATTGTTGCGTTGGTTCATCGAAGAAGAACTAGATGCGTGATCAGTCCCGGCTGGAAGTGTTTCTGTAGACAAAACGCTCGTTGGGATTTCACAGGGATCATCATCTTGATCCGAACCGTATCGAGGTCGAAGTTGATCAAGATGTCTTCTCCAAGTTGGTCCTCGAGGAATGACTCGTACATTGACGCTTCGTGTACCATGGACTTTCGTAACTATCGCAGGCACCCATCGTGGGTCACGATCTCTTCTAGGGCCGAAGTACAGTGCGTAACAAGGGTCTCCTAGTGAGTAATGATGTTCGACTTTCGAAACCACTTCCGAGTCTTCAGTATTTGAATGCTTGCTCGCTTGTCTTTACTGTCTTCCCTGCAGGAGATGCGGAATGGATGGAACCAAAGTGTCAATTTTGGTGCGAATTCTTCTTCCATTCAACAATTCGCTTGGTGACAGTCCCGATGCAAAAGGAATTCTTCTATATTGCATTAGAAATTCTTGCAAAGCTTCCTTTGGAGGTAACGAGGATTTTCTCAATGCCTGTTTGAACGATTGTATCAAACGCTCCGCAGCACCGTTTGTTGCTGGATGATAAGGTGCTCCGGTGAGATGTACAATACCTCGTTGTTTGCACCAAGCTTGGAACTCTTGAGACATGAATGTTGTGGCATTATCGGTCACCAACGTGTGGGGATATCCGAAATGAGCAAATTCTTGTTCAAGTATAGCAGTAGTACTTTTCGAAGACGTTGAGGTTGTTGGATGAATGCAAGGATATTTTGAATAAGCGTCTACAAGGACTAACCAGTTTCTTCCCAGAAAGTTGATCGCATGGTCCAAGTGGAGTCTTGACCATGGTTTTTCTGGCATCATCCACGGATGGATTGAAGGTTTAGCCGGCTTATTTTGAAATTGGCCACAGGAAGTGCATTTGCGACATAAGTTCTCGATGTCAAAGTCAATTCTTGGCCAATAGACAGTTGACCTGGCAAGTTGTTTCATCCGTTGCATGCCGAAATGTCCAAGGTGTAATAATTTAAGAATATGATTACGTAGGGTTGAAGGAATTATTACCCGTAAGCCGTAAAAAACGCAACCATTCTCTGTTGACAACGAATTTTCCAACTTTTTGAAGTCTTTAAGCTCTTCCGAAAATGCATGCGGCCATCCTTCCTTCACAAATCGCATTAGTTGGGAAAGAATTGGATCCTTGGCAGTCTCTCTGACCACAAGCAATGGATTGTCAGGATTGATTTGACGACTGATTGTTCGAGCTAAACAAACGCTATCGACATCATCTTCCATCTCCTCCCCATCAAAACTTGTGTCAGCTAAGTGATCAGTTAAGTTGGTGAGTTTCAACTTCATCATCGCCAGACGACCTAGTAAATTTAGATTGGGCACCTTAGTGACAATTACAGGAAAGGTCACGTCAGGTGATTTTCCATCAATACTTGCAGTTGATTGGAATTGTCCCACGACGGGTAGCGGGCTACCTTCAGCAACTGGCTTATTATCTCTTAGTCGAGACATGCATACAGATTGCAGATGACCTGTTTTCTTGCAGAAGCTGCAAATAGCTTTAATGTGAGGACAAGCTTTGCTAAAATGTCCAGAATTTCCACACCTGAAGCAGGCGGTTTTCTTTTCTTGCGTTTTGGAAGTTTTGGACTTTGCGTGATAAACTTTCTGCACCGACGTAGAAGGTTGACCGTGTACGGTTTCCTGTGCTACCTTGGCTGCTTCTTCCACTTCTTGAGCCACTCGGATGGCGTTGCTAAACTTCAGTTCATCGTCCTTGAGCTTGAAGAGTGTCTTCAAAACTGCTTCGTTGTCTACTGAACAGATGAATTTAGTTCGCAAGGCTTCATCTAAAGGATCTTTAATGGATTGAAAATCACATGTAGCTGCATCTTGTCGTATTCTGCTTGCCAGTTCAGGAATAGTTTCGCCAGGTTTGCGTTTCATGTCAGACCAGAACTTGAAACGTTCTCTGACAACAAACCGTTTTGGATCAAACTGCTCTGCCATAAACGTTTGAATATCATTCATCGTTAGCTCATGTATGCTTTTGACAGGTTGTTGTTGTTGCTGAGCCGCTAAGTTGCTAAGCATTTTGTAAACGGAGTTAGATTGGTTGGTAAGAAAAATTTGTGCTTGCTTGTTGTCGGAAATGGAGTTAGCAGTGACGAATGTTCGGAACCTTGCCAAATAATCAGTCCATAACTCAGATGTGGAATCGAATGGTTGAAAACTTGCCATCGGTGTTGGAACATTTTCTCGCGGGTTGTTCAAGCTGCTTTGTAGAATTTTCAGCTGCTCTTGAAGCATTGTCATTTGCTCTTGGTGTTGCTTGTTCTGCTCTTGGTATTGCTTATTCTGCTCGCGATGCTCGTCGCGTAAAACTGCCATTTGCTCTTGGTGTTGCTTATTTAACAACAAAATCAGTTCAGAAATTTCACTCATTGTCGACAATTCAAGCTGTAATGCAAAATCAACAAATTTTCTTTTTTCTTTCTTGACGCAGTTGAGTTCCTTGAATCCTCGTCGCCACTTTTGCCTGTTGTATCTTTGCACGAATACACAGGTTTATAAAAAAACAATAATAAATATTCACAAAAATCACTTAGCCAAAAAACAACCGTATTGAAATATAATGCTTTTTAGTTCGTTTGCTGTAGTAGCTTGATACTTCGAACTGACTGCTAAACCAAAATAAAGGCGCATATTTAACTAGTAACAACTATGCCTGGAGACGCGCGCGTCCAATAATTGTTTGAGCAGAAGGCGCTGATTAAGATTAGAGCGTTTAAGAAAAACACTACGTCATCTATTGCACAATATCACAACATAAACTAAATTGCTTAAAAGCAAAGCAGGCAACACAACTTTTTTAATTGCAGGAAGAAGTAAAAAAGATGTAAAAATAACACGTTGTTTTACTGCAAAGAAGCATTTTTCCACACTGACTTTAATGTTACTTTCATATCTAACCAAAAGAGTTCCTAATCAGGGCAGATAAAGATAGACGAAGCATTTCTTCATTGTATGTGAAGTAGGTGATGTAAAATCTTTTAATTTACGGGCTATTGTTTTCTCAATGACATGGTCAGGGTAGCCATTCATGAGTAGTATTGAAAACGTCTGACCAAATTCCGAACTCTCGCAACATTTTCATTCGTTTTGGCAAATCTTAGATTTAGTCATACTTAGGGAATTCGCAATTGGTCAACATCTTAGATAACCCTATGTGCACCCAAAATTACAGTAAAAAAAAATTAAAAAAAAATTTACTATACTATTCTTTCATTAGGTCTTTTCATTTATCTGCTCTAGAAGCCGTTTATATCAAATCATGCAAGTCCTTCCAGTCTCCACAAAAATGCAACAATGATAGTCCGTCTAGGCAAACCTTCTTAAAATTGTAAAAAAGTAGGTCTTGCAGAAAGGTATCAAGTATCTACCCCCATGCTCATCGAGGGTCTACTAATCGAAAAATGTCTTTTTTGGGATGGGGCAATATGTATGGAGAAATTTTTTGAGATTCACCCAACAATTTCGCAAAATTCATTTTTATTTTCTCCAACTTTCAATGCACTCGCAGACCCCTCTGCAGCTTTTTCTTTTCAAGCTTTAGACCTAGACTACCTGCAAGTAAAACATGGGTTACATTGAGAAGGTTGACAATAAGGAAATGTATTTATTGTTGTATTTGTGTTTCTCTTTCAGTCCTGTATTACTTTCGTTTCTGAACAATTACTAGTATCATAGTTGGAAAATTATAATTGTGCTTAAAGCAACTGGATTAATTACGCAATTTTACAATAATTGTAATTCAAATAAAGTTGTTTTTTTTGTCGATTTTTAACTGCAATTACATGCTATCTAAGCGCAGTAGGCTGTAAAAATCACGTTTTTTACTGGCATTTAAGAATAGCAATTTACAATAAACAGTCGTATGTTACAGTTACTTTACTTTTAGTAATTGTACGTAATTTAAAAGGCAAACAATTGTAAATTTTTTTATTTTTACAGACCTAGTGAAAACAAATTAATAAACTTGTTAAAAGTGGAAACAAATAACAACACGTTTGTTTCAAGAACAAGATTGAAGAATGAAAAGTGAGTAGCATAACTTTTGTAAAGTGTTGTACTTGGTGAATGACAATCTTTGTTTAGAAAATTTAATATTGTGCCTATTTTTTGTAAACCTTTTTGCAAATTATTTTATGAAAAACATAAAATATTTTTGGTTCAAACAAGTTTTGTAAGTTGCTATTAAAACCAACTTTGATTAACCGTAGATCCAAAAGAGGGTCAAAATAATCAAACCGCTGTTTCTTACATTGTTTGCTCAAATTAAATTGCAGATTTTTAATGTAATTTTTTAATTTGTGAGTAATCTATCTTTGTACTTGCCGAAGCAACTTTTTTTATTAATCTTTCATGGACTATGACCAGGTAGTTTTTAAAAACAACCAAAGAATTCTAAAATAATAACATCCAGATATTGTTTAACAAGACTTTAATCAAAGTTTAAACCAAAAATTTAGATACAAATGAAGCCTGAACAAAAAAACAATCTAAGTGATAATTTTGACGAGTAACTTAAAAATTGACGACGCACTTGACGAAGCAACAACTGATAAAACTAAAACGTAACAGAATGTAAAATAACAAAAAAGTCAACATTAGTGTGTTGAAGAAGAGATGCAACGCGCGAAAACCTTACGCACAGAATGTGTTGATTACACAGTTCAACCACTCTTTTAAAAAAATAAACACTACTCTTTGTCTACGCCATAACGTAGTGGGAAACGCCTTTATTAATTCCTGATGAACACCGAGGGACCAAGTTAGGAGGAGCTCGCGAGTCTCGCGATCTTCAACGCTCTGCGGAGCGACCTCGTTCCACTCAATAGGTAAATCACAATCGTAGTTAGACACTTTTTTGTTGTGGACTGGAGGTAAAGGACAGTCGGGCTCATCATCCTCAGTATCTTCTTGTGCACGAGGAGACAAGTTTTGTAACGAAACTGTTACTTCTTGACCACTCGGACAACGCACCTACGCGTAATTCGGGTTAAAATGAATTATTACCACCTTGTCCACAAACGGGTCAGACTTGATGGTACATGTTTCTTTACTGGGATGGTACGAGCTTGAGAAAGATTTTTGGATCTTGACGTCATCAAAGACGGAATTGACATACCGGTTGAAGAACGATGCTAAAAAATAAAAACCAATAATGCGGAGTAGCATTTGTTGCAGTGCACAATAAAGATCTTATTTAATGCAGTGATTCTGCTAATACCGACTCTCATTGCGAAAGAGGCAGATCTGCACCAACAACAAGCCACCTCATTGTGGTGGTGCAGTCCCCTTCCCTGCACTGGGGAGGGTCGAAATGGCTTGTCGATTCCCCGAAGGTCTCATTCTCGGCCGACCTCCCTATGGACAATTCTTCTCCTCATTTTTTATCCCCGCTGTCCACTGCGTGATCACAGGTGGACGGCGTTCTTAATCCCAAATGACCGCCTCCGCTCTTCATTTACCATCCAAAAAACTTCCCTTAGTCCCTCTTCCAACCCTAAACCTCCTCTACATTTATCCCACCCATTGCTGTTTCTTATCCTTATGCTTCTTCTCATCAGCGGTGACATTTATCCCAACCCTGGCCCTATTGAACCCCGTTCTGTCTGCTCTTTCAGTCATCGGGAGAAACAGATTGGTACAATGTGCCAACTGTTCTCTCTGGGTGCACCTTTCTCACTCTGATATCTTTCCCGGTGACTTTAAAAAAATTTACCCGGGACACTCTTGGACCTGTCCAATGTGCCCATCTTCCTCTCAAACTTCTTCCTCCTGTTCCCAAACTGTTTCTCAATTTTCGTTTTCAAATACCAGCAAAACTCAAAAATCCTCATTGTCAAGAATTCACCCCCAAAACATCTCTCTGCTATTAATAACCCCCGACCTTCCTAACCACCCCCAACTAACTTTTACTTAAACATCCTCAGTGTTATCCTCTCCTTCTCAACCCCAACCATTCACTTCTCTCCTGACACAATTTTTTTTCCATCCTTTTTTTCCCTCGCAAAACAGCCTACAAATCCTTCAATATGGAATGCCAATGGAATTCGGCCCTTGTCGTACTAAACTTATACAATTTCTTTCACTGAATCAGTACAATCTCATCTTCGTGCAGGATTCGCACCTCTCTTCTGACTCCACTTTTTACATCCCCGGCTACCAAACCCTTAAAAAGGACCGCACTCTATGACGAGGAGAGGAACTACCGACTCTACAGGAAACCTAGGAGGTGGTGTTCTAGGGTGTCCCAGAAGAAGCTGACGGATTTTAAATTTGAATAACTTCCTCAATATTTAAGTTATGCTTATCAAATTTCATATGTAGTTAGATGAGCCTCTCCGTAATTTTTTAAGATATAGTAAGATATCATAGTCCACTTATCATAATTTTATTTGCACAACTTAATCTAGGGTATGTTTTCACAAGGTCTAATTTTAGTTATGAAAAATGATGTTACTCAAATGTGCACCATTTTCATTTTCACACTCTTGTGCTCTCTGCAGGGCATTGTCCAGCACATCACTCAATGTTTCAGGGCTTATGGTCCTAATTTCCTCCTCTATACTGTTTTTAAGGGCATTTATTGTGGCTGGTTTGTTTGCGTATACCCGCTCTTTGAGGTAACCCCAAAGAAAGAAATCTGCACATGTGAGATCTGGCGAGCGGGGTGGCAATTTATCTCACAGCCACGAGAAATTATTCGGTTGCCGAATATGTCCTGGAGCAGATTTAATGTTTCTCGTGCCTTATGCGCCGTTGCACCGTCCTGCTGGAACCACATTGGTGGTTTGTTTTGTACCCAAGGTCGAACTAAATCTTCAAGCATCTGGCGGTACCGAGCTCCAGTCACTGTTACATTCTCTCCTTCTTCATTTTCGAAAAAATAAGGCCCGGTTACTTCATCCGCCGTTACCATACACCATACTGTACATTTTTGAGGGTGTAATTGCCGTTGTGCTGTTGCGTGGGGATTTTCTGATCCCCAAATCTTGCGATTTTGCTTATTTATGAACCCATTCAGATGAAAATGGGCCTCATCGGACATAATGAGGTTTTTGAGAAAGTTTGGATCCCCATTAGCCAAATCTTGGAATTGCATGACGTATTCCAGCCTTTTTTCCAGATCGTTTGGCTGAAGCTCTTGCACCAATTGAATTTTATATGGAAATTTGCCCTCTTTATGAAGCATTATGTGAAGAGATGATCAAGAGCCCCAATTTGACTTGATCTCCTTCTTACTGATGTGGATGGATCCTCGGCCATACTCTCTGCTACTCTTTGACGATTCTCATCACTTCTTGCCATACGGGATCTACCAGATTTAGGGAGGTCACATACAGAACCTTGCTTACGAAATCGAGCCACCATGGCTTTTATTGCATTGGGAGTAGGAGAATTTCTTGTGTTGAAGTTTCGTTGAAATTCCCTTTGAGTTTCTGACTCATTCAACCGAAAATACGACTCTACGATAAATATCCGCTCCTCGGTGGTGTGACGACTCATTATGACCTTGGAAAGGTTACTCTAGATCGGAGGTTTTCAACCTATGGGCCATAGTGGTTTTTTTAAGTAGGCCATGGAGCATAAATCAAAATGAAAGCAATATGTATAATATATATGTATAATTAGGCTTGCCATCCGTCCCATTTTTTAGGCATTTTTCTGGCGTCCTGTGCAGTCAACCTCATGAAGACCTTTTTTTTTTTTTTTTTTTTTTAGAGAACACTATGATTTTGGGATGAGAATTTAATTTCGTTGACCAAAGTGGGTTGTGAAGTTAACTTGGGTTGAAAAATAGAGCAATGGTTTTCAACCAATGGGCCATGGCGCTGTTTTCAGTGGGCCACAGAGCATAAATCAAAATGAAAGCAATATAAGACTTGTATAATGTCAAATCTGTAAACGGGCCGACTAGTTCAGCCCGTTTACAACTCTGTACCGAAGTGGGTCGTTACGTTACTTGGGTTGGAAAGTGGGCCACAGTATGAAAAAGGTTGAAAACCACTGCTCTAGATGATCTGAAAAAATAAAAGAAAAATATAAAAAATTAAGAAGTTATAAACTTTTTTTAACCATCAGCTTCTTTTGATACACCCTGACTTGTAAAAAAACGGTTTAACCTACTCCCCTCTCTCTACACTACACTTTTTCTCCCTTGATCCCAGATCCGATTATGTAGCTATCACAGTTAGAAAAAAAACCTCACTTATACACCTTTTCAATATTTATGTCTCTCCTTGACTCCTTCTCTAAATTCTTTTCAATCTTCCTCTTACCATCTTTTCCTACTACTTACATTTTCGGCAATTTTAATTGCTATTACTCATCCTGGGACTCTCACAGCCCAGAGGCCACTTAGGCAAAGATAAATTTTAATTTATAAATTGATAAATTAAATTTGTTTGACCGGCTCCTATCCTTTGATCTCTTACCTCTCAACAACCTTGACCATCGCATCTTACTAGACCGCGCCACTGGAAATCACTCTTCCCCTGATCTCTCTTTAGTTCCTTCCCCCATGGTCTCCAAATGCACATGAAAAACCCTTCCAGACCTCGGCTCAGATCACCTTCCTATTTCTATTACAATTCCTACTTTCCCTTTAATTAACTCTGTCTCCCTCCCTCTTTTATTTAATTATAACAAAGCCCACTTGGACGAATACCTTTCTTATGCCGATACCCATTGCCCACCTCCTTTTAACTTTATAACATTTTCTCTTTCAGAAGCCACCCATACCTTTACCAAACACATCAATAATGCTGCCACTTTGGCCATTCCTTTGGGCAACATCAATTTTCCTGCTAAAGCCTGGTGGTCTCCTGAACTTGCAGACGCCGTTACGAAATGCCGAAAGGCATTTGCAAAGGCACACTGTTCTGAAGAAGACCATCAGAACTATATCTCTATTAGTAGATAGGAGGAGCTCGTGAGTCTCGCGATCTTCGACGCTCTGCGGAGCAACCTCGTTCCACTCACTAACCTCTAAGGCTAAAGCTGAGTTATGGCAGAAAACTTGCTCTAGCCTTTCTCCAAAAACCCGTCCCAGTGAAGTCTTTTCTTTACTTCGCTTTATTTCTGGCTCCCCTTCCTCATCTAATCTTCCCAACTTTTTAAGTTGTCATACCTTTGTAGACTGTGCAAACCAACTCTCCACCCAAACCACGAAGCTCTTTCGTAGTACTGAAAAAGCACACATGAATAAATTTAGATCTTCCCATTGTAATACCCTTCACTCTTATTTCTATTCACCTTTTTCCTCTCTAGAACTTTATTCAGTTATCTCAACTCTCAAACTCAACTTTATCGGGCCATGGTCAAATCACCTGCCCACTTCTAATCCACCTTCCACAATCCTCGCTTCAATTCCTTCTACATATCTTTAACCTATCTTGGTTGACTCGTACCTTCCTAAAAACAATCAACAATCATCCCTATTCTTAAACCCGGAAAACCCACTGACTCATCCTCCTCCTATTGCCCCATCTCTCTCACTTCTTGCACCACTAAACTCTTCAAAAGAATGGTTTTTGGACGGCTTACCTATTTTCTTGAATACACAGCGTTCTTTCACTGTGTAAGCTGGTTTTAGACCTGGTAGATTGACTGTGGATCAGGTTCTCCTCCTCTCACAGTCAATCGCAATTCTTTTCACCAGTCTAAACCAGGCGCACGTACTGTTCTTGCTATTTTGTATTTTGCGAAAGCTTTTGAGTTAGTCTGGCATTCTGACCACCTCTGTAAACTCCTCTCTTTAGGTCTTCCACTCTGCTCTATCGAATGGATACGATCTTATCTCTCAGATTGCCGTTTGAAAGTGAGCATCTGTAATTCCTATAGTCGTCTTTTTCGTCTTCGAAGAGGTGTTTCCCAAGGTTCAGTTCTTAGACAAGTCTTTTTCTTTTTACCTATTAAAGATCTTTCTGCCTTTCTTCTTACATCTCCTAAGGTATCACTTCACACACATCTGCTAAGACAGATGACTTTGCATTTGGGCCTCTTCCCCAAGTGTTGATTGCGCAACTTCCACAGTCTCAGCTGCCCTCAACAAACTGGTGGAATGGTCCTTTAAATGGCGCCTACCTCTCAACCCTCTCAAGTGTGAGTCATCCTTCTTTAGCCTGGACCTTCACCAGTCTCGTCTAAAATCTTCTCTTTCAATTCTTAACACCCTCCTTAATTTTAACCAAATCTGACCTTTCTTGGTGTATCCTTCGACCGCACTCTTTTTTTTAAACATCACGTCTTGTCCTTGCGGAAAAAGTTGCATAGCTGATTCCGTACCTTCCAATCTATCGCCTCTTCCTCCTGGCGCCCCTCAAAGGAATCTTTATGTTCTCTATATAAAGACTTTATTCGCCCTGTCCTCACCTATGCTTCCCCAGGTTGGTTTCCTTTCTTACCCCCCACCCATATCACGTCTGTGGAGAGGATGCATAGATACTCTTGTAGAGAAATCGCAGGCTGTCTATCGTCTACTCTTTTTATTTTTTTTTTGTTTTTATCTCTATATTTATCCTCCTGACTCGCAGGAAAGCGACGGAGGCGCTATACTTAGGGTAAGCAATTACCCCGACCTGCTTCCGGAGATGCCAAGATATTGCTGTCCGCTAGTAATTTAGTAGAGATATTATTGTAATTTAGAACTGCTTGCCAAGACCACCAAGCAGAGGAAAGTGCCGTAAAGTGTCTTTCCCAAGGACACAACAGAATGGAGCTAGTGGTTTTTGAACCGAGACCATGTTGATCATCAGTCCGGTGCTGTAACCACTCGACCACGCTGCCGACAATCTTATTTCCTTGTTTCACCTAGAATTGCTTCTTCTTCAACTTGGCGTCATCTTTACCCACCAATCACTCTCTTTCTTCGAACAAGCTCTCAGACTATCTTTAACCTTTTCTCTAGCCTCTCTCACAAATTCTAACAACCGCACACGTTTTAAGAAAGGATCATGGAGATTCTTCTTCTGATCTCATAACCTTAGCTTTAACCTAAAACTATCTCGCGAAACCCTAATCCTTTGTCCTCCTAAACCTCCCTGGTCTACCTCTTCTTCTTACACTATCTCACACCAACTTTCTTCTTCATGCTGTGGTAATGAACCTCCCTCCTTTCGCAACTTCGCCGCTACTTCTCACCTATCCTCCCTACCCCACAGCAACATCACTGCCTGGTCCGTGGCTCAGTTCCTGGCGGGCTGGGAAAGGGTGATGCAGGGATCCACATTAAGTGTACAAAGTGTCTCACTGGTACCTCTCTATCCTTTTCAACTGCACTCTGATCCACCAGCTACAGTGCCGAGACCTATGCCATTCTATCAATACATGCTTTTGAATGGTGTATCTCTCACTCCAAGACATGTGCATTTGAATCTGTTACCTTGTTCTTTGACTCTCTATCTGTCTTGTCAACCCTCTCAACTCCTTTACATTACTTAACCCCAAATCCCTCTTCAACACCCAATCTCTCCTTAATATTTTATCCGACTCTAAGGCAGTCCATTTTCAATGGATACCTGGTCATTCTTCCCTCCCAGGCAATAACTTAGTAAACTCTCTCGCTAAAGTTGGAGCCTCTCTTGACCCCTCCATGATATCACTGTTTTTCTCACCACTTATATCCTCCCAACGACTATCCCTTTACACCAGTTGGAGACGCAGTATTCAATTTGGTCTCTTTCAGCATCAAATTTCTCCAGTGTCTTCTGAGAAGCTTACTCTCCCTCGCTCCGCTCGCTGTGCTCTCTTGTTTACGCTATAACGGGCACAGCACTCTTCTTGGCACTTATCTCCACAGGGTTGGTCGAGCCGAGACTCCTTTATGCAGCAACTGTGGTTCTGAATCACAGGATCTTTTTCATTTCGTGCTAGACTGCCCTGTACTTGACCCTATGCGTCTGGCCATCTTCGGCCACTTCCTTTTTATTCTGGACCTCTGGTCCCGTCCCTGGGGACATGCCAGATTATTGGGACTTCGCGGAGTCGATTTGCGCGCCCATCCCCAGAAATGGGTTGGGTAAACCCACCACCAAAGAGGCAGAATGTAAGATTTAAGTGCAAGCTGAATCGTTTTCCACACAGTCTATTTAGTCTTTTTAGCTTGTCTATTTTCCCATAAATCATGCAAGATTTGCTGGAAGATATTCCTCGACTCGTTAAGTAAGTTTTAAATTTATGGAAAGAAAAACTGGAGGCATTGTCAGAATGCACAAACAAACACTAATACATACTGTCAAGCGAAAATCTAAGGAACTGTGTTGTCGTCTG
Organism: Diplosoma virens; assembly: GCA_963680785.1. Classification (NCBI taxonomy): domain Eukaryota; kingdom Metazoa; phylum Chordata; class Ascidiacea; order Aplousobranchia; family Didemnidae; genus Diplosoma; species Diplosoma virens. The sequence continues at coordinate 1,291,845 of OY796890.1, read as the reverse complement.
AATAGTTATGTCTTTAAGGAACAGCGAAGGGAAACAAAAGTATTTGTCAACAACAATTCAATAAGTAATTATTTTGCAGAAGAGAACAGTAATAAACCTTTGAAATCAATACTTGGGCTTTCTAATGGTTGAGCAGATTCAATGAAGACTCCAGATTTTAGATAAAAAAGACAGTTTTTACTTCTGCACATATTTTGCACTAAAATACACCCGTTTAGCATCAGTAGTTAGAAACGGCAAATGTTTTAAAAAGCATTCATGTGATTCCCGAGTGGCAAAGCTTCTCGCGCAAATCTTGAAGGCTGCTAAGACTGTCTGAATTTGTAGCACATACTGCTCTAGTAAACTTGTCTGGTCCAACGTCTTACTGTCCCGGACGATATTGTATGACATAAAAGATGAAGCGAGTTTCATATAGCACTGTTGAACCTTGTCGTTCCAATTTTAGTACGACGCCCACTATCAAACATATTCGTCACCAAAGTAAACGTATTGCGCGACAACAAATGTGACCACTTTCTAATAGCTTCGATTATTGCCGTGGCTTCTTTCTCAAAGGCGCGATAGTGCAGCACACTTCCTTGAAGAGCTCGAGACATGAACGTTACTGGTGGCCTCCTTGGTTCAAAGTCGCCAAATCGACTATGTCTGATGCATGGCATTCAACGATGGATAGAAAAGACTCATCATAGATCGCAAAGCGACCTTAATCAATTTGGTTTTCAACAATTCAAAAAACTTTTAAGGCATTATCTCTCAAAGAAAAAATTGTACACTTTGCAAGTTGTCATCGTTTGAAGGGCATCCACTCCAGGCCAGACACAAACAGAACTGGGGCCGAGGGTTTATCCTTTTACTACCCCAGACTGCTGCACTGCCTGGATCAGATGCTGGCAGTGATGTTATTAAGCCAACTTTGCAAGTGGTCGTACTTTATGAGCAAAATAATGTATCCATTTTGTATAATGCGCAAACATGCCAAGCACTCAACAGACGGCTTTAAAGTTATCAGGTGGCGGTAAGTTTAAAAACGGTTTCATGCGTTCAGGATTGACATTATCTAGGTAAGCATCCGTATTGCTTGAATTTTCTTCTTTAATAAATTGAAAAATAATTTGTTGAAACGTGGCCACTCCATTTTCACGCTAAAATGTTGCTTGAATTTTCTTCTTTAATAAATTGAAAAATAATTTGTTGAAACGTGGCCACTCCATTTTCACGCTAAAATGTATTCGTGTAAATTTGTATAATTGACCATTAGTTTCGAAACCGGTGTATTGGCTCTCCGATGGAACGAGTATAATTTGATGGCAAGCACTACACAGGTCAAAAGTCGAGAACACAGTGTATTGAGAACGTTCATTTATCATATTGTTGATTCGGTGGAGAGAATAAACATAAAGTTGTGTGTTGATATTAATAGTTTGTGAGTAATCTATGCATAAATGCTTTTGTTTCCGATTGAAATAATCTTTAACAACAACTACTTGTACACGACAAGGCGAGGAGCTCGGATGAATTATTTTTGCTTCCAGTCATATGTCAATTGTTTTCTGAATTAACTGACAGTTTTCTTAATTTAATCGGCGGGATTTTATGACAATAGATTTCGCTTCTGGAACAGTGGCTTCTTCAAGAAACTGTCGTGATTCGTGTATGCCAAATGCGTGATTGCTGCGTGATTGCAGCGTGCTTGCCTTATGTTCGAGTCTATGCTTTTATTTTATCAATCGTGTCCGCTTCCCATAATGATTATCGTGTGAAATTTTGCAACAGTGTTCCTGTGTTCCACGGTAAATAATTAGGATTTCGGTGATGCTTGCTATATATACGGACGTGGCTATATACCATTTGGAGACAGACAATAAACTATAAGGAACGTTACGCTGCTGTTTTGGAATATCATATAACTTTTCAAGTTGGCCGGTGGTTAATGTTTCTAAAATTGTCATGAATTTCAAAACTGGCGCGTTTATACCAGCAGTATTAAATTTAGCGTCACACCAATCTAACCAGCTATCCGCATCGTGTAACCACAAAGGCGGCAATTTAAAATTAAATTTTGAAATAAAACTATCTTTGTTAAAAGAAAATGATTTTTCATCGGCTGATTGCCCGGAGAAACCAGGTTGGTCATCGGCGGAATTTGACGGTGATTCAGCAGAGTTTTCAATCATGTTATGAATAGGCTTCGAATCAATTTCTCGCTTAGTTGCACGCGTATTTATAAGATAAGATTTGGAAGACTTGCTTAAAGAAGTTTGTTGCCGACTGGTCATTAGAATAACAAAGCAAAAACCATGGCGAAATAATTACCATACGATAGGTCAACACGACAGAAAGTAATAAAATAAAACAAATAAAAGTATTTCTTACCTTTGTTCAAAAACGTCTGTAATCAACACAAACACGATGTTTACCAGATTTTTTCGGCACTACATGTAAACAACTAGCAAAAGGAGAATCACTTCGACTAATGATACCATCTCTTAACCACTCATTAATTTGTTCATCAACAATTTTTTGCATTTCTGGTGACATACGTCTTAATTTACTTTTAACAATTTCACCATTCGTAACAATAGCGTGCTGAATATTCACAGGTTGACGCTCAAACCTAGAAGTCGGTGTTACAACATTGGGATACTTGGCTAAAATATCGTGAAATTGACTTTGTTTTGGCAAGACACAAGTTACACTCGGAGGTTTGCAATAACATGGATTTAAGTTAATAACAACATTGTTACGAGTATCAATTAAACAGCGTTTATAGGTATCAACCGTAAGCTTATAAAAATTCAAAAAATCAAGTCCAATTATCGAAAAATTTAAATCAGTTTTTATAAAGTCCCAAGTATAGTCGACAGAAGAATTAAAATTAATTTTTAAAGTTTGTTTAGCATACGTTTGGATAATATTGGATGTGGCAGAATATAAAACAGTAGGGTCTGGATTAATTTTACGCTCACGTTTAGAAGTACTAATTAACGAATACGATGAGCCAGTTTCGATTAAAAAAGAAATATTGTTAATAAAGTCATACGCGATCAACAATTTGCAATTTCGAATAGTTCGCGGCATATGAAAAGAATGCGAATTTAAGCACGAAATACGTTGTTTGCTGCAGAATGTCCCATAATTTGGCTGAAAAGCTAATGCAGCAGATTTTGCTCCCAGCCTCCTGCGTTTAAATGATTCATTGGCCGATTGGAATGTATGCGAGGGTCAAAAAATTTACACTGAGGTCCTTCACATTTAATTGCCATTTGACGAAATTTTCGGTGAAAGTAACAAATATAACTTCGGGTGCGTGAATAGGTAAAGTCTCGGCCTTGAAATCGCGAGTTTCCTGGTGCTGTTAAATTACTTGTTTTTGGGTTTTTGTAGCAATTACGAAATGGCTGGCGATATGATTGAGAATTATGAGGTCGATGAGAAATGCTGCTAACCGTGGTGTCTTTTAAATTGTCCGAAGAAGTTGAAGCCGCTGTATAGCGTTTATTTGCTTTCATATGCTCAGTTGCACATTTTGCTAATCCAATTAAATCTGTATAAAACCAATTGCCACTACTTGCAGCTACTTTAGCGGGTAACGCTTTTAAAAATCGGTCCTTAATTATAGTTTCGAATTGAGGGGAGGGGTTTTCTTCAAGGCCGGAAGCGGCTAATAAATGACGCATTAAATCCATGGGAGATCGATCGCCCAATGTTAAATTATTTAGCAAAATGTCGAGTTTTTCAGAATCGTCTTTTGCATACACAGCCTTTATCTGACTGCACAGTTTCGTATAGCAATCTGGATCTTGCGGTTTTGTCTAACTAATTTTCACACGATAATCATTATGGGAAGCGGACACGATTGATAAAATAAAAGCATAGACTCGAACATAAGGCAAGCACGCTGCAATCACGCATTTGGCATACACGAATCACGACAAAACATTGGCGGTGGATGCAAAATATTTTACAACAGAGCTGATGGAAGAAAAAATGGGATAGGGATAGTTCTGAGGGAGGAGCTGGCTTAAAGTGTCCTGGAGGTGAAGAGGGTGTCAGACAGACTAATGGCCATGAAGCTGGAGGTAAAAGGGTCCATCCTAATATAGTAAGCGGATATGCTCCACAGGTTAACAACAGCATGGAAGAGAAAAATGATTTTTGGGAAGACCTTGATGGGTTGATAAAAAGTATATCAAAAGAAGAGAGGATAGTTCTTGGCGTAGATCTTAATGGACATGTGGGCGAAGGAAACATAGGGGATGAGGAAATAATGGGTAGGTACGGTACTGGAAGTCAGTAAGAAAGATTCGAATCCAGTTTTGAAGAGTAACTGGAATTCCTAATTTTGAGGCGGTAGAAAGAATAAATTCGTGAGATATAGTATCGAAGGCTTTGTAAAAGTCGATTTGAAGTATAGCTAGGGGTTGAATGAAATCATTTGTAAAGTGGATAGCAGAGAGGATGTTTAGGTGGTTATTAAAGATCTGGCTGTTTGGGAGACCACATTGTTGTTCTAGGGAAATTGTCGAGTTGAGGATAGGTTTGAGTCTGGAAGAGATAATAGAAGATAGAATTTTGTAGTCGGTATTTAGAAAAGAGATAGGGCGCCAATCTTTGACAGAAGTAGGGTTGGGTTTTTTTGGGATTAATTTTATTAATGCGCGGGATTGGGAAGAAGTAAGATGTTTTTGAAGGTAGGGGTTATTGAAGGTTTGGCATAGGATTGGGGTTAACAAGGGAAAAGAATTATAAAAGCTTGGGGTTAAACCATCGAGGCCAGGGGCAGAGTTTATATATAAGGTTTGTATGGCTTCACGGATTTCAGTTTGAGTTATCAATGGAGAGATTGAGAGAGTTTGAGTAAAGACATTTGGATTTGAGGTAAAATTGGGTCAAGATAGGTAGAAGGGTTAGGAAGAGTAGTTGTTGGGTTCCATAGGTTTTTAAAGAAAGATAGATAGGAGAAGTTGTTTGAAGCATTTTGTTTTGTAAGTGTGGAAGGGGAGGTATTTGATTCAATGGAAAGAAGAGATTTAGATTGTTTTAAGTTTTCAGTCACAGGAGCAAGAGGAGAGGGATTGTCAATACTTATCAATGGGGGTAGGCGGGATCTAATTAGTGAACCTAATTTTTTGTTTTGTTCTAGTTGTTCTATTTGATTTGTAATTTTGGATATTTCTTCATGCTGTTCAGATTGCTTTGCCTTAATTAAGTTTTCTTGTAAAATGTTTTGTTTTCTAATTGTTTTATTATGGTTTAGTTTTGATTGGAATATTAATTGTTGTTTAATTTTAAATTTAATTAGATCCCACCACTGTAGGGGTTGCTGAATAGGATTTAGGGGAGGGAAGAGGTTTTTAATAAATAAGTTGATATAAAGAATTGTTGAGGAGGAGTCTAGGATAGAGTTGTTTAATTTTCAGTGAGAAGATTTGTATTTTATTTTAGAGGGTATTTTAAGAGAGAGAAGAGGAGCTTTGTTATGGTCGGAGAAGGATATGTTATGGTAGGAGGAGTGTATTATTTTGGCAATTAGGGGTGAAGAAATATAGATCCGGTCAAGTCTTGATGTGGGAAACGAACGGGAAAAGGAGAAAGTTCTGGAATTAAGATAAAGGTAGCGGTATGAGTCAGTTAGGTCGAAATTTGTGAGGATTTTTTGAAATAATATTTTATCATTTGTGTTTGGGGTGTAGTGTCCGGTTCTATTGATGGGGTTTAAAACTAAATTAAAATCGCCTGCAATTATTACGTAGTTATTTTTGAAATCTAAATTTTGGAGGTAGGAAGTTAGGGAGGTTTTTCCAGAGGGAAGGTAACAATTTATAAGGGTGTAGTTTATATTGGACAAAGTAAAGAAAATAGATTGAATATAATTAGGGAGGATTAGATGAGATGTGATTGTTTGTGAGGTTAGGTGTATGTGTTTGGTATTTATAAGTATAAGTGTTCCTTGTTTATGTGCAATTGTTGGTGTTAGTGAGTGATCAGTGTTAGGATAAGCTAGAAGGGTGTGCTGGTGTAAGAAGTGTGATAATTGTTGGTGCTGTATTGTGTGCGTTTCCTGAATAAATGTGACGTATGTTGTGTTGAAAAATAAAGCGTGCAAGTTTATCTGAAGATTTGTTAAAACCGTTAACGTTTAAAGAAGCAAAATTTATTTGCATGATTAATGAATTTTATCATTTGTATATAAAAAAAATAGGTGCATAAGTAAAAGACAAGAATATATAAAGAAATTAAAAAATAAAAAAATAAAAAAAATAATAAGACCTGGGAATCGAACTCGTGTTTTTTAAACATGTGAAGTATGTATGTGATAAAGAGGTGCGTGTGAAAAAGTTAAGTGAAAAAAAAGTAAGGTCTAGGAATCGAACTCGTGTTTTTTGTTGAGACATGTGAAGTGTGTGGATAAAATGCGTGCGTGTGAAAAAAAGAGGAAGAAAAAAAAAACCCAGGATTCGAATGCTTGAATTTGGATCATGTGAAATATTATGTGAGAGGAAGTGCGCGAGAAATGTGTGCGTGGAAAAATAGATATAAATTGTGGTTGTGAAATGACCTAATATGGTGTTGTTTTGAACGAGTTAGTGTCACGTGCGTATTGGGTGTGGTTAAGATTTTGTGAAGTTATGAAGCAATAAAAGAAAAGAAGGTTTTAGGAAAAAGAAAAGCTTTGAAGGACTTACCTTAGCTGTCAACTTCATAATATCATGACGAGAAAAAAACAAATACATAAAAAAAATAATTACAATTCAATTTTTAGAGCACTTTAAAACAATATGGTAATACACAAAGACTTAACACAAACAATATGGTAATAAAACAAATTATACGCTATTTTTCCTGTGTTTTTCTTTCAAGTTTGCCTTCTTTTTTCTTGGTTTCAGATCTATGAATAAGGTAGACGATTGTGAGGAGGGAGATAGTTTTCTTTTTTGTAGCTGAGAATCGTTTAGGGGTGAAAGGGTTTGGGGGTTGTTTTCTTTGGTTGTTAAGGGCTGGGGCATTTTAGCATACTGGATATTATCAAATGATTGAATTACCTCTTCCTGGCTGATATTGAGGGATGATATATTGGTGTTGAGAGTTTGATTTTTTTTCTTTGGTTAGGGTTATGGGGTTTTGGTTAAGGGGGGGGAAATTTCGGGTAGTTTTCTTTATATTTTGCTTTGTTAATTTGACTTTGGTTAAAGGGTGAAGAAAGGGGGGTTGGGTTGTTTTAGGGGTAGATGTTACGGTTTGGGCATAGGATTGTTTAGGTTGGGGTAGACTGTTAGGAGGTTGGTTTTCTTTGGTTTGGACTTTTAGGGGGCATTCTTCTATAAGGTGGTCAGTTCTTTTACAGTAGTTGCATCTTGGTTTAGCAGGGTCACCATTTATGTTAATAGCAACGAAATGGTTTCTAAAGATTAGTTGGTCCGGAACTTCCTTTCGATTAAAATTTTTAATGTATATATGCAAATAAGGGTTATGAATCATAGGATATTTCTTATGTTTACCAAATTCGAAGTGCTTTATTATTCCCCATTTATTCGATATTGTCCTTAAATGATCCAAATTAATGTCAAAAGGCATGGGATAGAGTGTTACCAATTGTCTATATCCAAGGGGCCTGTTTATTTGTATCGAGAAGTCGATGTTACTTTTAATGGTAATTTCCTGTGAATCTTTAAAAGTTTCATATAATTCTTCTAGTAAGGATTTAGGAGTTGACTCTTTAAACGTTACATTGTAAATTTTAAGGTTAAAATTGTGTGTAGCTATACCAAAAATTTCATCTAGGTATGATTCAAATAGTCCGCCTTCTAAAAATAAGTCTATGAAAACATTTACTTAAAATACAATTTTTTCGTTTTCTATTTTAATTTTAAAAAGGAGCGAGTTCTTTTTTGTTGTCATGATTAAAAAAGAAATCTTCCTACCTTTACTTTTGTCTTTAGATTTCTTGAGGTTATATATTTCAATTGTAAGTAGAGAAGTAAATCCGTTAATGATAATCCAATTTCAGGCTCTTTACTTTGTTTGTCTTGAAGTTTCTTGATAATCCGATTGTAGTTAATAATAATCAATAATCCAAAAACACTATAATAATTCTTAAACTATTTACACAACAAAAAAATTTCTAATTCAAAAAGGAAGCAAAGCAAACCTTATTCAAATAGAACTTCTAGTTTAGAACTCGTTAGGACAATATAACATGTTGTTTACCCCAGCTGAAAGTTGAAAACTTAAACAGCTGGCACAACTTTTTGTTTGTAGTTTTTACACCTAAACAGCCAATTGTGGACCTGAATGCTGGGAGGGTAGTTCAATGAAAACAATGCACTACCAGCGTAACTGCGAACACCGCTAAGCCGCAAGGGCATACTGGAGGAAAAAATAATTGTCCTACAGCTAAATTTGAAAACCAGAAGAATTTTTCTGCCCAAATTTTGTTATCTAACTAATGTTGACCTATAGCTAAATCCGAGGTAGGTGCGTTTTGAGTGGATTTACATTGACGTCTCAGGAGATCCTTTTGAGGTTTAATTTTATTTCTAATAAATTTTGTAACGTATTGTCGAATTCGTTCTTTCAGTTTCTGGGACGTTCTACCTACGTACACACTATTGCAGTGGCGCGGCATTTGTCATCATCATTTTTGGGGAAAATATTGAACTAATTCAGTGTATTTTCCTTTTCCCGCTTGTGCTTTTGGGGTTGCGATGGCAGCAGCTCGAGTTTGGCACAGTGGCACGAATATTCGTATACAATATTACTTTGCTTATGAGCATGTAAAACATCTTTTTAAAAAAGAGATAACATTTTTTTAGAGAAAATAAATCTTGCAGACACTAATCCGAAACAATTGTTGACTGTTGACTTGTTTGTTTTCCGTATTTGAGGGAAACGTTTCCAATTCAAAGTAATTTTAAATAAACCGAACATTTTTTTGGGTCGAATCGCTTGGATGTTTCAAAATTTGAAATCTTTTTATTTTTAAAAATAGTGACTTCTTCTGGATAACTATTCTGTCGCAAAATAGTTTTGATTTTGTTGACTTCACTTGAGAGCTTTTTTCGAAGAGCAAATTTCAAGAGCTCTGTAAACAAGAGTGCCAATAAGATAAGTTTTCTTTTTCTTTGGTCGAAATAAATCCAAGCGTGCATACTATCTGTAAATGTGGGTTTTCTGTAAACAGAGGTAAGAAATGTTTTGTTAGATTTTTCGACCAACATATCAAGAAACGACAGTGAATTGTCAATTTCTTTTTCGTGGGTAAAAACCAAGGATGGATGTAGAGTATTGAGTTCTTGAAGAAATTGATTGCATTCTGTTTCATTGCTGAAAATGGCAAAAGTGTCATCAACGTATTTGAAATAAAAAGAAGTTTAGAGAAGTTTTTGAAGAGCAAATGTTCGTAAAATACCAGAAAAATATTTGCAAAAGCAGGGCCAAGGGGACTGCCCAAGACCACATCATTAATCTGTTGGTACATGGTGTTAATAAAGCTGAATTCCACAGATTTGGTAGAACTGTACAGTACATAAGCTGACAAAGCGTGTCCTTGGAAAAGCTGGGAGGAGTTAAGTTGCTGTTATATAGAAGTTTAGCGCAGATATTGATAGTTTCATTGAGTGCGACATCAGTAAACAAACTACTGATATCAAAGGAACAGATAATAGTAGATTCAAGGTTAAAATCACGGATAGTCTGAGCAAAGATAAAGGAGTCTTTGACGCAGTTAATAGAATATAAATTCAAAACAGGTTTAAGAATGAAAGATAGATATTTGGCCAATTCATGTTGAGCAGAACCAGTCATAAAAAGAATTGGGCAAAGTGGAGTGTTCTTTTTGTGGATTTTAGGTAATCCATACATTCTTGATCGTTGAGCACCAGTAAGACGTATGATTTCATAAACAGACCGGGCTGGTTCATCGCTTTTGATAAGTTCTACAGTAGTTGTATTTGGAGTTTAGTTTCTAGCTTGGCAACGTTGTCGTTTTCAGTAATGATACCAGAACATTTAAATTTTATTCATTTTCTTTATATAGTCACAATGGTTGAGAATAACCACACCAGATCTTTTATCCGGTTTGCTGATTATTATATTAGGATTATCACGTAATGACTTAATGGTTTTAAAGAATTTACGTTGCATATTAAAGTCAGATTTGTCGATGGACGAGCCACAAAACAAATCGGCCTTGTATTATAGTTAGATTATTAGCAAGGGTTAGTAAGCTATCCGTTCGAAAAGTAAGCTATAAGTTTTCGCACAAGCTGACGTAACTGGAAACCTATCAATGCATTCTCTACGCATTTGGCGAGAAAAATGGGTGCAGCGCACAGTATCTGTACTCGAGTAGGTCCCAAACATCGGGATTTTTGCATGGGCAACTGGAACGTCACTTTACTCAATGAAAAAGAGCAGGAATTGGTTTGGGAGGCAGAACAGTATCATGTTAATATTTTTGGTATTTCCTCTAACAAGTGTCGTGGCTCTGATACTGTTGAGTTGAATGAAGGCTGGAAGCTTTTCTACTCAGGTATAGATGTAACCATATCTGTTCAGGCAGGGGTAGGCATTTTTGCAAACTCTCACTTGGCCCACTGTGTCACTGATTGGATCCCCACTCGAAGAAAGGGTTTGTCACCTTAAACTTAGTCTACAGGAGCGGTCACTGTGCATTTTGCAGGTGTACACACCAAACACTGAAGCACAGTACCAGCCTTTTTTAGATGATGTAAGCGTTGCTTTACAGCAAGTAACATCTGCAGAATCAATTGTTTTACTTGATGATTTCAATGCACATGTGGGTACTGACGACAAGATATGGAAGGGTGTTATCGGAAAACAAGGAGACTCTAACATTAACGGAAACGGAAGGTGTTTGCTCCTGTCTGTGCCACAAACGGACTGTGCATAATGAATACCTTTTTTCGGCATTAAAGGATTCACGAGTACACTTGGTACAGAGATTCCTTGGGACAGCGTTCTATCATTGATTTCTGTATTGTCTCAGCGAACTTGTCTTCTTCTGTAGTCGATGTTCGTGTTAAAATAGGAGCTGAACTGTCTATCCACCATCACCCAGTCGTCTGCATTCTGAGGGGTCTGAACTATCCAAGAACAAGAAAACGCTTCAAAGCACAAATAGCATACAGAATAAAGTGAGAGTTACTAGCCGACAAAAAGGTGAGGCATGCTTTTGCAAACAAACTTACTTCCCTGTTCAGAAAACTCTTGGAATTCACAAAAGACGTTAAGATGGGATTTATTTAAATCAGCATCCGTTACAATCTGCTGCTGCTGCAAATGTGTGGAAGGTTAAACGGATAGTGAGAAAAGAAATGCTTGGTAGAATGAAGAAGTTAAAAAAATATCCGTGCAAAGAAAGTTGTTTGATTAATAAACAAGTCATCTGAGCAGCTTCGATTGCGGTACTCTGCAGCAAACAAACATCAATTGCCACCTTCATCAAAGATGCTAATGAAGTGCTTCTAAAGCATCAAAAGGCCATCCTATATTGTTAAAAAAATACTTTTGAGAGCTCTTAAATCCATTAACAGTCCAAAAATTGAAACGGCCGAAGAACAAATTGAAAAGAAACGTATCTAACTAAAGCAGAGGTGAGCACAACAATCAATTTTTTAAAACTGGTGAGGTACCAAAGCAATGGCAGACCAACGCGTTGATGCCTATTTACAAAAAAGAGACACGAAAAAGTGCACTAACCACAGGGGCATCTCTTTGTTAAGTCTTCCTGGAAAGGTCCATGCAAAATGCCTTAAAAAGAGATGCCGTGAAATAGTCGAACCTCAACTTCGGGATGCACAATGCGAATTTGTCCTGCAGATTCACCATAGACCAGATCTTTGCCATTCAGCAAGTTTTTGAGAAAACCTGGAAATATACCAAAGAAATGTATCCATGCTTTGTCGATCTTGAAAACGCATGTGACCGTGTTCCAGGAGACAAGCTGTGGGCAGTATTGCTGGAGTATGACGTAAGAGGTCAACTATTAGCTGCTATCAAATCGTTGTACAAACGGTTAGAAGTCTGTGTTTGTGTCAATGGCATGAAAATAAAGCTATTTAGTGTCAGTGTTGGACTACGACAGAGGTGTATTTTTTCTCCTCTTCTGTTCATTATATGCATGGACAAGATAAACAGAAACAGTTCCTCCAGTAGTGGCGTCACATTTGGGAAGTGTAATGTTTTGCGTTTTGTGTTTGCAGATGACCTCGCATTGTTAAGCTGAAGCAAAAGTGATCTCCAATATGCACTTGATCAGTTTTCTGACGCATGGTTGGATTCTGGTATGAAAATTAGTACAGCTAAAACTGAAATTATGTGGATGTCAAGACACCCTGTCTGGTGTTCTTTCAAAAAAGGGGAATAACTCTCCAGCAGACGGACATGTTTAAGCATCTTGGAATCACATTCTCGAGTGATGGTAGACAGGACAACGAGCTGGACACACGTATTGGAAAAGGAAGTGCAGTAATGCGCCAACTTTGCCGATTGGTTGTACTGAAGCGAGAGCTATGTACAAAAATAAAACTTTCTGTTTCTAGATAAGTTTTTGTTCCTATGGTCATGAGTATTGAGTAATGACCGATTGAGTGATATTCTGAGCACAGGCGGCCGAAATTGCTTTTTTGCAAATAGTCAAAGGTTTATCTCGACTTGGCAAGGTTAAAAGCACTGATATTCGTTAATTTCTCAACATCGAATTGCTACTACTCCGCATAGAAAAGTCGCAACTGCGCTGGTATGGCCATGTGACACGAATGTCCCACGAACAAACAGCAAAGCAATCAATGAATGCTCTTACTAGTGGAAAAAGGCCTAAAGAGCGACCCAGAACTCGCTGGCGGAATTATGTTCAAGACAAGACCTGGATTGGTTGCATCTCAGAATTGCACCCGCGGAATTGCCGCTAGTTGCATGAGATCGAGATGCTCGGAGATCCCAAACTCGAGCCGCTGCCATCGCAACCACGAAAGCACAAGCGGGAAAAGGAAAATACACTGAATTAGTTTAAATATTTTCTCCAAAATTGATGATGATAACAAATGCCCGTGCCACTGCAATAGTGTGTACGTAGGTAGAACGTCCCAAAGACTGGAAGAACGAATTCGACAATACGTTACAAAATTTATTAGAAATAAAATTAAACCTCAAACGATCTTCTGAGACGTCAATGTAAATCCATTCAAAACGCACCTACCTCGGATTTAGCTATAGGTCAACATTAGTTTGTAATGATTTATTAATTTGTTGATCGTTTACGCCAAGTTTTGAAATGCAGACCTTAAAATCTAATTGATATCGTTTCGTCTTAAACCGCTTAATTTGATCATCATAATTAATAGTTTTTTATTGAAGCTTTATGCTGGCAGCCAGACATTTAATGTTAAAATCTTTTTGTTAGTGATGATCTCTCTTTTAGTTAATCTTGGCAACGTTGTTTTGAGCGTTATCGTTCTTGTTGGTTAAAGCCACAGATTTAGTGGTATTACCGTAAATAAAGACAAGCATTAATTTCAATTTAACCAACAAGAAATGGAAAAAGTACTGAGACCAGAAAGACTAGATGTTGGTCCAAATACTCTTGATGCACCTCGAGCATGGAGGCACTAGCTAGCTACCTTTGAAAATTTTATCGAAAGCCTGCAAAGACCAGACGAGAACCTAGATAAGCTACGGATTTTGATAAATTTTGTCGCACCCGAGATTTACGAATTATTTTCTGATTCCAATAATTACGACAAAGCTATCGCTATACAAAAAGCTGGGTACGTTAAAACTCCCAACGAAATCTTTGCAAGACATACTTTATTGTCACGAAAGCAAAGGCCAGAAGAATCTCTTGATGAGTACTTTCGTGTACTCACCCTTTTAAGCAAGGATTGTAATTTTAATCCAGTGACTGCTTCCAAGCACCGTGATCAGTTTATAAGAGATGCCTTCATAAGTGGGCTACTAAACAATCAGATACGTCAACGATTATTAGAAAACAAAGAATTAGATTTGCAGACTGCTTTTGAATAAGCATGCTCAATTGATACTGCTTTGAAAAGTGCAGAATATTATCATACCCATACCTTAGCAAGCATAAACCCACACGAAGTACAAGAAAAAAGTGTTTCTTTGCGAGAAGATGAGAAAATTGAGACTAAAGATGTATCTGCAAAGTTAGCAAAATCTTGTTCTTATTGTGGAAGTTTCTTTCACCCACGCTGCAAATGTCCGGCCCGGAATGCTACCTGCTATAAATGTCAGGAGAAGGGAAATTTTTTACAGTGTTTGTCGCGCAAACAAGAGTGCAGCAGCAATAGTGGAAACGCCATCGCCTACGTTAGCGACAACAGGTCTGCTCTGCACCAACGACAAGCCATCTCAACGTGGTGGTGCAGTCCCCTTCCTGCACTGGGGAGGGTCGAAATGGCTTGTCAATTCCTTGAGGGTCTCATCCTCGGGCGATTCTCCCTTGGACAACTCTTCCCATTTTTTATCCCAGCTGTCCAATGCGCGGTCACATGTGGACAGCACTCTTAAACCCAATTGACCGCCCCCCTACCCCTTCTATTCTCTCTCGGACATCTCTTCCTCGTCCCTCCTTCCACCCCAAACCTCTTCATTACTCATCCCACTCACCACTGCTTCTTATCTCTATTCTTCTTCTTATCAGCGGTGACATTCACCCCAACCCTGGCCCTATAGACCCCTGCTCTGTCTGCTCCCGTAGAGTCACCTGGGGAAACAGATCAATACAATGTACCGGCTGTTCTCTCTGGGTACACCTCTCCTGCTCTGGTCTTTCTCCCGCTGACTTCCGCAAAATCTCCCCAGGACACTCTTGGACTTGCCCAATGTGTCCATCCTCTTCTCAACCCCCTCCCTCTCACATTCCAATCCCATATCCTCATTCTTTTCCGCATCTCCATCCTCTCACACTCCAAATCCCCCACCTTCACTCACAAACAACCACAAAACCATATCTTCAAAAACTCAACCCTCACCCAAAACAACCTCGAATAATCCCACCTATCTTCCTAATCACCCCCAACTAATTTATACTTACCCTCCCTCAGCTTTGACTACTCCTTCTCCTCAAACTCAACAAACCACCTCTCCTCTCACACAATCCTCATTTCATCCTTCCTCTCCCTCTCAAAACAACCTCCGAATCCTACAGTGGAATGCTAATGGGATTCGCCCGCGTCGTACTGAACTCCTACACTTTCTCTCTCATAATCAGTACGATCTCATCTTCATACAAGAGTCACACCTCTCCTCTGACTCCACCTTCCGCATACCAGGCTACAAAACCCTCCAAAAGAACCGTTTTATGACGAGGAGAGGAACCACCAATTCTACGGGAAACCTAGGAGGAGGTGTTCTGATACTTGTCAAAAATGGTCTATCTTACACTTCACTCTCCACACAATCCCTCTCCTCCCTCGACCCCAGCTCCGATTATTTAGCTATT
Organism: Diplosoma virens; assembly: GCA_963680785.1. Taxonomy (NCBI): domain Eukaryota; kingdom Metazoa; phylum Chordata; class Ascidiacea; order Aplousobranchia; family Didemnidae; genus Diplosoma; species Diplosoma virens. Next base: position 1,276,358 of record OY796890.1, on the reverse strand, counting down.
GCAGTTAAAATAAAAGGAGCCGCTCCCATACATCTTTTCAACGTCTATGTCCCTCCTATCCGCTCCTCTTCCTCCGACTCCCGCCCAAAATCCTTCTCACCCTTTCTCCTACCATCATCTCCTACCACTTACATCTTTGGCGACTTTAATAGCCATCACTCATCCTGGGACTCCCACTCACCGGAAGACCATTCAGGCAAAGATTTGTTTGATTGGCTCCTCTCCTCTGATCTTTTACCTCTTAATAACCCCGAACACCACACCCTACTACACCGTGCCACTGGAAACCGCTCTTCCCCGGATCTCTCCCTAGTTCCTGCCCGATTAGCCTCTAAATGTACATAACAGACCCTTCCGGACCTCGGCTCAGATCATCTTCCTATCTCCATCACTATTCCCACTTTCCCTATAATTAACTCTTTCCACCGCCCCCCCTCATTTAACTATAATAAAGCTCGCTGGGATGAATATCTTACTTATATTGATACCCACTGCCCCATTCCTTCTAACTTTACAACACTCTCTCTTTCTGAAGCCACCCACACCTTTACCAAACTCCTCAATGATGCTGCCACTTCTGCCATTCCTTTCGGCAGCATCAACCGTCCTGCTAAAGCCTGGTGGTCTTTTGAAGTCGCAGATGCCGTCGCAAAACGCCGAAAGGCATTTGCGAAGGCACACTGTTCCGAAGAAGACCGCCAGCACTATATCGCTACATCCAGATATACCTCCACTGTGATTAATAAGGCTAAAGCCAAGTCATGGCAGAATACTTGCTCTAGCCTTTCTCCTAAAACCCGTCCCAGCGAAGTCTTTTCTCTAGTTCGCTCCATCTCTGGTTCCCCCTCCCCAACTACTTCTGACCTTCCCAATTTCTCAAATTGCCATACCCCTGTAGATTGTGCCAACCATCTCTCCTCACACCTACAGTCCCATTTCTCTACCCAAACCCCAAAACCTTTTCGAAGCACCGAGAAAGCCCAAATGAAGCAAATCAGAACTGCACACTGCAACACCCTGCATTCCACTTTCTGTACACCATTCTCCTCAATTGAACTCTCTACAGCTATCTCTCAACTCTCAACCTCAACCTCCTCCGGCCCTGATCAAATTACCTACCCTCTTCTATCCCACCTACCACAATCTGCGTTACATTTTCTTCTATACATCTTCAACCTTTCCTGGTCAACACACACCTTCCCGTCTGCTTGGAAACAATCAACAATCATCCCCATTCTCAAACCCGGAAAACCCTCTGACTCACCTTCTTCATATAGACCCATTTCTCTCACTTCATGTACCTCCAAACTCTTCGAAAGAATGGTATTAGGACGACTAACCTATTTTCTCGAACAACATGACATTCTCTCACCCGTGCAAGCTGGTTTTAGACCTGGTAGATCGACTGTAGACCAGGTTCTCCTTCTCTCACAGTCAATCGCAGATTCCTTCCACCAATCTAAGCCAGGCGCACGTACAGTCCTTGCCACTGTGGATTTTGCGAAAGCTTTTGACTCAGTATGGCACTCTGCCCTACTCTCTAAACTCCTCTCATTAGATCTTCCTCTTTGCTTTGTCGAATGGATACGATCCTACCTCTCAGATCGCCGTTCGAAAGTCCGTATCTGTAATTCATACAGTCGTCCTTTCCGTCTCCGAAGAGGAGTTCCCCAAGGTTCGGTTCTAGGACCAGTTCTCTTTTCTTTATATATATCAATGACCTTCCCACTTTCCTTCCTGCATCTGTTAAGACCTCTCTCTATGCAGATGACCTAGCCATCTGGGCCTCCTCCCCGAAAGTTGAGTGTGCAACCGCTGTAGTACAAGCTGCCCTCAACAGACTGGTGGAATGGTCCTCAAAATGGCGCCTTCCTCTCAACCCCCTCAAATGTGAAACATCCTTCTTCAGCTTAGACCCCTACCAATCACGAATACAACCCTCTCTTCACATTCTTAACACTCCTCTCAAATTCAACCCTCATCCAACCTTTCTCGGTGTAACCTTCGACCGCACTCTCTCTTTCAGATATCACGTCTTATCCTTACGGAAAAAGTTTCACAACCGATTCCGTGCTTTTCGCTCCATTGCCTCTGCCTCCTGGGGCCCATCAAAAGAATCCTTATGTACCCTATACAAAGCCTTCATTCGCCCCATCCTCACCTATGCTTCCCCAGGCTGGTTTCCCTTCTCATCTCCTACTCACATCACCTCCGTGGAGAGGATGCATAGATCTTCCTGTCGAGTAATCACAGGTTGTCTATCGTCCACTCCCATTCCTCTACTTTATATAGAAGCACTTCTACCTCCACTACGAGTCACCCTCACTCACCAATCCCTTTCCTTCTTTGAACGAGCCCTCCGTCTACCTCCCACCTTTCCTATAGCCTGTCTTGCGAACTCTAACCCCCGTACACGTCTCAAAAAGTGCTCATGGAGATCCTTCTCCAGATCACATAACCTTACCCCTAACCTACATCTCACCCGTGAACCACTAATCCTCTGCCCTCCAAAACCCCCCTGGTCTGCCCCATCTAATTACACAATCTCACTCCACCTCTTATCCCCATGCTCTCGCAAAGACCCCCCTCCCTTCGCAACACTGCAGCTACCTCCCATCTTTCCACTCTATCTCACAGCGATATCTCTGCCTGGACTGACGGTTCGGTACCTGGCGGGCTGGGACAGGGTGGTGCAGGGATACACATCAAGTGTACAAAGTATGTCACTGCTACCTCGCTTTCCTTCTCGACTGGTCTCTGGGCTACCAGTTATAGCGCTGAAACCTTCGCTCTCCTACATGCTCTTGAGTGGTGTATCTCTCACTCCAAGACATGTAATTTCGACTCTATCACCTTCTTTTCCGACTCTTTATCTGTCCTTTCAACTCTCTCTACCCCCCTACCATATTTAACCCCAAAATCCCTATCCAATACGCAATCTCTTCTTAACTCTCTATCTCAATCCAAGGTTGTCCATCTTCAATGGATACCTGGTCACTCTTCCCTCCCAGGCAACGACTTAGCTGACTCTCTAGCTAAAGCCGGTGCCTCTCTCGATCCCTCCAATATATCAGTATCCCTCACACCCCTTATCTCCTCCCAACGGCTATCCCTCTACACCAGTTGGAGACGCAGTGTCCAATCTGGTTTCTTCCAACACCAAATCCCTACAGTATCTCCCGAGGAGCTTACTCTCCCTCGCTCCGCTCGCTGTGCTCTCTCCCGTTTACGCTGCAACGGGCACAGCACTCTCCTTAACTCTTATCTCCACAGGGTTGGTCGAGCCGAGACTCCTTCTTGCAGCAACTGTGGTTCTGAACCACAGGATCTCTCACATCTCGTGCTCGACTGCCCTGTACTAGACCCTCTGCGTCGGGCCATTTTCGGCCACACTCCTTCTCTTCTGGACCTCTGGTCCCGTCCGTGGAGAGTCGCCCGACTATTGGGATTCCGCGGAATTGATCCGCGCCCCCATCCCTAGGAATGGGTCGGGTAAAACCACCACCACCACCACAACAGGTCTGCTCGACATTTCGAAAGGGCTCAAAAAAGCTTGCATGAAAATTAGTTTAAACGGAAAAGATGTCTTAGAGTTAATTGATTCCGGAAGCACCGATAATTTTATTCATCCTCACGTAGTTAAAATATGTTCTAAAAAGTACAAATTGCTGTAAAACTATTATGATGGCTACTAAAGATTTAGAAGCTCAGATTAACGGATTTTGTGTTACAACAATAATAGTAAATAAACAAACTTATCCAAGAATTAAAATGCATATCTTTCCCAATTTGTGCTGATGTTATTTTGGGTCAAAATTGGCAGGCTCTTCACAAAAGCGTAACTTTTAAATATGGTGGGTCCAAACCCAAAGTTAAGGTTTGCAATCTAATGGCTCTTAATGTATCGCCTCCTCCCCTATTTAGTTACTTATCTCCTAATATAAAGCCTATAGCATCAAAATCGAGGAAATACAGCAAAGAAGATAAAGCATTTATCAAAGAAGAAACGGATCAACTGCTACGCGAAGGTATCATCGAACACAGTAAGAGACCTTGGAGAGCTCAAGTTGTTGTGACCAAAAACTATCGTGAAAAAAAAAGGTTGGTGATTGATTATTCAACTTGGACCCTTATCCATTACCGAAAATAGATGAAATGACTAAACAAATTGCGCAATACAGAGTGTTTAGTACTATTGATTTGAAAAGTGCCTACCACCAAGTGCCCCTACGTGAAGAAGACAAGAAGTTCACAGCCTTCAAAGTTAATGGTTGTCTGTACCAATTTCGAAGAATGCCTTTTGGAGTCACCAACGGAGTTGCTACCTTTTAACGGATAATGAACGATTTTATTACTAGTTAAGGTTTGCTAGATACTTTTGCATACCTTGATAATGTAACAATATGCGGTAAGAATCAAGCTCATCATGATTATAATCTCGAACGGTTTCTTAAGGCTGCTAAATCAAGAAATTTAACTTACAATCCCCAAAAATGCATTTTTTCTACGAGAACTCTTAATATTCTCGGAAATGTGGTTAGCGAAGAAGAAATTAGACTCGATCCTGATCGAATGAAAGCCCTGTACGACTTGCCCCCGCCTCGAACGATAAAAAGAATTAAAACGAATTCTGGGATTGCTTTCCTACTACTCTCAATGGATAAACAATTTCTCAGCAAAAATAAGTCCTCTAATTTCTAATATTGACTACCCTTTAAATTGTGAAGCTTTGGACGCATTTAATTTGCTAAAGCGTGACATTGCCAACGCTACTCTCCGTTCAATTGATGAGTCTTTACCGTTCTTACTTGAAACTGACGCGTCATATTATGCAATAGCGGCAATCTTAAGTCAGCAAGGAAGACCAGTTGCATTTTTTTCCAGAACATTAAACAGGTCTGAATTAAAACATTCTACGATTGAGAAAGAAGCAGCCGCTATAATAGAAGCTGTTCGGAAATGGAAGCACTATTTAACTGGTAGAAGGTTTTCCCTAATAACTGATCAAAAATCTGTTAGTTATATGTTTAACACAAAGCACAGTGGAAAAATTAAAACGATAAAATTATGCGCTGGAGAATCGAACTCAGCACCTATGACTTTGATATTATTTAAAAATGTGGTGAAGAAAATTTAAAAAAATTAAAAAAATTAAGATTTGCATAATTCTCTATGCCACCCAGGAGTAACAAGATTGGCGCACTTTGTCAAACAACGAAATTTACCTTTCTCCCTTGATCAAGTGCGACAAGTAGTGCGTTCGTGCACAGTGTGTGCAGAAATTAAACCCCAATTTTTTAAACCGGAAAGCGTGCATTTAATTAAGGCCACTTGTCCTTTTGAACAATTAAGTCTCGATTTTAAAGGCCGTCGACCATCGACCAACCAAAATTGTTTTTTAATTACCATCATTGATGAGTATTCAAGGTTCCCGTTTGCGTTTTCTTGTAGAGACACCAGCGCTAAATCAATCATAAGTGGTCTTGATCAAGTTTTTTCTATGTTTGGGATGCCCGCTTACATACACTCAGATAGAGGAAGTGCCTTCATGAGTGCAGAATTTAAACGTTATCCTCTTGATAAAGGTATTGCAAGCAGCTGCACAACAAGCTACAACCCTGCCGGAAAGGGAAAAGTCGAACGCTTAAACCAAACATTGTGGCAAACTATCAAACTTGGATTGAAAACGCATAAGTTGCCACTTCAACATTGGCAAGAGTTGTTAAGCGATGCTTTACATTCTGTTAGGAGCTTACTTTGCATCGCAACTAACCAAACCCCTCACGAACGAATTTTCAGCGTAGGTCTACATCTGGCTCCTCAATACCGTCTTGGCTTGCAACCCCCGGACCAGTTTTGATCAAGCGTCATGTTCGGTCCTCGAAATTCGACCCTCTAACAGAAGAAGTGCACTTGATCGAAGCAAATCCACAATACGCGCACGTGCGATACCCCGATGGAAAAGAAGACGCCGTGGCTTTAAAGCACCTGGCTCCTAAGCCAACATCAAACCATGAAATTTTAAAAACAAATCAAGTTGTAGAAGTTGACTCGGAAAATTGAGCTAATGACGCAGCGCCAGCAAATGGAAGTTTTACAACTAAAGATGTGGACGCCAAACCTATCCAAAACGAAAGTTTAAATGATCCTTCCTGCGAAACCAAACTACGTCGCTCCCAGCGCGTTCGTAAACCTCCTGAGCGCTACGATCCCGCAAATTATTGATCCACTAGTTAATTATTTTTTTTACGCGGAGGAGATTGTAATGATTTATTAATTTGTTGATCGTTTACGCTAAGTTTCGAAATGCAGACCTTAAAATCTAATTGATATCGTTTCGTCTTAAACCGCTTAATTTGATCATCATAATTAGTAGTTTTTTGTTGAAGCTTTATGCTGGCAGCCAGACATTTAATGTTAAAATCTTTATGTTAGTGATGATCTCTCTTTTAGTTAATCTTGGCAACGTTGTTTTGAGTGTTATCGTTCTTGTTGGTTAAAGCCACAGGTTTAGTGGTATTAAATAAAGACAAGCATTTATTTATTTAGAATTTTATTATACAAAATTTATTAGAAATAAAATTGAACCTCAAAAAGATCTCCTGAGACGTCAATGTAAATCCATTCAAAACGCACCTACCTCGGATTTAGCTATAGGTCAACATTAGTTAGATAACAAAATTTGGGCAGAAAAATTATATATTAACTGGTTTTCAATTTTAGCTGTAGAACGACTTTATAGAATTTCTTAAACCTTCTCTTTATCGCCAGAAAGAGTTCGTCTACGGTTTTGAGCTTTCTCGCTTCCGGCGCAATTGAGCCCGCTCTCTTCTTCTTTAACCAATCAGAGACGGCGTTGTTTTCGATGTCTTCCAATGCTATATAAACTACAGTTTTCATGCAGTTTGTCATTTGCCAACAATTTCTTCTAACGAGAGTTGGCCGAAAGAATCCTTAACAAAAACAGTGTTTTTTAAAGACTGCCAAAAATTGAAAGAGTCAATGGTTTTGTCAATGCAATTGGTTAGTTTTAAATACTAATTAGTCCAAGTCAATCATTCTCAAAATAGTGGATATCAACTCCCCGGAGTCTATAAATAACAAGTGATTTAATGGGAATATATAAATTACTAAAGGGTCGATGAATAACTGTTGAGGTTTACTGGAGCAATAAAGAAACGATACTAAACAAAGAAAATGTATAGCTGAAATAAACTTTTTGGACATCACTAGTTTCTTTCATATCTAACGAAAATGACGACCCAAAAAATAGTACTTACTTAAATTATACAATTAGTTAAGAGTTTGCACTGGCCTAGAGAGTTAATAGAATACTTTTATTCGAATTGAGGTCAACATGCTGAAAAGGTTTAGAATCACTGGTTTAAGTGTTATTTATAGTGCATATGGATAATGAGAAACGACGGCGTTGAATATCCAGAAAAAGAGCGTGTTGATTGTTTAAAACTAAAACCTACTTGCTCAGTGAGGCCGAAAGCGAACAATTGTATGCTTTCACACAAACTCTTTTGATAAAATATTTGGATATGTAAATATTTTAAACAAGCTATTTTTACGTTACCGTAACCAATCTATTTATCAGACGGTACAGTACGATGCTGCTTAAAAATTGTTAAAAATTATTAACAATAAAATTTTAGAGGGCTTTCCTACATTCTGTACTGGAGACATAATTGGGGAGTTTCTACAGAAGGATGGGGATCTGGTGTAGATCTTGGTGGTTGTGTTGTTACATATGACAGATCCAAATTAAAGGACGCTGAAGCTGTAATTTTCCATTATTCTGGTTTGGACACAGAACCAATGCCGTGGAGGCATTACAGGTATTTTAAAACTAATAAATCGTTAAGATGCTGTGCTTAAGATTAGTACGATTCGCCTTTCCTTGCATTGTCCATAGAAATGGCAACATTACTTGCCGCACTTTGCTTTTTTTTTTTATAAAGTTGAATCTGAGGGTGGTGATAGTGAAGTCATGAAAGAAAAATTAGACTTGTGTAAAAAAGATAAAGTCATATTGATATCAGAAAATATATGTTAGAGACAAGAATACTTTTGGGTTTTTATAGCGGTTTTTTACAGCGCGTTTTAGTTATCAAAAGTAGATTCTAAAATGTTATCGAACGAAAAAACTATTTAATTGAGAAAGATAAGATGTAATACTTAAAGTGGATAACAGGTGTAGAGCCGCTATTATTATATCTACCCATCACACACGTGGGATTAGTGAACCAATACGGGTTGCTAAACAACGTTTTCTGACCGAAAACGTAACAATGGACTGTTCAAACTTTAACATGACTGTTGAATTTCCCCGTCTCCTTTGCCTGTAACCAAGTTAGCCACTGCACACATAGTGCAGTAGTTTTGTTTATATTTTAAAGAGTTCGTCTTAGTGAAAGTTAATACAATGAATAAATTCTTATGAGGGCTTGAGAGTTTATTACTCGAACAACCAAACTCCGGCATCAGTTTTGTTTGTCAATTCATTTTATTTCATCTCTACATTTGCTATCTGACTCGTCGGAAAGCGACTGAGGTTCTATCAGAGCTGTGAAGTAGGAGGAGTTTTTTCGGGCCTCACCTATACAAAATTTACCGACTCCAACTCCCACTCCAGAACATCTAAATAATAACTCCGACTTCAGCATGTCTGAAAAGACAATTTCGACTCTCCCTAAAACAGGGATGGCGAAACGCTGACTGGCGGGTCACGTTGTGACCCACTAGTTGAAATTTAATGACCCACCTGATGTTCTGAAATTTCTGGCATTTTTAGTCTGCAACATTAATTTAGGACGGATTAGACTGGGGGCGTCCAATCCGTGGCCCGTGTAAAGGTTTTGACTGGCCCGCGCAGTATTTTTTGAAGCCCTCTGTCCTGTCAATTTTGGCAGAAGTCGAAGACAGATTTGCTGTAAAGACCCCTTTTTTTCTCTTTTTTTATCAAATTTTAGAGGTCACTGTGATTTTGGGACAAAAAGTGGGGAATCTGAGATTGATTTCAGGTGAGGAGCTCTTTTTTTTTAGAGATCACTATGGTACAAAAAGTGGGGAATCTGAGACTGATTTCAGGTGAGGACCTTTTCTTTGTTTTTTAGAGATCACTATGGTACAAAAAGTGGGAATTCTGAGATTGATTTCAGGTGAAGACTTTTTTTAGTCTTCTTTTTTTAGCCAATGACCCACTTAATTTAAGTTTAAAACACTGCCAGTTTCTGACCCGCTCTATAAAAAAGGTTCGCCAATCCTGCCCTAAAATGTGCGACTCCGAATCCTAAATCGTAAAGGGTTTTTAGCGTAAATTTGGCGTAAAACGGAGTCAGGAGTCGGAGCAAGTGAGAAAAAAATCTCTGAAAAGATTACCGGTGCTTCATTTCATAATTTGCTAAAGTCTTTTAAGAAAACCAATTACAATATTTTTACTGTATTGACATGACTGGCAATTTAATGCACAATCTGCGTGTGTTTAGTTTGGACTTTTGTAAACTAATTTATATGAGTGTACGTATTGTTAAAATAAATGGTTCGTTCTACTTTAGCAGAAATCACTGACATTGAATCATCAAAAACCTAACTGTATTTTAAGAGATTCTTGTTTTTTAGAGATGAAGATCAATTATTTCTATATTTTAACCATGAAAGCCCTTCGTATATGAGATGGGGAGAAGGAAGAACTAATTTCGGCAAGTTTGACAATAGTTTTATCAATCTGACAATAAGCTATCGTTCGGACTCGTCAATATTTTATCCATATTCCAATGATCTTCAATCAATACTTGATCAAGGGAAATCTTGGGTTGATAAAAAAATTTCCGAAAAATCAAATCTGACTGTAGCGGTAAGTTGCAAATTTGTAAGAGATTTAAGAAGACGCATTTGCACTCACTGAGCCTTGTTATAGTAAATTTTGGTTGTATTTTTCGAATATGCTAATTCAGCTAAAAATTGAAAACTTATATTTTTTATACTTTGAAAAAATTGTATAATTATAAAGTTTTTGAGGTAGGTTACATCTTTCAATAAGTTTGTGCCACACGATCCCTCAAATGGGAAAGCAATTTCTAATATGTGCTTTACTTTCTATTTTTTACCTAACTTCTGTCTTTTCTTTCTTACTAACTTCTTTCTAAGCCATGACCAATTTGGATTCCAACAAGGACATTCTACAACTTTAGCTGTAACAGACATTTACAATAAGATTTTACACAATACTGAGCAAAAAAAGTATACTTGTGCATTCTTCTTAAATTTAAAAAAAGCATTTGATACTGTCAATCACTCAATTCTACTTAACAAATGACACAAATATGACATAAGAGGAAACATACATGAATTATTATCTGATTATCTAACAAACAGAACACAATTTACTGTCTTATACAACATCATATCCCAACCAAATGTATTAAATACAGGAGTTCCTCAAGGTTCAACGTTAGGTCCTCTACTATTTTTGATATATATAAATGATCTCCCACTAATCTCTAACTTTTCGACAAGATTATTTGCAGATGACACATGTTTAATTATGACTGACTCTAATATAAAATTGGTAAACAAAAAAGTAAATACAGAAATAAATAAAGTTTCCCAATGGATGAATTTAAACAAATTGAAGCTAAATTATGACAAATGTAAATATACCCTCTTTAAACCTTCTAGTAAAGAAATTGATGACAATATTACCTTCCAAATTTCATTGACAAATTTAATTAAACTAGAGCACGTAAAATCCCTTAAATACTTAAGAGTAGTGATTGATGAAAAATTAAAATGGACAAATCATATTCAACTTCTTTGTAAGAAATTCGCACAATTTTGTGGAATTCTCAGAACTATAAAACTACTAGTAAATTCCAAAACTCTACTAAATGTTTATTACTGCATGGCATACTCACAATTACAATATGGCATATTTGCTTGGGGAAATGCAAACGAAACCAACTTATCACCACTCAACCAGGTACATTAATAGAAACATTAAAATGATTCAAGAAAAAGAGAATTTTCAACCTAACTTACTAAACATTGAACAAATATGCAAATTAGAAATCGGAAAATTCATGTTTTGCTATAATGCTAATTAACTCCCAATGTCTTTTATTAAATACTTTACATCAATACAATCAATACATAGCTACCCTACTAGGCTGTCTAAACAACAAAACTATTTTTTACCACAATATCGATTGCAACAAAGCCAAAAACTTATTAGTTATATGGGAGCTAAATTGTGGTCAGAAATCCCAGAAAAAAGAAAACTTTTCCTACAAAAATTTTTCTAAAAAATTAAAAAATCATCTAGCTTCATCTACATTTTAGAGCACATCATCGTCTACAATATATATATTAGTATATGCCTTATAGTAAAATGTTCACTTACTGTATAGTACATTCTTATGTAATTGAATTATACTAATATAATTGTAAAGAGGAAAAAAAAGATTAATAGTCAATGAAAATTGTAAATCAATGATAGTAGAATAAAAAATTCTCTGCAATTTGTTAACTATAGTTATTTTCTACTATCAAATGGTGCTTTCCTAACTGTACTGCAATTTTGAAGCACGACTCTCTTTTTCAGGTTAATTTTTAAAGTGTTCAAAAGATATAAAATAATGATAATCCTTAACCTGCACGCAAATGATTTATGCTTAATTTTATCTATTTTTTTTATATCTTTGTTTTATTGTTTTTTTGTCAAATCAACAAATGTGACATGTGTTTATTGAACTTATAAAGCGTTATAAAAATAAACTTGAACTTGAACTTCTTTCTTACTTTCTACCTAAAGCAATTTCTAATATCAATTTTTATCTAACTTCGGCTAAAACTAAAATTGCTGTACTTTTGTTATGAATAATACAGCAATTTTAGTTTTAGCCAAAGTTAGGTAAAATTCATAAAAGAAATGAATCCTTGCTTGCAACTTTAATGAAATTGCTGTGTGGAATCAAATAAAAAAACTTTCATCAGAAAGGTTTTATTTATTCAAAACGGATAAGCAGACCTTCTAAAAGAAAAATAACATTTTTGAGCTTGTCTTTTTTAGAATCCAAAAGTTTTCAACTTTTCTATTAATTACACAAAACATATTATAAAAGTGATTTAAATTTATATATTGAAGATTTTGTTATTATTCTTTAAACTAGGTACTTGGATAACTGCATTATTTATCAGTTCTCGATATGAAACCAACCAATCGCTTAAAAAATATTTACATTTATAAACAGATTTTAAAAGTTTTGTAATAAAAAACAAACCAGTCATTTTGCTGAATATGAATCAGCAATTATTTGTTTATTGTTTCAGCTGTGGGTTGTCAGCAATTGCAACTTATTATACGGTTCGGTTGCCAGAATGAAACTATCGGATGATTTATTTCGAGCGGGATTGATTCTACATCGTTACGGAAGATGTTTCAACAACAAACATGCTATCGACAAAATGGATAAAAAAACATTTAATTCATATAAGTTCTATATGGCTTTTGAAAACGCTCTTCATTGCAAAGATTACATGACCGAAAAGTTCTGGGTGAAAGGCATCGAGTCCGGAAAAATCCCTGTTGTTTGGGGACCTTCCAAAGAGGATGTCACTCGATTAGCTCCAACCAAGTCATTTATTCACTATGAAGATTTTGATTCTCCAGCCAGCCTCGCCTCTTATCTCATGTATTTGAATGGGAATGACACAGCTTACAGAGAATATTTTAATTGGGCTGAAAATCCCGATCAAAGAACAAGAGATTTAGTTGAAATGAGACGATCAGGTCAAAAAAAATTATGCGATTTGATTAGAGCAAAAGAACGGAAAAGAAATATTGTTAAGTCAATTACCGAGTTTTATTTAAACGAAAGCAGCAATTGTTTTCGACCTAAATCATAACTGACTGATTTCTTCTATTAATTTAATCGTTATCAGACTGGACACATATTAATGCCATTGAATAATGATTACTAATATGACTCTGCATAATCAAGTAATATTTTCTTAATGTTGACTGAGAAGTATACAACTTTGTTTTAATGATTGAGTTTTACAGAATTCAACTCAAGCTTGAGCTGTTTTACGTTTAATGGTTTTTTAAAATAATTTGTAAATTTTAGTCTTTATTCTTAATTTCTTTATATGGTCAGATGTAATTACTTATGCTAACCTAGGTACTGCTTTTAAAGCTTAATCATTGGCCATTTATTTTTAATCGTACTGACCCTAATCCCGGGACCGGTAAACCTGCAGCTAGCATTGCAACTAGACACCATGCATTGATGGGCGAAATATTATAAAGGGGTTTGCTGCTTTTATGAAAAAGCTACACTGTCTCAATCAGTGATGGCTTTTGTAAGGTTTGAATGGAGCGGCCGCACCGACCCCTAAAAACTTCAAAAAGTGGCCCCCCTAAGCGTATCAGAAATATCGTTGCTTGTTACTTTTATCTTATGGATCGAAGGTGCTTAGGCAGAGCTTAAGGAAACATATAGTTCATAAGTGCATGTGAGTAGTGTTCAATAGAAGTGCTTGCTTAATTTCTGTTGTGGTCATTGAGTGGTTTTAAGGCGCATTAAAATTTTAAGTTTGACTGTAAAATCTTGGCGTATTATACAAATTGTAATAAAAAGAAATAACGACGTCCACACGCCGCGAATAATTTCATTTGTTTAACAGAACGGCAAATCAATCTATAACTTTTAAAACCTAAGTAAATTTGTAAATCATTTTCAATAATTGCAGCTAAACACAATACTAAATAGGCCTACAGTTGAAAATCCTTTGTGTCAAACTTAGCAGGAACCTCCACCAAGGGGGCCTAAAAGTTTTTGGCGGGAGATGCAAAATTTAGGAAAATGGAGACAAGGTTGTTTTTTTTTTAATAGTTTCCTTGCGTTTTTTATTTTTTATTTATTTATTTTCATTTTTACTCACAATCAACTTGAAATTAATCATAGTGCATGTAGAAATAAAGATTGTGAATAAGGAAGCAGCGACTAAACGAAACACGTTATTACATGCACAGTGTCAGTTGTGCATGGTCGCCGTACCTTTGAACAAAGCGATGTGCTGTTAATAAGAAAAGGAAAGCGAAAAGAAGATAATTAATACACACATCCGAGCCATATTAAGAGAATGTTGTATAATCATGGGTGGGAGAAACAACAAACTCAAAGTCCAAAAGGGTCAGGCAGGCAAAGAAACACACCAAAAGAAATCCTGCCACGGGTCAAAAGGACCATTTCAAAAGCACATGGCTGGACAAAAATTTACGCGTATATAAATACGTAAAATAAAACATACAAATAGCAAACAAGAATAGGTGCAAAAGAAGTAAATTATGTGAATTTTCATCGAACTGGACGGGCCGTAATGATCTGGATGTTGCCTTTGAAGTCGCATCGGGCTTTTATCACCTTCAATTTCTTTGTCCAATTAGGTGGAGTTACCTGTAATAATAAAAACCAGCAGCAGATGTTTTAAAATTTGTAAAGTCTATTACCATTAAAAATTACTTTGCTATAAGGTGCTTTTGAAATTCTGTTCGAAATTTACTATATGATATATGAAATTTACTATTTAAGATACAGAGGATCTTAAAGATTGTATCTTAAAGATTGTTTAGTTATATTTAATCTACAAAATGAGGGATAAAATTTGGACTGGCTTCTTGTACATTTGGTAAAATTGTCGCTTACCAGGTTATTTTGAAAAAAATGATCAAAGCATGGTGGTAACATGCCTTTTATATATTTTTACATAAAACAAGTTATTTCTAATTCGGTTATTTGATCAATTGTCATTATGTTGTTGTTTCGCAAGATGTCAGTAACGTTAGCTCTGTGATGTAATCCAAATGTCAATCGTATAAATTTATTAGCGATTCGTTGAATTTTCGAGGCTGTGATTTTATTACCAATATGCCAAGTTGTAATGCAATATCTTATATGACTGATTATCAGGGAGTTGTACAATACAAGCAAAGTTTTTTCATCAAAGTGTTTTGAAATTTTTTTGATAGTACCATAACTTACGCAGATTTTTCGTAGAACAAAGTCCATATGCAATTTCCAATTTAAATGTTCATGAAATATTACTCCCAAAAATTTCGTTTTTGGTTGCTGAGAAATAAATTTATTTCTGATTGAAATTGTCAGTTTTTTTGATGGAGGCTTTGTTTTGGGTGTGCGAAAGATCACATAATGTGTTTTGTCAGTGTTTAGAAATAGCCGATTTGCTAGAAGCCACTTATCTATGTTCACTAACTCCTTGTTTGCAGCTTCATATAAGGTTTCATAGCAACTACTTTTTAAAACTATGTTAGTGTCGTCTGCGTACATGATGCATTTTCCTAAGGTCAAGCAATTATTTAAATCATTTACATAAATTGAGAATAGAAAAGAACCTAAAATTGAACCCTGAGGGACACCATATTTTATTGACTTAGTATTGGAGCAGATATTATTTATTTCAACTAATTATTTTCTGTTATTAAGATAGCTACAAAACCAATCATGCGCTACACCACGAATTCCACAATGCCATAATTTCGATAATAAAATTTTATGATCAATGGTATCGAATGCTTTAGATAGATCAAGAAATACGCCTAGTACATGTTCTTTGTTTTCAAAAGCTTCAGCAATATTTTCAATTAATAATGAAGTTGCGTGACTAGTTGAGTGATTTTTTCTGAAGCCAAATTGATATTTATGAAAAAAGTTTTGTTTTTTTAAGAATAATAATACACGATTGTATATTAACTTTTCCAATATTTTTGACATGGAGCAAAGTAAGCTGATTGGGCGATAATTGCATACATTAGTTACACTACCCTTTTTATGAATTGGTGCTACTTTTGCAGTTTTAAAGTCAGAGATAAATTCACCACCAGCTAACGAAAGATTAAACACATGTGTTAGAGCTATTAATATATTGTCTGGTGTGCTTTTTAAAATAGTTGGGGGAATTTCATCAATGCCAGTACTTTTTTTAGAAAGGTTGACTGGAAGGTTGACTAAAAAACTTACAAAGATAAAAAAAAGTATTTACTTGCAAAATTCGCCCGCAGTATTTTAATTAATTGCATTAAACTAGAAGTACCATTAGGGTCATTTAACTGGTAGGCCCAATTTGCAAGAAGTCTTCCGTAATACTCATTTAATTTGAAATGAGCTAACTTAGTGAATTACAAATATTCGCTGTTCTTTGCTCAAAACAATACTGATTGTAAAAGGCCTTAGGTTGATATTTTTTGGTTGCTAAATTTCAGTATTTACCATTCTAGCTGTAAATCAAGCATGTCAAACTCATGAGCGTATGCGGGTCGTATTGGTGAAATTTTTGCCACAAATATGTCGCGTGTCGCATTTCGGTTAGAAAACAATGTGATTCCTTTTTTTTATCTTCACTTGAATTTTAATGTAAACCTTAACATTTATCTCCCTAGGTTCTTTTTGTGCGCCTTATGTATAGCTTTTATTAAGTTTTACATCAAAATAAAGACCAAAAAAAGAGGGTCTTTGCTGTGATTGGGTGACAAATGCAGCCCACGAGCCGCCAGTTACATATCATTTTGTTATAATATAAGAAATTAGTTCTTGTATCAATTTATAGATTAGTTTATTTTGATGCTCTTTATTATTTATAATTGGTTTGTTGTTTTGAATGAAATAAAATTGCTCCAAATAAAATTTGTTGTTTTCATATTTTGAGCCTTTACTAAAATTTATCACACCCATTATATGATTTTTTTTATTTTTTTAAAAAAATATTTTTTTAGTATCAACATGTTTAGTTTTATCTATAGCATATTTTACGGGGTGTTATATAGAATTTTATTTTAAGCCCCCATTTCTAATACATGGTCAATGCACATCTTATGGGCATTGTGATGAAATCAATAGACATCAATAGACATCAAAAAGTTTTACAGAAAGTTTTGCTAGCAAGAAAATTGGCCATTTTGGTTTTTCTACTCGTTTTGTGTGACGTCAAACAGCCTAATATTAGCTTCCCGTCACCATTATATACTGTACATGCATATAATATATTTCATAGGCCGATATAATTTATATTCGTAAATACATAAACTATTATCGAACGCTCATATAAAATGTGTTAAATTACCTAAAAGATGACATACCAAATTTGTACGACAACGTTACTTGGTCATAAATTTTGCAACCTTTACATAATGGTGCATATATGTACTGCAGACGCGTGATAGACATTTGACCTCTACTTGTATCGACAATAGTTTTTTATGTCTGCGACGGTGTACATGTTCCATGTAGATGTACATATTCCATGTAGTTGTACACAGTGGTGGTTTTACAAAAAGGGGGCCCGGTACAAGAAAAGTAAGGGGGGGCCACTATTTAGTGTAGTACAAAGGTAGCCGCAGCCATTTTTAGTGTATGAAAACGAAGTGATTATTAAAAAAAAGAAAGCTCTTCAATTGAGGAGCTATTATTGAGTAATCCAAAGCATGGAGAGTCACTTTTTACTGTCTCAAGACAAAGTGATCTCTAAAAAAAAAGGTCTTCACTTTAACAAGCACAAATGATAACAACCTAATGAGCAGAAGTCGAGCATGCTGCTGATTCAAAATTTTTTTGCTTTTCTTTTTGACATGCCATCAACGTCCTGGTGCTACTATGAAGAAATAGAGCAGTTTCTTGTGTAGGGGGGGCACTTTTTTATGTATTTTAGTGGGGCTCGGTGCGGCCGTACCGTTCGCACCCTATTAAAGCCATTACTGGGTGTATATGTTCCGTGCATTTACACGGAGTTACCCTTCTCCTTTCATCGCAGGGGCGCGGGTCCAACTGACACAGCAGCAGAGAGTTTCCACGATAAAGTAAGAAAAACCACCAAATTAGCAATCGTAGTGAACGATTAAGAAGTAATATTAATGAAGTCTTTGTGGCAATGTACATTTTTTTTAGTTTGTTTATTGAGGTAGGTTTTCAAAGGTTTAAAAAGAGTTTTTATTACAAAGATTTAAAAAAGAATTAACAGAAAACAGCAATACCTAAGAACCTTTTAAATCAGGATTTGGTAATCGCTTCATGCCCAAGTAAATAATTTTGTTGTCATCCTGCATGTCAGATAAAATTTTTTTTTTTAGGGTTTTATTTTTATTATTGAGTAAATGTTAATAAACAATTAATAACTTTAAATATACTTTAGCTATTTTTGCGAGAATCGCATCAACTTTCACGCAAGTAAAAATTCAGAAAAGTCACAAAATTTGAAGTAAATATTTGTCTTAATTGTTTCAGAGCACCACACGTTTTTTAACAGCGAAAACTCTTTCCTCCTCCAACATTAAAATTAAAATTTTCCATTCTCAATTGTTTCAAAAGCAAAAATTTCTCGATTCAGTTAACCTATTATTACGGTGTAAGAACTGAAAACAAAAATGGATTTATTTATTTATAACTTATTATTGGAAACATACTATTGGTTTTGTGACAAAAAATTTTATTGCAATCTGAAAATGCTTAAATTTTTTTAAATAAAAATTTAAATTTTTTCAAATTTAAGTTTTATAACTGCTAGACAATTCGCTGAACCAAACTATAGTGAAGCTTTCCAACTCATTAAAATAAACCATTTAAATTGATTAGATTTTTTACATTTTTGCTCGAGGTGTGTCGCAAAATTTTAAAAGTTTTTAAGTGCGCCGTAAGTAAAAAAGGTTGCGGAGCGTTGGTCAAGCGGTTACCTGCAGGTGCTTTTGACTTTCGGAAATGCCAAAATATTGCTGTTGAAATTTGTTATGTAGTTAAGAAAAATGCTTCAAGTTTTTTCTTTTTTAACAGGTACTTGTGGAAAAAATTAGGTTTAAAATTACAATTTATTTAATGCAGGGTTTCCCAACCAGGGGTGCAAGGAAACATTCCAGGGGGCGCGAGATGGCTTTTTCAGTTTTATGTGTTGTATTAAAAATAATGTCATTATCAGTTCCTTTTGTGTTAATTGTTCAGCGCATTTTGTGTTCATTCATGGAATGCTCAGTACATGGCAGCTTGGCTTTCTCCTTCGCTTTTTGACTGTTGTGGCGCAATCATCGCATTTGGCGTATAGCAGATTCGTAGCAGCGAGTTAGTTTGGTACAGTAATGGACTGAACAAGAATTGTAAAGCAAAACATAGTAAAGGTAAGCAAGAATTGTGAAGAAAAAGATATCTTTCAATGTGTGAGACATTTTTTTGTGAAACATGACTTAGATATCCAAAGTATTGGTTCTGTGTTTACCGACGGTTCCCCGGCTATGCTGGGAAATAATTCGAAATTTTTTGCTTTATTCAAACAGGAAATTTCCACTTGCAACGTACTCACTGTTTTCTTCATCGACATGCTTTGGCATCAAAAACATTGCTTCCAAAGTTGAAAAATGTCTTTGATACTTTCGTGAAGGCCATCAACCTGATTAGGGGTCGTGCTCTGAATCACCGTCTCTTTTAGTCGCTTTGTCAAGATTTTGGAAGTGAGCATTTAGTTTTGCTTTTCCACGCAGAAGTCCGCTGGCTGTCACGTGGGAGAGCTTTAACGTTTTTCTTCGACTGGCGGGAAAAAGTCAAAGCTTTGCTAAAAGAATGTGACTATAATCTTTCCAAAGAAATAGAATCACAAAAATTCAATCAAATGCTAGCCTATTTGTGTAATGTTTTCACTCGTAAGAGTGTTTCTATGCAAAGAAAAAGTATAAACATATTAAAATGCTGTAAAAAGTTAAATGCTTTCAAAGAAAAGTTACATATCTGGTGTCGACGAGTTAAAAGAGGTAATCTTTCAAATTTTTTCTCACTTGTAGAAATGGTTGATGACAATGAGTCCCTAATTCCCAATGTGTGTGAAGAAATTGTGGATCATTTGGAAATACTATCAAAGTCATTTCATGTATATTTTGAAGAAAGAGAACTGGAAACTTTTGAAAAATGGATTATAAATTCATACTTCTTTAATTTGGATTATATGTAGAATGATGAAAAGTTGAAGGACGATCTTATTGAATTGCACGCAAATCATATTATTGAAATGTAGTTTGAAAGCAAAACCATGGAAACCCTGGAACAATATTAGTGCTTGGCAATGGACATGTTTCCAAAACTTTGTGAAAAAGCACTAAGCATGCTCATCCCATTCGCGACGACTTATTTATGCCAATCTGGATTTAGTGCCCTTCTGTCAATCCAGACAAAATCTAGAAATCGCTTGAGTGCACAGGCAGACATGCGGGTTATATCAGTAACAAAGTGCCACATTTTGAAATACTCCTAAGCAATAAACAGGAACAAAAGAGTCACTAAATTTGAAGGGCCTTTTAAATTTGAATTCTTTAGATTTTTTTAACTCTTTCACGGCGGGAGGGACAAAATGGGCTCATGTCACGTGACTCAAAGTGAGCAAAAAAAAAAGAAACACGGCAAATTTTTTTGGCTAAACTTCCTGAAAAACCCTCTGTTACGTCACAATACCCAAGCAAATGCGCACGTCCCTTTATATACGGCTGCGCTTTGATCCGAAGTCAGAATTTCTAATTAGCAAAAAAACATCTGAAAGCTCTGTTACGAACCGTATAGAGATAAGTTGTTCAATTTAATAAATTATAATTTACTAATCAGATCATAATTATAAAAAAAGTTTTTTTTTTATGAGACTAAGATTAATAAAGCTTTATGAAGTAAAGAATATATACGAACACTATCAATCAAGTAAATTTTAGAAATATTATATTTTTAAAAACTGGTTTTTGGTTCTATATGTTATTTCAAAAACAGATTTTTGAACACCAAATGTTTCGTCTAAATTTCGGGTCCCTCTTTTTTTTAAATTATAAATTATGTACTTCAATAGCTCGAAATCGGACTGCAATATCTTGGAGTCTCCGAAAGCAGGTCGTAATACTTGCTTGACAGCTGCTCTATTATAGCGTTTACAAAGCTTTTTCGTGTGTTAGGAGGGCAAATATGGAAATTAAAAATAAAAAATTATAAAGGATTGGTGTGCCATATCCACGGTGACCTCCTGTTTGTAAAAATGTTTTACTGCTTATCACAAAGAACATTTCAGAATTTGCATTAAAAAATTCATCTGTAAATTTTTATTTGCTAAAGTTGCAAAACAGCCAATTGAAAATATTTTCCTAAAACATAATACCGGTGTAGTTTTATGCTTTAGCAAAGATACATCAATCGATCGAAATTTGTTACATAAGAATTTATTAAGTTACAAGAAACTACTTTACTGAACAAGCTAATATAAGCTATGAGCTTGCCATTTCTTCTTTATAAATTGTCACGAAAAAAAGCAGAAACTTTTTTTCTAGATCAAAGGCAAAGCCGCGCAAAGATTCAAACAATGGCACGCAAGCACACACACTACGATCAAGTTCAAAATTTCGTTGTGCTAATTAGAAATGTACCGTTCGCCATAATCTCTTGGGAATATAATCGAATATAGCGCTTTCGCTTTGCAAAATATTCAGACAAATTTTTTTCCGCCAGACAGAGTAGAACTCTAGCGACACGTAGCGACAGACAGACAGACAGACAGACAAGTTTATTTCATACAATTCCGTATTAATATATAACGCACACAAAATAAAACAATAACAGTAAAAATAATTATAATGAAGAAAATGAGTGCATTTAATTGACGTAATTTGTTACACGAAAAAAATAAAAAAATAAAAAAATAAGATGATATATAATTATACCGAATGTATGCGGAGACTGCGAAGTGACCAAAAATAATTAATTGGTCTTCAAGTCGAGCAGCCACCTATTAATTAAAGTTATAAAAATAAACGTATATTATAGAAAAAGATAAAAAATGGACCACTGTAGATATAAGTTTGATTTGAAATATTAATGGATTTAAGGATAAGAATTTAAGATATAACATTTATACATGTAGCCAAAATTATATATGGAGTAGCAATTTTTTTTTAAATTACAATGAACATCATTCCAAACTTTAACTCCTCTATATTTAAGAGATCTTTGCAAACGATTGGATCGATATCTTGGTAAGTATAACTTATTATTGACTGATGAACGGGTTACACGGAAATGAATTTGAGATACCTTTTTGAAATATTTTGTAAAAGAAGTCGGTAATTTACATCTGTCTAAATTAAACATTAATTTTGAAGTTTCAAGCTGGATTAAGTCATCTAATTTTAAAATTTTGTTTTTTCTAAACAAAGGTTCAGAATTTGATGACCATTGCATATTATTGATGACTCGCATAGCTTTATTTTGTAATTTTCTTAATGGTTCGAGATAAGTTTTATATGTAGCACTCCATATTGTAAGACAGTATAGTAAGTGTGAATGAAAGAAAGCAAAGTAAAGTTTTTTTAAGATACAAGAAGGAAATAAATTTTTTAGTTTGCATAAAATACCAACTGCACGAGAGAGTTTGCTACGAATTTTATGAATATCATCATGAAACAATAATTTGGAATCAATTAGGACGCCTAAATAATTAATACTGTTTGAAATCGCAATTATACTAGAATTAAGTTTAATATTAATATTACTCGGCGAAACTACTTGTGATAGCAAAGGCGGTATTATTATAGCTTGCGACTTGGAGGGATTAATAGTAAGACAATTTTTATTCATCCACTGGGAAACTTTAGACAATTCATCGTTTATTTTGATTTCGAGTTCAGTTATATTGGAAGCATTAATTAACAAGGCAGTGTCATCAGCAAAGAGTCTAGGGATACTTTTCAAACAATTTTGAAGGTCATTGATATAAATTAGAAAGAGAAGCGGGCCTAAAACAGATCCTTGAGGTACACCCATTATAACTCTTTTTCGATTGGACTCATTATTATTTACGTGCACATATTGCAATCTATTATTTAAATAAGATTGTATCAGATTAAAGGCTGTTCCTCTTATTCCATAATGGTCAAGTTTTATCAAGAGTCTTTTGTGGCATACAGTATCAAATGCTTTAGTAATATCAAGTGTAACCATTCCTGTATATTGGTTATTATTAATATTATCATAAGTTGAAGTTACTATATCTAGAATTGCGTGAGACGTAGAGCAATTTTCTCGAAAGCCATATTGATTCGAAACCAGAACAGAATGTTTATTAAAAAAATTTAAGAGACGATTAAAAATGATTTTTTCAAAAATTTTTGCGAAACATGTTAATATAGATATAGGGCGATAGTTGCTTACATCAAGTTTATCACCTTTTTTAAATAAAGGAATTACCTTGGATAACTTTAATTTTTCAGGAAAAATGAGACTCAGGCGACTTGAAAATTTGAATTATCTTGTCGCTAGTCGTAATTATTGGGGGGAAAAAAGGGATTTTTTGAAACGAAAAGTGGGGTCTCTTATTTTGCTTATTGCAAACTTGTTTTTGAACAAATTTTTAAACATTTTATATCATTGTACTTAGGAAAAAATTATCTTTTCAATGATATAAAATTTAAAAAATTTTTTTTTATAATCAATGGGGAAATTATAATTAATATTTAAACACGATAGAATTCAAGCAATTGTTTGTTCAGATACATCGCTTTTGGCGTACAATCACTCTGTAGTTTTATGAGTTCTAGTTGGAGTTTAGGAGGTGCAGAAGTGAGTGTAACATTGAAAGGGATAGAAAAGAAATCAAGCAGCAAGAGCCACTTACTTTTGACATCCCGAAATCTAGGGAATCGATTTTGTTAAATCGATTCGCCGGCCGCATGTTCGTCACCTCTGACCTAGATACTTAAACAATACCACACAGGCGACAGTAACACAAACGATTCTTGAGTACTTCTTAACTGCAATGAGAATTTTAATGGTATTTACATACTGTACAGTATATCAACCAATTTTATCAGATAACAACCGAAGCTTCCCGCTTCAACTGGAATTCTTAAATTAATTATTATGTTGAGTTTACAATCGAACAAAGCAGTTTTTGACGTCTCTGTAAAATCCTAAGATAAAGTAGTAAACAGGTTACATAACTTATAATGTCGAATCAGCTGAACAGTAGTAGGTAATGTCAATCGTTTTTTGACCGTTCTGGGCAAAATTACGTAATCTACCGCAAAACGTCACAATGCAATAAAACTTCAGTTAGTCAATACGCTAAGAATTGAAATAATAAAACAAAATTGTATATTACACTTATAAGAACAACTTGTAGACAAGCTAAATTAAAAGGGGGAAAGTCGGTAGACTTTCAATCAAGCAATTACTGCGTAACAACGGAAAAGATGACGTTCTAATCAAAAGTGTAAAAATTACCGTAAAAGACTGAAAATCAACTGTGGAGTTATAAAACAAAGATTAGAATTATAAATGAAATGTTACAAGTTGATTAAGACTTTGGAATAAGAATTTTCAATTTTGTACTGGCAGATTTCAACAGATTGCTACCTTAGTGTAATGGAGGGCTTTGTGTTTTCTATGATCATAAGAGCAATGAAATCTGGAGTTTTTAATTTCTCTCAGGGCTATTTGTGGCGGTAAGGTCGAAGGCGAGAAACAGATCAAAAGCAATCTAACAAATGTTGCAAAACGAATAATCCAAATGACAATGTTCATACTGCATCAGTTGTCGCGCAGAATAAACAGGTCCGCATTCGGGTTTTAGACAAAGGCGCCCATTTGAAAAGTAAGCTACATTCTCCCCCACAAGATGATCGTAACTGGAAACCCATCAATGCGTTCTATACACATTTGGGAAGGAAATCGGGGCAGCACACGGTATAAGTACTCGAGTTGATCCCAAACATCGGGATCTTTGCACGGGCAACTGGAATGTCACTTTACTCAATGGAAAAGAGCAGGAATTGATGTGGCAGGCAGAGCACTATCATCTTATAATGTTGGAGTTTCCTCTACCAAGTGTCGTGGCTCTGATACTGTTGAGTTGAATGAAGGCTGGAAGTTTTTCTGCTCAGGTGTAGATGTAACCATGTCTGCTGAAGCAGGGTTAAACATTCTTGTAAGTCCTCGCTTGGTCCACTGTGTCACTGATTGGATTCCACTCGGAGGAAGGGTTTGTATCCTTACGCTTAGGCTACAGGAGCGGTGACTGTGGATTTTCCAGGTGTATGTACCAAACGCTGAAGCACAGTATCAGCCTTTCTTAGACGAAGTAGATGTTTCTTTACGGCAAGTAACATCTGCAGAATCAATTGTTTTTCTGGATGATTTCAATGCATACGTGGCTACTTTTATTTATTTATTTATTTATTTATTTATTTATTTATTTTGTTTTTTTTCTTTTTTCACTTATGTCTTTATATGATTAAGGTGTTGCAGCCATGCTTTATACTATCTTGTACTTTTACTTTGTTTGTCATATGCATGTTTTAACGTCTGACGTTGTGCTGCTTCTTCCTTTTCTTGATCTTTTTAATGTTTATAATTTTTGTGTTAAACTGTTTAATAATGATCGAGAATAAAAAAAACACTGACTGACTACTGGCAACAAGACATGAAAGGGTGTAATCGGAAGACAAGGAGACTCTGATATTTACGAAAAGGGAAAATATTATATATTTACGGAAAGGGAAAATATTATAGCAGAGATTCGTTGGGACAGCGTTCTACCATTGACTTCTGTATTGTCTCAGCGGACCTGTCTTCTTCTGGGGTGGATGTTCTTGTTAAAAGAGGAGCTGAACTGCCTATCGAAGATCCGATAACAAGAAAACGATTCAGAGCACGAACAACATACAGATTAAAGTTAGAGCTAGTAGCCGACAAAAAAGTAAAGTTGCTTTCCTGTTCAGAGAAATCCCTGATTTTACTGCAGACTTTGAGACTGAGTGGGATTTAATTAAATCAGCAGTCATTACATCTGCAACTGCTAGTTGTGGTTGCAAACGTGTGGGAGGTCAAACGGGTAGTAAGAAAAGAACTGCTTGGTAGAATCAAGGATTTAAAGAAGCTATCCGTCCAAAGGAAATTGCGTTTAGAGCTTGGTTAATAAATAAGTCATCTGAGCAGCTTTGATTGCGGTACTTTGCAGTACTTAAGACTGCCGTCACTATTGTCAAGCAATCTAAAGAAAAGTCATGGGAAGAATTTGCACAAACGTTGAATACAGACTACAGATCGGCAAACAAAGTACGAGTGTTTTGAAAAACCATACGTCGTTTGTGCGGAAAATAAACACCAGTTGCCACCTTCATCAAGGATGCTAATAGCGTGCTTCTGAAGCATCAAAAGGCCATCCTAAATTGTTGAAGAGAATACTTTTGTAAGCTCTTAAATCCAGTAACAGTTCAACATTTGGAAACATTCGAGGAACAAATTGGGAAAGAAATGTACCTAACTAAAGCAGAGGTGTGCATAGCAATCAAATCTTTGAAAGCTGACAAGGCCCCCGGTGAAGATGATATTCGACCCAAATGTTAAAGGCCATGGACAACTTTGGGGTTCTTTGACTGACTCGTATGTTACAAGTAGCTTGGAAAACTGGTGAGGTACCAAAGCAATAGCAGACCAGCGCGTTAATACCTATTTAAAAAAATGGAGACAAAAATAAGTGCACCAACCACGGGGACATCCCTTTGTTAAGTCTTCCTGGAAAAGTCCATGCAAAGAGATGCCGTGAAATAGTCGAACCTCAACTTCGGATGCACAATGCGAATTTGTCCTGGCAGATCCACCATAGATCAGATCTTTGCCATTCAGCAAGTTTTTGAAAAATCGTGGGAATATGCCGAAGAGAATTGAAAACGCGTATGACCGTGTCCCAAGAGACCAGCTGTTGGCAGTACTGCTGGAGTATAAAGTAAGAGGTTAGCTATTAGCTGCTATCAAATTATTGTACAAACGGTTAGAAGTCTGTGTTTGTGTCAATGGCATGAAAATAAATCTATTTAGTCTCACTGCTGGACTACGACAATGATGTGTTTTTCTCCTCTTCTGTTCATTATACATGCATGGACAAGATGAATAGAGACAGTTCCTCCAGTAGCGGCGTGGCATTTGGGAAGTGTAATGTTTGGCGCCTGGTGTTTGGAGATGACCTTGCATGGTTAAGCTCAAACAAAAGTGATCTCCAATATGCACTTGATCGGTTTTCTGACGCATGCTTGGATGCTGGTATGAAAATTAGTATAACTAAAACTGAGATTATGTGGATGTCAAGATACCCTGTCTAGTGTTCTTCCAAAAAAAATGAAGTAACTCTCCAGCAGACGGAGACGTTTAAGCATCTTGGAATCACATTCTCGAGTAATGGTAGACAGGGCAACGAGCTGGACACAGGTATTGGAAAAGCATGTGCAGTGATGCGCCACCTTTGCCGATAGGTTGTACTGAAGAAGAGCTGTGTACAAAAACAAAGCTTTCTGTTTTCAGATCAGTTTTTGTTCCCATCCTCACCTATGGTCATAAGTGTTGGGTAATGACCGAATGAGTGAGATTCCGAGTTCATGCAGCCGAAATGATTTTTCTGCCAAACGTCAAAGTTTTATCTCGACTTGACAAGTACTGACATTTGTCAATCTCTCAACATTGAACCGCAGCTACTCCGTATAAAACAATCGAAATTGCGCTTGTATGGCCATGATTTGACTTTTAATTTTGTTTTACGCTTGACTAAACATTGCTTACACTTTGCTCATTTTAAGAAAAAGGCACATAATCTTTTTTTTTTGCATCGCTATATAATTTCGATAACAACCCTCAAATTCATTCTTTCGATAAACCAAGTTAGAAATCTACGTTATTCACTGGAAGTTAGTGTTTGAAACAGTTATTGCTTCAAGTTTGTTTATTCCATCGCAAACGTGCTGCCCCCAACTTTCGTAAGTACTTTAAATTTGCATAATTTGTTTTATTTTTTTATGATTACGTTTGCTTATTTTTTGTAGCTTTGTGTTTATAATCGCTTAATTTTTAGGATTACGTGTGTGAGTCAGTAAAAGAGAAAAGAAATAAATCTGTTCGTTTTGAATGGTTTATATTAAACGTCAATCGAGGACAGCACGGAAATTTAAACGAGCTCAAAAATTGACCAAAACAGGCCATGTGACACGAATGTCCCACAAACGAACAGCAAAGCAACTAATGGATCCTCTTACGAGTGGCAAAAGGCCTAGAATGCGATCCAGAACTCGTTGGCGGAATTATGTTCAAGGCCTGGCCTTGTCGCGTCTTGGAATTCCACCCACAGAATTGCCGCTAGTTGCAGGAGATCGGGATGCTTGGAGATCCCAACTCGAGCTGCAGCCCCCGCAACCCAAAGCAAAGGGAAATACACTAAATTAGTTCAATGCTTTTTTCGAAAATAGTGACGATGGAATTTCTGATTGGCTTTGGCTTCATAAATCTGAACACCACATTTTTTCGATTTTAGCATCTGGTTTGAAGGAAAAAATAGTAAGTTTTTTAAAAGTACATTTGGAATTTTGATCCCATCTAAATGTAATAAATTAACAGAATTTTTTATTCACAACGTTATGAAAATTTTAAAATCTGCAAATCACTGGCCATAGTTTACCCACTGCTGCAGTACAGTATAGATTATTAGCTATGTGTTGTAGATGATTACGGGCTTTGTTGTTCTCAGCTACAAATTTAGTTATTACATTAAATTTGTTGCGACTATCTGGATACTTCGCTGCTTTTTTCCTGATATTAATTAATTTGCATTAAAATTTAACCAAGTGAAATGCCTTTGAAACAAAGTTAAGTACACGTATATTTTTGATGAGCAAAGTGTCACAGGTATTTGGAGCCTCTGGAAACGGGCCATACACCATTGAAGGTTGAGAAACACTGCTCCGGAATATTCGAAAAATGATTTACATACGATTGATCAGATGTCTCATTCGTCGTCGTATGGAAGACCTTCTACTCCAGGTCAGACACAAATAGTACTGGAACCAAGGGTTTTCCTTTTGCTAACCCAGGCTGCTGTGCTTCCTGGATCAGATGCTGGCAGTGATGGTGTTGAGCCAGCATCGCGCTTTGTAACCCAAAACCGTTAGACTTGGTGGTCCATGAGGTGTCCGATGTATGGAGCACGCGGCTGTTTTAATCAGGGACATTGTCTGCGGTTTGTTCACTCGCGCAGTAATTAGTGATGTAACGGTAAACGGCGTTGAAGTTGCCGATTACCGCAAAGTGAAGTGTCAATCAACGCGCTTCCGGCTTCGACAAATTAATAAGTTATAACTGAAATAAGTTATATAAATAAAATAAGTTATAACTGAAACGTTGATACGTGGAAATGAAAGCGAAAACGAAAGCGGAAACGAAAGCGGAAACGATAATCGAGCAGTTCACTTCGGTGCTGACTCATGGGGAAAACGGGAATTATCTTAACCCTATTCTCCTCAAGCTTTTTCGAGCTATTGACTCCTTAACGGCCGGGCTTCAGAAGCCCACCAACTTAACGATTTATAACTCCAAAACTACTTAAGCTATCTTTATGAAATTTAAGCAGAGTAAAGATCATTTATTTAACTTTTGTTAGAGCAAAAAAGTTTTTGAAAATTCATTTGATAAAGTATGCAAAATTGCAATTTAGCAAGGTCACTACAATTTATACGTTTAGACACTCATTTAACTAGCGTGAAATGCGATTGTAACGGATTCGCTGTTGTAACAGTCGTAAACTTAATTAAAAATTGGACGTAAAGAGTGACGTCAACGCGTACGACAACTATAAACAATGAAAAAGCCAAGGGAAGCTTGCTTCATTGTTTTGGTCGAAGTATAGAAATTATTTTAGACTGGTTTCAATTACTGGTTCACACATTTGTCCACATGTTTTTCTAGATACCAATATTTATAGTTGCTTTTTTTAAAAAAGTACAAAATAATGAAAATAATTTTTTTTACATAAAAAAATTGAAATAGGCTATATTTTAATATTTAGCGGTATTAGAATATCGACATAGGCCTACCAAAGCTGTAAAACCAACAAATTTTATCTTTTATATAATTATCATCGTTTGTATGCACTTGTTTTGTTTTTTCGCAATGTATTTCACCGCCACAAAAAGAGTTTTTTATTTATCGAAATAGAAGTACACCATTGCATTACTTAAAAAAAACACTTGAGAAAAATAATATAACTCTATATAATTGTGACTATTAATCATGGAACATATCTCGGCATCGTTCAAAGCACGATTTAAAAATTTTACTTTTTTCAAATGCGTTGTGCTTAATTTTTTGTTGTGGGAAAATAGCTTTTGACTTTAAACTTGAAAGTCAAAACTTAGCTTGCTTTAATAGCTAATTCAACATCGTCATAGTAATATTGATCACTTCCAGTGACGTATTTGACAAGCAAAATTTTACAAATTTTCTGACTTTTATAAATTTATCCATATAACCTACGTAAACTCTTCTTTATTTTGATCATATTCTTTATACTTATGCGCATATAAATTGAAAATAAACTTATAAACATCACATTACATACACAATCATGTATTCTAAAATTCTTTTCTTATAGCTTTATGAATATTAGCACCATAATTGCCAATTAAACAAAAAAAATGCATTTTATTAAATTTTTTGTCGTACCTTTTTTTAATTTTATAAGCTATCTTTTTAATTACGTAAATAAGATTACTTTTTATTAAAATACCCGAGATTATATTTTGCGATGACGTAAAGTAATCTTTTTAGAAATGTATACCAACACACTGTGCGACCTGGGCGATGTTAATTAATAATTTCTTCCAAATAGTGATCTTATGGAACAGTGTGTTTATTCATGCCAGCACGTGAGAAATTTGCCAAATCTTTTGGCAATAAAATTTAACAAAAACTTTGTTTGCTTTCTATAAAATTAAGGAAAAAAATTAATTTTATAATATATTTCTCGACAGTATAGCAAGAGGTTGAGAGTGTCGATTTGATGGGCACGGATCTAGATCGTATACCTTCGTTTTTTTCACATTTTATTAGAAAAACATTTTACGGCACTTTTCCTACTTGAAAGTCTTTGTTAGAAACTCTAAATTACAATTATACCAGTTAATAAAAATTAAGAGTGTCCAATAAAAAATTTTTGAACAACAATATTGTGGCATTTATGAAGATTCAAGATTCACGTTTGTTTGTTTGTCACTAAACTTTTACAAATATTCGCATAACATATAATTGAGATTAAATATAGGAAAACGTGACTGGCAAATAACCATAAGGTGTCTTGGTCAAGCAGTTACTTTTATTGCATAATTTAAAATAACAAAAAATTAAAATAAAATAACCGTTTGAAAACAAGTTGCGATAAGGCAAAAAAGTAATTAACAAATGAAAACCTAAAAGCAAAACTAGAAAATAAGCAAATCTGGACAAGAAAGGTAAATTCATTTTTTATTTTGCAATATGAAAAGTTTCGGATGGAATACGGGATAAAATAACACATTTTGGTTCCAATACATTTAATTAAAAAGTGCATTTTTTTGTTTTACACTTTGAAAGATTAGACTGATTACCTTCAAAAGATGCTGATTACCACAAGACCTCTCCAAGATAACTTGGAGAAGGAAACGTTAAGCTATAAAAGCCTTTTTTTAACTTTACATAAAACAGGGCAATTCTATACGGAAATTGTTGTAGTATTTAAAAGTTTCCATTTCAAGTAAAGCAAATAAATAGGACTGGCCCCCATGGTTTATTCATTTACTGCGAATCACTATTGTATTGCCTGGGCTAAGTACTGTTAGTGATGCACCAAGCCACAACCGTTTTTTTTTTTTATCTAAAACTGTTTGAATTTATGCTCCTTATAATGCCTAATTCGTATGACACTCCTATACAACTT
This sequence comes from Diplosoma virens, assembly GCA_963680785.1. Taxonomy (NCBI): domain Eukaryota; kingdom Metazoa; phylum Chordata; class Ascidiacea; order Aplousobranchia; family Didemnidae; genus Diplosoma; species Diplosoma virens. The sequence goes on along the minus strand of OY796890.1, from coordinate 1,244,549 downwards.
TATCTCTGTTTTGTGCAATGACGCCGCATTTGCAATGAGAGAAAGTAACAAGACCCTATTTTGTCCATGCACAAATGAAAACGCGCAACTTTGGTTTGCAGGCAGAATGGGCCAACTGGCCGCAACCGACTGCGCGCAATCCAGCTAGACGCAGCCGACTGGTTAGTTAAACTGTAGCCAGTCGGCTGCGGCCAGTTGTCCTAAACCCGTCCACAAGCATTTAAGCATAACTCAAACTGTTCTGAAAACGCTATTTCGAACGAGCCTAGCACAGGCAAGGCGCTAGTAATAAAAAGCATGGAGCCGGAAAGTACCACCACAGTACTCTGTGTTCAATGTATGATTCATGTACTGGGCAGCAGGGCTACCTAATTTGGAAAGATTACAACAAGCTTTTAGACCTTCGTGTTTATCTTTAGGCATTTGATAACCGATGAATAAAACATAGTCAGGATCTACAGCAATGTTTGTAACTCGTGAGCTGTGGAAAAACGGCAAACATAATCTTTCGAATAGATAAAAAGTTATGTTTCTTTGAAGTAGCAACCAGTAAACTTAAAAAATTCATTGTACAGCACATCTCATCGTAAAATGTCAAGACTATTTTTTGGTCTTTACTAAATTTCAAACGCTTTTTTTCATATGAAACTTTATTTAGTGAACATAAAAACTCTTTACAAATAAATTGATAGCTTTTTTTTGATCAATTTTCTCCCAGATTAGATTGTGCTCAATATGCGCAAATTGATAACTTCAGATGAAAAAAAGTCATCACTTTATTTTTAGAGTTCAGATTAAAATTTTTAGGCTTTCTATGGCAGCCAAAGGAAACTTCAGGTAATGGAAAGCGTTCAAAATTTAGCTCTTCACCTGGTCCAGATGCTCTGCAAATTTTTGAAACCTTACAAAGTGTGCCACAGGTTTCAAAAAATAGCAGAACATGTCTAGAGTGCTATCTCTAGCCAAAAAGAGTATCGCTTCTTGTTGTCAAAGCTCAGATGGCTGGATGTCTGAAAAAACTGGTAAGTGGTCCGTTGAAGAGGAACGAAGGCATTCAGTGACTACGCACAAAGCATTATTCAAGACACTATATACAGTATAAACCAAGTACGTGCGCTGCAAAAACAAACAAGATTCCAGTACTCGGCTATTGAATAGACCAAAATAGCAGAGTTATTTCTGATGTTTTGGCCAGTGACGGATATTCAAAATAGGGCCGCGAAGCAAAGATTCGCAAAAATTGATGTTCTCTAAAAAAAAGGGCTTTGATCTCGTATTTCTCTTATTTTTCCCAAATTCATGGTGATCTCTAAAGAAAAAGATCTTCACTTCGATTTGATCTCTCATTTTTCTATTTTTCTCCCAAAATCATAGTGATCTCTGAAAAAAAAGAAGGTCTTCACTTAGATTTGATCTCATATTTCGCTATTTTTCTCCCAAAATAATGGTGATCTCTAAAAAAACATATACAGCAAAATGAAACTATATGCAATATTTTCAAGGCCTGAGGCAATTGCCTCATTCGCCTCACCCAATATCCATCATTGGTTTTGGCACCAGTTCCCGCCCTAAGGCCGCAAGTTACTTCAGCGCCGGGACACAAAAAAAAATTTTTGCGCAATGCAAACGGTGGTGACGAAATTTGGGTGATTTATTTAGTTTTACCTTAAGATAAGTCGAAATTAAACGCAACGATGAATGTTGATTATTGTAAACTTTTAGCTCACAATATTCTTAATCTGAAGATTGTGGAACGCAGATTATACTTCTAGATGTTAAAAAGGATCAGTTGTGATTGATTTTGGAGGAACACTGTTTCTCTGACACCCGAGACTGTTTTGCTTACTGTCGCCGTTAGAGTAAAACTTTTGTTGTGAACAGGTTTCATAATCATTTAAACCATGTTCTTATCCAGCAGAAAACTCAGTAACTTGCAGTTAAAATTAAGTTTGTATGAAATAACAGTGTCATATGCAGGTGTCAGATTAAAAAATAGTACTGGCATTTTTCTTGGTCTAGAGAAAATCGTCAATGATTTCTGTGATAACAGAACGACTTGATCTGCGGTTGACTTTTTGCGCCAAAATCATCAATTAGCTCGTTACGAGCGTACGTAAACGTCTCAAATTTATCCTACGGGATATAAAGTTGATAAATTTGTTAATAACTTTTTGGGTCTTTACAGCCTTCTTTGTCTTTTAAATCGCGACTAGAAGCGCTCTACCGTAGATTTTCCAAATTAGAGTTGACGCAAGCAGGAAAAAAGAAAATGATGTAATAAAAATTTTGAAGTAGCTCTGACATGGATAATAAGCTCTGTGCACATAAAACTGGGGCCCGGGATTTTATCTGGTTTTACGTGGAAGAACCCTCGTAAACAGCCTAGGTCAGGCGTAAGTAAAAATTTAAGTTGGTTTTATTTAGAGGTTTCGCATTAGTGGGTCATTTTAAAACTACAAAGACGTCAAAATATAATAGGATAATCATATTAGACCAGAAGTCATATCCAATTTTTTTCTAAGTGACATTTTGAGTCTAAACAAAATTTATTGCAAAAGGCAAATGAAGACCGAAAATGGTCTTTACGTTTACATAAAAAGTTCTTTTTAAATTTCCAAAGTGGAGCTTTTTTAGGTTTTTATTTAATTTTTGCAATAAAGTTATTAAACTGTTTGCAATAAGTAAAGACCATTTTTTATACTTTGGCTTGAAAATATTTTGGGAGGAAAGAAGTCATTTGTATAAATCTTAAGAGGTTAGAGCCGTAATGAATTTATACAACATGCACATAAAATTGGGGCCCGAAGCTTTATCTGGTTTTACGTGAAAAAATCCTTGTAAGCAGCCCAGTTCATCCGTAACTAAGATGTCCAAGTTGATTTTATTCAGAGGTTTCCAATTAGGGTTAGGGTTAGTGGGTTGTTTTAAAACTGCAATTAGCGGGTCGTTTCAAAACTACAGTGGTGGGTAAATTAGTGGGTCGTTTTAAAACTACAAAGACGTCGGAATGTAATAGGACCATCATATTAGACCAGGAATCATACCAAACTTTTAAATAACATATTAAGTTCGAACATAAAATTTATGACAAAAGGCAAATGAAGACCAAAATGGTCTTTACGTCTATATAAAAAGTTCTTTTTTAAATTTCCAAAATGGAGCTTTTTTAAATTTTTATTTAACTTTTAAAATAAATTTATCAAACAGTTTGCAATAAGTAAGGACACTCTTAAACTTTGGCTTGAAAATTTTTTGAGGAAAAAGTCATTTGTGTAAATCTCAGACTTTAGAACCGCCATGAATTTATAGAAGTTGGAAAACCCTGTTTTATTAAAATTCAATCGTATCAAACGTCTTGTTGTTTTTATTCTATGCTTTCTGTTTGCAAAACGCACATCGAAAAGCTATAAACTTTTTTACAAAACATTTAAACAAGGATACTTGTATATAAAAAATACGTCGGATTTTTCATTGTTAGGAAAATTTCAACATAAAAACGGCCTGTTACTTCAAACGCAACGTGAAATGCAATTATAAAAAGTCAGGTGTTGTTTAATTGTCTGAAGGCGTCAGTATAAGAGCTAAGATGTGAACCAGTTAATTCAATTTTTTTTCCTATGGATGAATAGTTACGCTTGATTGGTATTCAAGCAGTCCAACAGCAATTGTTTCATACAAAAGAATGTATATGTGTAAAATGTTTCCAAGCAATTGCCAAAAGCTCAAAAAAAGAAAATGCGATTTACATGAAATAAGTTCTGCATCACCTGAAGCATTTTGACGTCGGCATTCGCTTCGTCACGCAAAGCCAATTCTTGGTAAAATTCATGTCACTTAATAAAGGCGTGAAATTGAAATTCCACGCTCTGCTTGCAAAAACCAGCAAAAATTCACAAATTTTCAAAAAAACATCTATTTTACCCGTTAACCTTTGTTCGGAAACACCTAAAAATAGTACCATCTTATTCAGCATTTCAAATTAGGAAAAGTCAAGAAATTCCAGAATTTTATCTAAAAAGATGAAGTAATTACAAACGTTTTTGCAAGGGCCGGGCTTCAGAAGCCCGGCCGTTTAGGAAAATAGAGTTAAACTGCACGCTAAGTCTACTCAGACTTCAACCAGCCGCTCACAAACACTGCAGCTGGTCACCTCACAAATTGAGAAGTGTGTACAAACGCAAAAAAGCCAGCTCTAAAATGAACGCGCTGCAGACACAAATTATGCTCCAAGGTGAGATTAATTAAAAATAAAGCGTAAAACAAAAAAGGCGCTGGCAGCGAGTGCTAGCGCAAATTATGATTAGAAACTCAAGAGAAATAAAATAAAACACGTGCGTTGGTAATTTTCTACAAGTGAGATCTCACTAATTGCAATTAATTAAACTTTAGTATAGTTTTTTAATTTGCTCTATTTCACTTTTCATTAATAAATAAATTAAACAATCAGTTAATCAACAAAATGGCTTACACAGCTGATTCTTATTTTTTAATTTTACAGAAATTTTTCATTGAGAAACCTAATTTTTGGATTGCGACTTAGGTCAATAACACTCTGACTGACCAGTAGAAGGATGTAATCCTGATGCCCAGTGCTGAGTGATTTTCATGTGCTTTTGGCCAAAACACTTCACTTTAAGAACCTACCCTGCTAACTGACAATTGTAACTTTGCTTAATGTTGTAAGCAGACCAATACGAGCCAACAAAAAAGAAATCTTATTAAAAAAATGAACACACGTTTTGAAGCCTGCCAACAATCATTACGTTTTTTTCAAATCTATCCGAAGAATCAAAATTAATCTAAAGACAATTCGTCAAAAAGTCTAGTCTGTAATTTTTTGTTACCTCTTTTTATGTTGCTGTGATAATGTACTGCAATAATACGTTACTGTAGTAATGTACCTTAAGCTCTTTTACGTATTTCATACAAATCTTTTTTAGATAATAGACTTACTAAGATAATTTCAGCTACCAAAGGTTTAATAACATGACTTTGTACAAATAATAAAGTCAAAATATTACCAAAAAACGTAGAGAAAAAATATTTTTCACTCGTCGTCATCGTCGTTTGAAGGGTATCCACTCCAGATCAGACACAAACAGGACTGGGGCCGAGGGTTTATCCTTTTACTACCCCAGACTGCTGCACTGCCTGGATCAGATGCTGGCAATGATGTCATTAAGCCAGTATCGAGTTTCGTCATCCAAAACCGTCAGACCTCGTGCTCCATGTGGTGCCCGATATATAGGGTACGCTGTTAGTACATGGTCTTCGGTTTGCTCAGAGGCGCCACACTCGCAATTCGGTGAAGGAGCGAGACCCAATTTGTGCATGGACAAATTGAATCTCCCAACACCAGTCCGCAGGCGGTTGAGCTTAACCCAAGCTGCTCGGGATAAGCCCATCCCAACAGGCCTGGCACCGGTCTCGGGCACAAAAGCACGGAGCCTGGAAACATTTTCACAGTACTCTATTTTCCATTTGTGATTTGTCCATTTAGAAGCGCGAATGCCAAGTCTGGCAAGGTTGTTTAAACGATTCCGCGCACCTGGCACAAACGGGCGTCTGGATCTTAGTCTCACTTGGCCAGTATCTGAGGAACCACTTAATAGACCATACAAAATATGATCGGGGTCCAGAGATCCACGGTAAGCCAAGGAGAGTGTCGCTCCCATTCGGCGAAGCTCAGCTGGCTGGATGCCTGAAAGTACAGGTAGGTGGTCCATTGGAATGGGACGCAAGCATCCAGTAACTATGCACAAGGCGTCGTTCAAGACACTGTCAATGAGGCGAGTGTGAGCACTGCGACACCAGACTGGTGCACAGTACTCAGCTGTTGAGTAGACTAGAGACAAGGTGGCTATGCATAGTGTTTTAGCACCAGCACCCCATCCCGAGCCCACGAGTCGCCTCAACAGTGTGACGCGCGAGGATAGTTTTTTGCGCAATGCCACTAAATGGTGACGAAACGTGAGCGATCTGTCCAGTTTTACCCCAAGATAAGTAGGGATTGGACAGAACGGTAAAAGTCTACTGTTGTTGTAGACCTTTAGCTCACGTTTGGCCTCTCGGTTATTTAAGTGAAAGGCTGCCGTCACCGTCTTAGTGTGACTGAGCTTCAACCTCCAAGTCTGGAGATACGCTGAAAGTGTAGACATGTCTTAGCTTAAGGTCCCCTCCAAGTCCTTCCAGTTTCCAGAAGAATGCAACAATGCTAGATCATCAGCATAAGCAAATGTTTCGGAAATCATGGAAGGAAGATCGTATGTATAGATGTTGAATAGGAGTAGAGCCAAGACCGATCCCTGACGAACGTCGTTTTTAAGACGGCGTAGCCTGCTTTGCTTACTGTCACCGGTGGTAAGGGTGAAACTTCGATTTCGGACAAGCTCCATGATCATTTTGACCATGTGCTTATCCGAAAGTAGTCTCAGCAGCTTGCAGGTAAGACCACAGTGCCAGACAGTGTCATAAGCAGCTGTCAGATTGATAAATACGGCACCGGCCTTCTTTTTAGCCTCAAAAGAACCCTCGATGTTCTGGCAGATTAGTAGAACAACTTGATCTACGGTTGACTTCCCGCGTCGGAACCCAGCCTGCTCTTTAGGGAGCAGTGGATCGATTAATGGTTCAACGCGGGCGTAGATAAGCCTCTCGAGGATCTTGTAAGGGACACAGAGCAGATATATCGGTCGATAACTCTTTGGTTCCCCCACGGGCTTTCCTGGTTTTGGGATCGCGGCTACAAGTGCTCTTCTCCAGATCTTGGGGATTTTGAGTCGACGAAAACAGGAAAAAAGGAAGTCACGTAACAGGACTTCAAAGCAGCTCCAGCATGGATTATAAGCTCGGGGCAGATGGAATCAGGTCCCGGAGCTTTACCTGGTTTTAAATGTTGAAGGGCAGCAGCAAATTCTCTCTGTGAAAAATTGTCAGAGATATTTACTGCGTCTGGTGTTGTGGCCCTCCAAAGGTCAGACACTTCTTGATAGACAAGTCAAAATGACTTGTGGTCAACAGCCTCGTATTTCCTATTTCTAACCAGCTGAGATGCAATAGCATCGGCTGAAACGGGACAGTGACGAGGAGAGTGTCGTAACCTACCATTAAGGTTGTTTAAAATACTCCACGCTTTTCGACGAGAGTTTGAGAAATCAATGCTCCGAACTGCTTTGGACCATCGATCCCTACGCTTTCTGTCAAGCTTGGCAAGCAGAGCTGTAGCAGCCAAACTTGAGTCGTCTCCCTGAGGAGACTGCAGAAAGGTTTTATAGAGGGATTCACACTCTGCATCCCAACACGGAATATAGTTGTTTCGATACCCGCGTGGGATAGTCTTTTTGGCTGCTTTCTTAATGGTGTTACAGAAGTCCTGGTAAGCCGCATCCACATCAAGTGAATCAGGCGGCAACAAAGTCTTTTCGAATTTATTCGTCAAAGCAATGTAGTGACTCCATTTGGCCTTGCGGAAGTTCCATCGCTTAACAGGCATGCTTGGCACTGCCATAGCAAACCTTGGTGGTGTAATAAGCGAAGGTCGATGTTGTGACCTGGGGAACTTGTCAAGGACACGTCTATCCGGTAAGCGACTGTTTGGATCTACACTAGCGAAAGCTAGATCTGGATTGGTGTCAGTGTTCCAGCGGCCGGAATAATAACTGGCAGCGTCCTTGGCATTATATAGGAGGGCAAGACAATTAATACTTGCCCAGCCAGCCAAGCACTCACCGTCCGGACTGTTGTCATCGTGACCCCAGTCAACATGACGACAGTTAAAATTGCCAACATAAAGTTAGGGGTGAGGAAACACTGGGAGATCCAGGGATCGCAATCGCGTTGGCGGTGGTTTGTAGACGTTGACTATTTTATAGCCATCAACGTCCACACACAACCACACGATCTCCGATGTCGGTGGAGATTGGTCCAAAAGCGTGTACCTCAGTCGCTCGTGGACAAACGTGGCAAGGCCATGCTTCCTGCTTAATGAAGACCCGGCTAATTGGTACAATAATTTGGTTGTACGAACTTCTCTGCATCAGTGCAGTGGGTCTCTTGCAGTAGGATGACAAGTGCCTCAGACTGCATAGCGAGGTGATGAAGAACGTTCATTTTGCTTGCAGTGAGGCCTTCGATGTTCAGCTGAAGAATAGTGGGTCTTCGGAACTTGTTGGCAATGTGCCCTGAAAAGGGAAGTTTTATCCTAGCATTGCCCCGTTCTGAAAAGGACGTTTGCCGATTAGCAGACCCACACTGAACATCGGAATGGGTGGATACCCTTCCGTTTTGGTAAGTTCGGTTTCGGTCTGTCATTTTTAAAATCAATGAACAGACTTACTCACGGCCCAGGCTGCGTGAAAGCACCTTTCACTGTAAAATTATTTGGGTACTATTAAAATTTGCTAAAAAGAACCTCTTAAATCATTTAAGAACTGAAACAGTATATACTAAATACGAGGCGAGGGAAGAATAAATATTGACGGCTTATTGTTTCAGTTTGACAAAGAGGCGTTCTAAAGTTGTATCCTGTACGTAAAGGTACAAAAAAGCTTGCGGAAATTGAGCCAGCGTGATTCAATTGAAGTTTAGAGACAATTAAGTTTTGTGAGTAAAACGTTATGTGATTAAATAAAACAAAACAATAACCAATTAAAAGTTTGACGATGAATAAAAGCTTTTCGTAAAATGTGCTAAAGAAAAGAAAACATTTGTATCTTGTATATAATTTTCAACTCGTTTTTTTGTTTCCAATTCATTGCTTTTTCTCGTAACAACATCACAAAATGTGACAAACAAACAAATTAATAAATAGCAATTTTTAAACGGTTTATTTAGTAGGGTTATCATTTATTTATAACCACTTATCATCAACAATATATTTTACGTTGTACTGATAATTTTTTATTGAAGCCTAATTATTCTAATATTTCTTCCGATGACAAATTGATTAGTTTTGATGTCGTGTCTCTTTTTACCAATATACCTCTCAATAAAACTATTAATATTATTGCGGATGATGTGTTTTCAAATGATAATATTCATGAACCATTAATGGTTAAACATATTTTTGTAAAATTATTTTGTTTATCTAGAGAAGAGTTGTTTCTTTATAAAGATTGTTTGTATGAGCAAATTGAAGGCGTTGGTATGGGGTCCCCATTAGGACCAACACTAGCTAATTTCTTTTTGGCACATAAGAAAACAAAAATATCAGACTCTTGTGTTCGTCGATCCTGGATGATTGTTTTGCTGTTTTTAATAATGACAGTTCTTTAGATTTTTTGAGTTTACTTAATTCTCAACACAATAATAAAAAATTTACTATGGATTCTGCATTACAATGTATTTGTTTTTAGATTTTCACATTAACCCCTATTGGCACATGTGTTGACATTTTGTCAATTTCAAACTATATTTGTGAGTGGTTGACAACCACTGCACACTAGCTCAACCAAAATCCTTAGCCACGGAAGCCTTTTCTGTAGTATACCTCAGCAGAGGTGGATAAGCATAGTGACGATCCAGAAATAAGATATTTGCATATTATCTTAATCGGCATATCTGTTGACAAAATGTCAAATTTCGCGTTATTCGTGTGACACGTGGCGAGTAAAACTGGCTTCAATTTCAAAAACTAAAATTTCATCCTTTTTTTTTAGGATTGTTTATTAGTGAGATAATTTTGCAAGTTTTCAAATCAAATTTGAAATTTGCTGGCTAAATGAAAAAACAAAGACGTCTTCCTTTTCAAAAAGCTCTAAATAAATTGCAGATAACTTCTGAAAACGATAATGATTCAGATGAGGAGATTACAAATGGAAGCAAAAGTGTGTCTGCTTCAAATTGCCCACCAGAGTCTGCATCGGATTGCCCACTTGAATCTAACTCTGCATCAGACGGCGATGAACTTCCTCCACAAGAAGTGCTTTTTGACATAGATGTATTTGAAGAAGAGAGTGATGAGGACTATGAAATTTCTAGTGATGATCGTCAAGAATCTATGATGAAAGCTCGGAAAATAAAGATCAGGAAAAAATAACTGCTGGGAGTGCAACTTATTATGCCCAACTTTTTCAAAGTAGGCTCAGAAGAAGAAATATTTTGACTCAACGTGCTCGAATAGATGCTAGTCCTGATTGTAAAATAAATGCATTCAAACTTTTTTACCGTCCAGAAATTATTTTTCTTATAGTCCGTGAGTCAAACCGAAAAGCAAGAGATGTAAGGCATCAATATGGTCTTCTGGAAAAATTGGTTAAAAAAGATTTTACTATTGAAGAAGTTGAAGCTGGTATTGTTATCATAATTTGTGCTGGCTTAGACAGGGTTAATGTTACGGATTTACGTCGTTTGTGAGATCCTATTGACAGAAGACCATTTTATCGAGTAACTGTGGCATTGAATCGATTTAAATTTTTGTTACGTTGCATGCGGTTCGATAACTATCGAAATCGACCTGGAAGACAAGCAGATGATAGGCTTGCGGCTATTCAAGAAATATGGTCCATTTTCAATGATAATTTTTGCAACATCTATGTTCCTAATCAAAGATTAACTGTGGATGAGCAATTAGTCGGATATCGTGGCAAAATCCCTGGCAGAACATATATGCCCTCAAAACCAAGGAAGTATGGTGTTAAGTTTTTTTGGTTATGTGAAGCCACAACAGGATTTGCTTTGCATGGCATGATTTATTCAGGTAGAGAAGAAAACAATCCACCTCACCAAAACCTTGCAAACGATATTGTGATGAATTTGTGCTCTGTTTATTATGGTACTGGCCGGGATATTTATGTCGACAGATATTTTACTACTCACGAGTTAGTATGCAACTTACTGTCTCAAAAACTTACACTGGTTGGCACAATTATGTCGAATCGACGTGAAATTTCGTCTCAGTTCAAATCAGCAAGAGGAAGACAAGTTGAAAGCACTAAGGCGTTGTATGATTACTCAAATGGCATTTTGCTAATATCGTACCATAATGTTTTAATGATGCCTTATTCTCATTCTGATGTTTCAGTCACAGATTGCCACAGCAAACTTACAATAATTATAGATTATAACAAGCCCAAAGGTGGAGTCGAGATTCTGGATGAAAATTGTGAAGAATTCAACTGTTTGAAAAAGACAAATTGTTGGCCAATGGTTATTAACGATAATTTAATAAATATTGCCGCCAATAATGCATTTATCGTAATAAGAGGCGTCGGAAAGAGTAGCAAAAAGACTGAGTTTCTGAAGCGACTGAGTTATCAACTTGCACAACTATATGTAAGAAAGAGGAAATTGATTGGCCAGACGAAGCTGTTTGCTGAAAGAATGGGTTTTATTGATGCTGCTCCACACAGTTCGCAGCAAACCTTTCAACCAGTCAAGCGTGGAAGATGCTCCAGGTGCAGCATGCATACCAAATCAGCATGTCAAACTTGCGAGCAATTTATCTGCCCGCGACACAGAAAGCTCCTGAAGTAATTACAATGTTTGGATTGCTAACTATGGCCATTCGATATAAATGGCTGAACATTTTTGGTTGTCTTGACTTAGCTGATTTATCTTAATGTGAACAACTGGACACAGATAAATATATATAATGTGTAGCATCTGTCATTGAAATGTTTTTGTGCCTATTTCTTTTATTCATTACCATTTTGTTTGTTGCAATAATATTAAAGTTAAAACTTTGGGGTAATTGTAAGAGGTAAATCTAAAATTTTAATTTCAAAATCATGCATAATGCTTTTTCGCTTCTTAATTGTTGAACACAACACCAAAAGCAACATTTGAGTACTTTTAAGCAAAAAAATAACACAAATAAATTGTTGACAATTTATCAACATACTGTATATGCCGATTAAGTTACCTAAAATAGCTGTGCTGATAAGGGTTAAGGTTAATAATAATAATATGGCGCAAACCTACACATACTGGTTTACTTTTAAATTACAATAAAAATTGCCCTAAAAATGGGAATCCGGATCAATACTTTGTTTATTATATAGAGCTAAATTAATATGTTCCAACAATTTTTAATTTTTTATGAAGTTGGTGTACTAAAAACTGTGTTTGTGTCTTATGGTTGTCCATTTGGTTTTTTAAAAAATGCTTTAAAAAGTTTAAAGAAAAGTTTCTGCATTCCCATTTCTGCATGTATGATCATATTTATAATTTTAATATTCTATATTTTGGCCATAATTCCAGATGGTTTATCAATAAATTACAAAACATTATCAACTCTAAACTTAAACTAACTGTGAAAATAAATCCTGTCTATAAATTTTTTTGGTATCACAGTATTTTCAATTGAAGACTTGTGTTCCGCCTGCGCTCTGCTCAAATATTGTTTATTAGTTTTCTTGTTTGTGTGATTTGTTTTACACATGTATGTCAATCCGTCATTTGAGCATTAGGGTGAGTGCAACACTTGGGCTTTCATTTAAAAACTGAAAGCTCCGTTAAAGATCATATTATGTCTTGCGATATTTGTGCTAATGTCAAATACAACATAAATTCTTTTAAGATAATTAAAAAATGTAATTCTAATTTTGAAACTAAAATTCACGAAGGTTCATTAATCAAAAAACATAACCCTGGATTTAGTTGACAATTGTTTCCGATTGGATCATCGCTTTTTTTCAATATCTTTTAGATTGCTATTTCTGTTAATTAGATTTTTCGTGGTATATCGGCGTTGTGGTTGTTATTTTGCGTTTGCATTTTTAAACCAATTATCCAACAGTTTCTTTTATGAAAACCTCGTGTGAACCCAAGTGAAAATTTGATAAACAACTACGCAATTAGGTAATTGACCTCGATCTCTAATTTAGAAGACAAAGTTTCTCAACAGTTTATTCACCTGAAGAAGGATAATGTAAGCCGAAAACGATTATGGTTTTCTTTTGTTTTATTTTAGTATGAATATATGTGTGTTGCTGTATATAATTGTAATATGGTTGAAAAAAGTATACTCTCTCCCTAAATTGTTTAATTGGGGGTTTTAGAAAAAATTCACCATAAATACACTAATCGGCAATAAATAATAGACTATGCCAAAAACAGCCCAAAACAAAACAAAAAATATGAACCTAGGTCCAAAACTTCTCCTAATTTCATCAACCATGACTTAAATGTTTGTACCATATCCCAAAGTATATACTTGATAAATCCAAAATATATTTTCTGAAACAGTAAAACAGTCTCGCAATACACTAAACTTTTCAATATTGCTGAAAAAATAAATGCTTTTGCATAATAGCGTGTTCAAAGAAATTTTATAATGTCAAAAATACTGCAGCCAAAATAATTTCTTTATACATTGGAAATAGTATTTTATAAGCTTGAAAATGTTTTATAAGCGAAAAATTCTAGTTGCCTGCGCCACCACTTTGCATTAAAGTGTCGCTATCTTGAATCACTGAAACTAGGCATGCTGATGATTATGAAAAAATTCTCCAGGAATTCAAAACACACAATCGAACTTTTAATCCAACTTTGCTTGCACTAGATCAGTGGTTTTTAATCTTTTTTATACCGCGACCCATTTTGCTACCCAATGTAATTTAACGACCTCCTTTTTTTAAAAAAAATTTATTTAGGCATGAGAGCCGTAACTATCGCCGGTGCAGCCGATGCAATGCACCGGGACCCCAGCACGAGGGGGGCCCACATTGTTACATTTTATTGTAAAATATTTTCGTTGAAAGCTAAAGTAAACTTATTATTATTAAATGTCACAATACAACAATAATTTTAATTTATATTTAACCATCTAATTCAGGGTATCCAGCCTTTTGTTCATCGCGGGCCAAATTTTTGTCTCTAAGTTTATCACGGGCAGCAATCGCTAAAACAATCAAAGTGATGTTGTCATGTGAGTTTGTGCAAAAATTCTCCAGAAGACGTGTTCTCAAAAAAAAAAGATCTTCACATTGAATCAACAAGTTTTTTGCAACTTTATTTTGTGGCTGAATTAATGCTTTCCGAAAGCTTTTGCAGAACATTTTGACATCTCTCGCCGAACACTGATGCACCGGTCTGCACAGATGTTTGCACCGGGGCCCCACCTGAGGAAGTTACAGCCCTGTTAGGCATATGTAGATTACACCATTTCGTTTGTGAAGGCGCATTAACAAACAAATGATTTCAAACAATCCACTCTGTTAAATAAAACTCATAGACTAAATTCAACATCCACAAAATAACATTGTAATATGACTTGTGTTGCATCTTATTTTGGCGAGCTGCCAGAGTAAACCATAGATATTGCTCTATAATTTTTTGTTTCTTTATTCTGAGCAATGCAGAAAACCAGTCTCACACAGCCATGTTGATCAAAGAAGCAATTCGAATGGCTGCGCTTGCAACTCTGGATAACGAAAAAGCAATGGCTGACCGATATGCAAGAAAGTCTTTTTTTGTATTCGTAGTTGAGTTATTCTATAAGGCTATTAACTTGATATTAACTTGAGTATAGAATCATTTCCGTTAATCATGCTAAAAATGTCTTTGATTGCGCTCTTCATCAATTAAAACCTCTTATCTACTCAGTTACGCTGTTGACATCCACACTTAGACAGTGCTTCTTAAACTTTTTTGTTTTTGATTCCCCCTGTCCAAGGGTTTTGTATTTTTTCACCTACAACGCCATTCGATCCAAGAACAGGTCTTCACTGAATTTTTTAGCAATAGGTACAATGATTTCTTTTTGTTACTAAGAAAAATTTCAAAATAATTAGCTTACACTTTTGCTGCCTACTTACTTTAAATAGTTAGCCTTGCTTAGTTTTTGGTCAGTTCAAATAGTTACTCTGCTTTTCCTTGTTCAACCCTTGTTCACCATTCCTTACTGGTGAAGGTACCTTTATAAAATCTTACCTAATTGAGAAATGCTGAAGTAAGTTTAAACGCTAAGCTAATAGTCTTACATTCGTGAAGGCAGGTACGCCCTATTAATAGCAAATGGGATCGATGCGGGCCTATGATATAATCTCATTGTTTTTTGTCCTACTACTCTTATTGTTTTTTGTGTCTTTGAGAAAGACGCTTTACAACATTACAGTATTCTCTGCTTGGTGGTGTTAGCAAGCAGCTCTGTAACGAACAAATAAAAGTTCAAGTTCAATTTAATTGTTTTAACGATTTAAAGAACTTCAATAAACATATATCACACTTCTTGATTTGACAAAACAAACAAAGATGTGACATAAGTATCAAACAATTTCAGTTTAATTTGTATTTGATACGGTGAAGAATCTGACCCTATATACCGAAGGAAAACGATGATTTTCGGTCACTGTCTATCACTGCATAAAATTAAGCTAAGTTTGAAACTTAAAAATCTGTCTTTGTAAAATGACTGTATTAAAAAGTTAACAAGTTAAAATCGATTTCAATCAAAAGATCATCATAAGTTAACAATTCTATCAATTCTGTGAAAAATAAAATAAAAAACAATAAATTTGAATAAAAAGAAATCTAATAATTACGCTATAGTAAAAAACTATTTTGAAAAACTTTATAAATTTGAACAAATACACTATTAAACTACAACAAAAACATGCTACTGGCATCACACTGCAATACAAGCCAATTTCAACGAGTTACCGCATGATGTCAGCAATTGCCAGTCACTATTTTCATAATTTAAGAAAGATATTTATTTGTCTGAGTTCAAATATCGCAAACGGCAGAACATCGAATTATTTAATTTTTGGTAAATTTACTTTATTTACATTAATTTTGCCATCCAATTTACAAAACCAACGGTGTGAATTTGGACTGGTGTGAAGACCGCTATGGTACGTCATACGTGACAATTAAGTTGAGGCTTCGTTATTACTTGCAGTCTTTTGCTTCTCTGACTGAAGCCAGTATTTTATGCATCATTGTACTAGAGTCTGTCTTTTAATAAAAGAAAAAAATCTCTAAGCTAGCCAGAAGCCAATTTTTTCAACCTTTTCTGAACTAATTTTTTATCTGAGACACCACGCTGAAACGCTAAACCTAATAAACATTTCCACATCTTAACTTTTAACTATTCCTTCACACCGTTTGTATAAAACAATTGATTTCATTTACTTCTGATAGTTAAGAACTTCATGTGTTTTCGCTGCCTAGGAACTAGTTTGTATAATTGTTTTTAATTTTTGCTCTTGCTTGTGCTCAACAACTTTGCTGCTTGTTTCGGCGTTTATTTTCTCTCATGGCGAAAAAGAAATTGTTCTGAATCTATTTTGTATAACAACATAACAAAATCATTTATATTTAATGGTAATGTTTATAATTATTTTCAAAACAAGTTTATAGTAGTACAATTATTGTCAGGTAATCCTGCTAGTATGGCCATGAATCAAATATCGATTGATAAGTAAACTTTAAAAAATAATAAAGTTTTTCTTAAATATTTTACTTTTTATATTTTTCTTCAAAAGCCTCTGCGACTCCCAAAAAAAAGCCAAACAACCCACACAGTAGTTAAGCTCACACAGTCCCACACAGGTCGTTAGTGTCCCACACAGTCTACACTAGACTACATGTAATCTAAAACCTAAAGGAGTGAAAGCGATTATAGCATATAGCATTGCTCAAATATCTTTAAAATTCTGAGCAAAAGGCCTCATAAAGGCGAGCAATACAGCAATGAAAGTTATAAGAAAACACGGCAAAGGAATTATATAATGACGTTGAAAAGCAATTATTCAAACTACAATCAAGTGCTTCAAAAACGTACCAAGTATACAGAGCATTTGGAAAAAATCGACTTGTAAATCAATTGAGATGAAGGGCAGCGGAAATGAGAGGAGGCAATTTTTTCTCTACCTTGCCACATTTTTAAACGCGAGAAAACAAGGGGCAGAAAGTACCTTTTGGATTTGCAAGATAGAAACATTGACGGACATCTGTCGCTACAATTATTTCATTTTGACCAAAATCATATTGAACAAAGTTTGTAAAATATCGACTTAAACGAATAGTCACCAAACTTTTCGAAAAGAGCCACACAATAAATAATAGTTTAGCAAGCAGTAAAGATTCAAAAATAATGCGCTTTTTTATTGAAATTGCAGTTTCAATAAAACTAAATTTTAGCGTATTGGAAATAAATTTTTTTTAATGTAGTGAAGATTAAAAAAATCTTCCCTTAGGTTTGAAAGCAACCAACTTTTTTAGTGTAAAATAGAAACAAAAAAAGGAGCTTTTATCACGAGAACGTTCAACATTTTTGAACCAGGGGTTATTTTTACAGAACAATAAAATACTGCCAAATTTCCCTAGAAGTATAAACAAAAATCAAAATGAGCCCCAGGAGTTTTGTTTTGTTTTCTATTTAGCCTAATTATTTCGTAATTACTTTTGTAGAAAATTACCAACGCACATGTTTGTTTTATTTCTTTTGCTTTCCTAATCATAATTTGCGCGTGCACTCGTTGTCAGCGCCTTTTCGCTGTAATTATTAGTTAATTTTTTCCCCCAGCATAGTTCGTTTCTGCAGCGTGTTCATTTAGTGTTGGCTCTATGTATTGCGTTTTCTTCCTCTTCTCAATCTGTGAGGCGACCAGCTGCAGTATTTGTGGGCGGCTGATTGAAGTCTGAGTAGACTAAGTGCAGTTTTTGGCGATCCCATTTGTGTGTTTCCCGTTTCCCCGTGAGTCACCACCGCCGTGAACTGCTTGGTAAGGCTTCTAAAGAAGTCCATGGGTAAGGCAACTATGTGTCTTCTTTTTGCGTTTGATTTTTAATTCGTTTTATTTATTTACAGATTACCGCTTCTTATCGCTTCGTTTTATGATTTATTTACATTTAAATCAAATTCCTTGGTTATTTTTGAGTTTTCCTGTCATCGAAGCCAGAATTTCGTTATTTGACAATTTATTTTGCGGCAATCGGCCAACTTCAGCGCCGTTTACGGTTACAATTTTTATATATTTATATACAGTACTTTAACTTATACTGTATGTTTCAATCATTCTCTCCAACAACATCTTTAAATTTACGTGTTGGATGTGGTCTTGATAAACTCATGCTGGAAACAAAATTTTTTTGCAAAAGTCAACCACGCAGTATTTTCCAAAAAATTTGCACTACTTGGAATAAGCTACCTTATACAGTTAGTATGGAGGAAAATTTTGAAACATTTTTTTTATTTATTTTATCTCTATATTTATCCCGAATTTGTTGAATTATATATGATGATTATCTGCAAAATTTTAGTTACATTAATTCAAAAACCAGAAAGTTATTAAGCTTTTTATTTAGAGGGCCAACTTTCAAGGGTGCAAGTGTTTATTTTTGGCCATACTTAAAGTCTTATCGCTTCCAAACTGCATTAACTAACAACCCAAATTTTTTATAGGTGATAGTAACTTAACCAAATTTTTAAAAAATGATATCTATCATCTGCGATTTTACTGTAAAAAGTCAAAGGTTATGGGAATAAAAAGATGGCTGATTCTGGCTTTTGCAACAAATTTTTCGAAATTTTCAAAGCTTTCCAAATTTTTTTTCAATATTTTTGAGTTAAATTTGGAGGAAATGTCGTTAGTAAGATTTTGTATGATGTTAAAAATTTCAACCCTAAGTAAAAAAGGTTTGAGAAATATTTAAAGCTAAACATGGTACAAAACCAAAAAATTGAAAAGTGGGTTACCTTATATACTTTGGTTACCCATAACCAAAGTGAAAAATTACAATAAATATTTTCCATATATTAATTGTACCATATGACATAATTACCTTGCAAAATTCATTTATGGTTTTTAAATATTTTCATATAAAAAACAAGCATCAATTTTTGAATAAAAATGAAATAAATTAGGGAAAAATTTCTAAATTTCAGACATGGAATAATTTCGTTTAGCAAGGTTAAACTTCAGGTAGTGCCCTGCAGACACCATATTTTATCTAAGATCAACTTTTTGTAAATTTTTTGTAATTTTTAAGTCATAAAATATGTTAAATTTTTTTTAACAAGTGTAATGTATATGAAAAAACAAGTTTTATGTTGTGTTATATACATGTAAATCCTAGAAATAGACAAAGGTGTATTCGAGAAGACAAATTGGTAGCCATACAATTACTAAACATAAGAAACTTTGTTAATAATAATCAGCAACATTAATAACATTCAATTTGTATTTGATGTTTGATGTTTGCCAACAATTCGATAATTTTGTAGTAATCTTTATTGTTATTATTAGCAAAGTTTTTTTTTTTTTTAGGTTTTAGTGATCACTTTGTTTTCATACACTAAAAATGGCTGCGGCTACCTTTGTACTACACTAAATAGTGGCCCCCTTACTTTTCTTGCACCGGGCCCCCCTTTTTGTAACGCCATCACTGTGTACAACTACATGAAATATGTACATCTACATGGAACATGTGCACCGTCGCAGACATAAAAAACTATTGTCGATACAAGTAGAGGTCAAATGTCTATCACGCGTCTGCAGTACATATATGCACCATTATGTAAAGGTTGCAAAAATTTATGACCATGTAACTTTGTCGTACAAATTTGGTATGTCATCTTTTAGGTAATTTAATCCATTTTATATAAGCGTTTGATAATAGTTTATCTATTTACGAATATAAATTATATCGGTCTATAAAATATATTATATGTATGTATATAATGGTGACGGGAACCTAATATTAGGCTGTTTGACGTCACACAAAACAAGCAGAAAAACCAAAATGGCCAATTTTCTTGCTAGCAAAACTTTCTGTAAAACCTTTTGATGTCTATTGGTTTCATCACAATGAGATGTGCATTGACCATGTATTAGAAATGGGGGCTTAAAATTAAATTTTATATAACACCCCGTAAAATATGCTATAGATAAAACTAAACATGTTGATACTAAAAAAATATTTTTTTAAAAAAACAAAAAAAATCATATAATGGGTGTGATAAATTTTAGTAAAGGCTCAAAATATGAAAACAACAAATTTTATTTAGAGCAATTTTATTTCATTGAAAACAACAAACCACTTGTAAATAATAAAGAGCATCAAAATAAACTAATCTATAAATTGATACAAGAACTAATTTCTTATATTATAACAAAATGATATGTAATTTACAGCACGCATGACAAACTGGCGGCTCGTGGGCTGCATTTGTCACCCAATCACAGCAAAGACCCTCTTTTTTTGGTCTTCATTTTGATGTAAAACTTAATAAAAGCTATACATAAGGCGCACAAAAAGGTTTACATTGAAATTCAAGTGAAGATAAAAAAAGGAATCACATTGTTTTCTAACCGAAATGCGACACGCGACATATTTGTGGCAAATATTTTATCAATACGGCCCGCATACGCTCATGAGTTTGACATGCTTGATTTACAGCTAGAATGGGAAATATCAAAATTTAGCAACCAAAAAATATCGACCTAAGGCCTTTTACAATCAGTATTGTTTTGAGCAAAGAACAGCGAATATTTGTAATTCACTAAGTTAGCTCATTTCAAATTAAATGAGTATTACGGAAGACTTCTTGCAAATTGGGCCTACCAGTTAAATGACCCAATGGTACTTCTAGTTTAATGCAACTAATTAAAATACTGCGGCCGAATTTTGCAAGTAAATACTTTTTTTTATCTTTGTAAGTTTTTTAGTCAACCTAGTCTCCATTCGCGAGTGCTCTTTTTCTAAATTTTGCATCTCCCGCCAAAAACTTTTAGGCCCCCTTGGTGGAGGTTCCTGCTAAGCTTGACACAAAGGATTTTCAACTGTAGGCCTATTTAGTTTTGTGCATACATTGTATTTAGCTGCAATTATTGAAAATATTTTACAAGTTTACTTAGGTTTTAAAAGTTATAGATTGATTTGCTGTTCTGTTAAAGCAAATGAAATTATTCGCGGCGTGTGTGGACGTCGTTATTTCCTTTTATTACAATTTGTATAATACGCCAAGATTTTACAGCCAAAATTAAAATTTTAATGCGTCTTAAAACCACTCAATGACCACAACAGAAATTAAGCAAGATTTTCTATCGAACACTACTCACATGCACCTAAGAATTATATGTTTTCTTAAGCTCTGCCTAAGCACCTTTGAGCCATAAGATAAAAGTAACAAGCAACGATATTTCTGATACACTTCAAAGGTTCTAGCAAAGTGTTTCATTAACAAGATTTATGACCTCATAATAAAACAATTTGTTGGAGTCTGTGTTAATAATAATTAAAATCGTGACCAGCGATGGCCTTACAAAAGAGGACCCCAGTGCAAGAAAAATAGGGGGCCCACTTTTTAGTGTTCTAAAACAAAGTGATCTAAACATAAGTCATTTTTTAGTGTGTCACATTCATGGTGCTACTATGAAGATATAAAGCAATATCTTGCTTAAAGGGGGCCACTTTTTAAAGTTTTTAGGGGGTCTGTGCGGCCGCTCCATTCAAACCTTACTAAACTCATCACTGATTGAGACAGTGTAGCTTTTTCATGAAAGCAGCAAACCCCTTTATAATATTTCGCCCATCAATGCATGGTGTCTAGTTGCAATGCTAGCTGCAGGTTTACCGGTCCCGGGATTAGGGTCAGTACGATTAAAAATAAATAAGCAATGATTAAGCTTTAAAAGCAGTACCTAGGTTAGCATAAGTAATTACATCTGACCATACAAAGACATTAAGAATAAAGACTAAAATTTACAAATTATTTTAAAAAACCATTAAACGTAAAACAACTCAAGCTTGAGTTGAATTCTGTAAAACTCAATCATTAAAACAAAGTTGTATACTTCTCAGTCAACATTAAGAAAATATTACTTGATTATGCAGAGTCATGTAAGTAATCATTATTCAATGGCATTAATATGTGTCCAGTCTGATAACGATTAAATTAATAGAAGAAATCAGTCAGTTATGATTTAGGTCGAAAACAATTGCTGCTTTCGTTTAAATAAAACTCGGTAATTGACTTAACAATATTTCTTTTCCGTTCTTTTGCTCTAATCAAATCGCATAATTTTTTTTGACCTGATCGTCTCATTTCAACTAAATCTCTTGTTCTTTGATCGGGATCTTCAGCCCAATTAAAATATTCTCTGTAAGCTGTGTCATTTCCATTCAAATACATGAGATAAGAAGCGAGGCTGGCTGGAGAATCAAAATCTTCATAGTGAATAAATGACTTGGTTGGAGCTAATCGAGTGACATCCTCTTTGGAAGGTCCCCAAACAACAGGGACTTTTCCGGACTCGATGCCTTTCACCCAGAACTTTTCGGTCATGTAATCTTTGCAATGAAGAGCGTTTTCAAAAGCCATATAGAACTTGTATGAATTAAATGTTTTTTTATCCATTTTATCGATAGCATGTTTGTTGTTGAAACATCTTCCGTAACGATGTAGAATCAATCCCGCTCGAAATAAATCATCCGATAGTTTCATTCTGGCAACCGAACCGTATAACCAGTTGCAATTGCTGACAACCCACAGCTGAAACAATAAACAAACAATTGCTGATTCATATTCATCAAAACGACTGGTTTGTTTTTTATTACAAAACTTTTAAAATCTGTTCATAAACGTAAATATTTTTTAGGCGATTGGTTGGTTTCATATCGAGAACTGATAAATAATGCAGTTATCCAAGTGCCTAATTTAAAGAATAATAACAAAAATCTTCAATATGTAGATTTAAATCACTTTTATAATATGTTTTGTGTAATTAATAGAAAAGTTGAAAACTTTTGGATTCTAAAAGAGACAAGCTCAAAAATGTCATTTTTCTTTTAGAAGGTCTGCTTATCCATTTCAAATAAATAAACCCTTTCTGATGAAAGTCTTTTTGTTTGATTCCATACAGCAATTTTAGTTTTAGCCGAAGTGAGGTAAAAATTGATATTAGAAATTGCTTTAGGTAGAAAGTAAGAAAGAAGTTAGTAAGAAAGAAAAGACAGAAGTTAGGTAAAAAATAGAAAGTAAAGTACATACTGTATTAGAAATTGCTTTCCCATTTGAAGGATCGTGTGGCACAAACTTACTGAAAGATGTAACCTACCTCAAAAACTTTATAATTATACAATTTTTCAAAGTATAAAAAATATAAGTTTTTAATTTTTAGCTGAATTAGCATATTCGAAAAATATAATCAAAATTTACTATAACAAGGCTTAGTAAATGCAAATGCGTCTTCTTAAATCTCTTATAAATTTGCAACTTACCGCTACAGTCAGATTTGATTTTTCGGAAATTTTTTTATCAACCCAAGATTTCCCTTGATCAAGTATTGATTGAAGATCATTGGAATATGGATAAAATATTGACGAGTCCGAACGATGGCTTATTGTCAGATTGATAAAACTATTGTCAAACTTTCCAAAATTAGTTCTTCCTTCTCCCCATCTCATATACGAAGGGCTTTCATGGTTAAAATATAGAAATAATTGATCTTCATCTCTAAAAAACAAGAATCTCTTAAAATACAGTTAGGTTTTTGATGATTCGATGTCAGTGATTTCTGCTAAAGTAGAACGAACCATTTATTTTAACAATACGTACACTCATATAAATTAGTTTTTAAAAGTCCAAACTAAACACACGCAGATTGTGCATTAAATTGCCAGTCATGTCAATACAGTAAAAATATTGTAATTGGTTTTCTTAAAAGACTTTAGCAAAATTATGAAATGAAGCACCGGTAATCTTTTCAGAGATTTTTTTCTCACTTGCTCCGACTCCTGACTCCATTTTACGCCAAATTTACGCTAAAAACCCTTTACGATTTAGGATTTGGAGTCGCAGATTTTAGGGCAGGATTGGCGAACCTTTTTTATAGAGCGGGTCAAAAAATGACAGTTTTTTAAAACTTAAATTAAGTGGGTCATTGGCTAAAAAAAGTTGAAGACTAAAAAAAGTCTTCACCTAAAATCAATCTCGGAATTCCCCACTTTTTGTACCATAGTGATCTCTAAAAAAAAAAAGAGCTCCTCACCTGAAATCAGTCTCAGATTCCCCACTTTTTGTCCCGAAATCACAGTGACCTCTAAAATTTGATAAAAAACGAGAAAAAAAGGGTCTTCACAGCAAATCTGTCTTCAACTTCTGCCAAAATTGACAGGACAGAGGGCTTCAAAAAATACTGCGCGGGCCAGTCAAAACTTTTACGCGGGCCACGGGTTGGACGCCCCCGGTCTAATCCGTCCTCAATTAATGTTGCAGACTAAAAATGCCAGAAACTTCAGAACATCAGGTGGGTCATTAAATTTCAACTAGTGAGTCACAACGTGACCCGCCAGTCAGTGTTTCGCCATCCCTGTTTTAGAGAGAGTAGAAATTGTCTTTTCAGACATGCTGAAGTCGGAGTTATTATTTAGATGTTCTGGAGTGGGAGTTGAGTGAAGTCCGAAAAACTCCTCCTACTTCACAGCCCTGATAGAACCTCGGTCGCTTTCCGACGAGTCAGATAGCAAATGTAGAGATGAAATAAAATGAATTGACAAACAAAACTGATACCGGAGTTCGGTTGTTCGAGTAATAAACTCTCAAGCCCTCATAAGAACATATTCGTTGTATTAACTTTCACTGAGGCGAACTCTTTAAAATATAAACAAAACTACTGCACTATGTGTGCAGTGGCTAACTTGGTTACAGGCAAAGGAGGCGGGAAATTCAACAGTCATGTTAAAGTTTGAACAGTCCATTGTTACGTTTTCGGTCAGAAAACGTTGTTTAGCAACCCGTATTGGTTCACTAATCCACGTGTGTGATGGGTAGATATAATATCCACTTTAAGTATCACATCTTATCTTTGTCAATTAAATGGTTTTTTCGTTCCATAACATTTTAGAATCTACTTTTGATAACTAAAACGCGCTGTAGAAAACCGCTATAAAAACCCAAAAGTATTCTTGTCTCTAACACATACTTTCTGATATCAATATGACTTTATCTTTATACACAAGTCTAATTTTTCTTTCATGACTTCACCATCACCACCCTCAGATTCAACTTTATAAAAAAAAAGCGAAGTGCGGCAAGTAATGTTGCCATTTCTATGGACAATGCAAGGAAAGGCGAATCGTACTAATCTTAAGCACAGCATATAAACGATTTATTAGTTTTAAAATACCTGTAATGCCCCCACGGCATTGGTTCTGTGTCCAAGCCTGTATAATGAAAAATTACAGCTTCAGCGTCCTTTAATTTGGATCTGTCATATGTAACAACACAACCACCAAGATCTACACCAGATCCCCATCCTTCTGTAGAAACTCCCCAATCATGTCTCCAGTACAGAATGTAGGAAAGCCCTCTAAAATTTTATTGATAATAATTTTAACAATTTTTAAGCAGCATCGTACAGTACCGTCTGATAAGTAGATTGGTTACGATAATATAAAAATAGCTTGTTTAAAATATTTACATATCCAAATATTTTATCAAAAGAGTTTGTGTGAAAGCATACAATTGTTCACTTTCGGCCTCACTGAGCAAGTGGGTTTAATTTTAAACAATCAACACGCTCTTTTTCTGGCCATTCAACGCCGTCGTTTCTCATTATCCATATGCACTATAAATAACACTTAAACCAGTGATTCTAAATCTTTTCAGCATGTTGACCTCAATTCAAATAAAAATATTCCATTAACTCTCTAAGCCAGTACAAACTCTTAACTAATGCATTGTATAATTTAAGTGAGTACTATTTTTTGGATCGTCATTTTCGTTAGATATGAAAGAAACTATGATAACTAATGCATCGTATAATTTAAGTGAGATGTCCAAAAAAGTTTTTATTTCAGCTACACATTTTCTTTGTTTAGTATCGTTTCTTTATTTCTCCAGTAAACCTCAACAGCTATTCATCGGCCCTTTAGTAATTTATATATTCCCATTAAATCACTTGTTATTTATAGACTCCGGGGAGTTGATATCCACTATTTTGAGAATGATTGACTTGGACTAATTAGTATTTAAAACTAACCAATTGCATTGACAGAACCATTGACTCTTTCAATTTTTGGAAGTCTTTAAAAAACACTGTTTTTATTAAGGATTCTTTCAGCCAACTCTCGTTAGAAGAAATTGTTGGCAAATGACAAACTGCATGAAAACTGTAGTTTATATAACATTGGAAGACATCGAAAATAACGTCGTCTCTGATTGGTTAAAGAAAGAGAGCGCGCTCACTTGCGCCGGAAGCGAGAAAGCTTAAAACCGTAGACGAACACTTTCTAGCGATAAAGAGAAGGCTCAAGAAATTCTATAAAGGCGTTCTACAGCTAAAATTAAAAATCAGTTAATATAAAATTTTTCTGCCCAAGTTTTGTTATCTAACTAATGTTGACCTATAGCTAAATCCGAGGTAGGTGCGTTTTGAGTGGATTTACATTGACGTCTCAGAAGATCCTTTTGAGGTTTAATTTTATTTCTAATAAATTTTGTAACGTGTTGTCGAATTCGTTCTTCCAGTCTCTGGGACGTTCTACCTACGTACGCACTATCGCAGTGGCGCGGGCATTTGTCATCATCATCATTTTCGGGGAAAATATTGAACTAATTTAGTGTATTTTTCTTTTCCCGCTTGTGCTTTTGCGGTTGCGATGGCAGCAGCTCGAGTTTGGAATCTCCGAGCATCTCAATCTCATCCAACTAGCGGGAATTCCGGGGGTGCAATTCTGAGACGGGACCAATCCAGGTCTTGTCTTGAACATAATTCCGCCAGCGAGTTCTGGGTCGCCCTTTAGGCTTTTTTCCACTCGTAAGAGCATCCATTAATTGCTTTGCTGTTTGTTCGTGGGACATTTGTGTCACATGGCCATACCAGCGCAGTTGCGACTTTTCTATGTGGAGTAGTAGCAATTCGATGTTGAGAAATTAACGAATATCAGTGCTTTTAACCTTGCCAAGTCGAGATAAACCTTCGACTTTTCGCAAAAAAACAATTTCGGCCGTCTGTACTCGGGATATCACTCATTCGGTCATTACTCAACATTCATGACCATAGGTCAAAATAGGAACAAACGCTTATCTGAAAACGGAAAGCTTTGTTTTTGTACATAGCTCTCGCTTCAGTACAACCAATCGGCAAAGTTGGCGCATTACTGCACTTCCTTTTCTAATACGTGTGTCCAGCTCGTTGTTCTGTCTACCATCACTCGAGAATGTGATTCCAAGATGCTTAACATCTCCGTCTGCTGGAGAGTTACTTCATTTTTTTGACAGAACACTAGAAAGGGTGCCTGGACATCCACATAATCTCAGTTTTAGCTGTACTAATTTTCATACCAGCATCCAAGCATGCGTCAGAAAACTGATCAAGTGCATATTGGAGATCACTTTTGTTTCAGCTTAACAATGCGAGGTCATCAGCAAACACAAAACGCAAAACATTACACTTCCCAACTGTGACGCCACTACTGGAGGAACTGTTTCTGTTTATCTTGTCCATACATATAATGAACAGAAGAGGAGAAAAAATACACCTCTGTCGTAGTCCAACACTGACACTAAATAGCTTTATTTTTATGCCATTGACACAAACACAGACTTCTAACCGTTTGTACAACGATTTGATAGCAGCTAATAGTTGATTTCTTACGTCATACTCCAGCAATACTGCCTACAGCTTGTCTCTTGGAACACGGTCATATGCGTTTTCAAGATCGGCAAAGCATGGATACATCGCTTTGGCATATTCCCACGATTTCTCAAAAATTTGCTGAATGGCAAAGATCTGATCTATGGTGGATCTGCCAGGACAAATTCGCATTGTGCATCCGAAGTTGAGGTTCGACTATTTTACGGCATCTCTTTTTAAGGCATTTTGCATGGACCTTTCTAGGAAGACTTAACAAAGAGATGCCCTTGTGGTTAGTGCACTTTTTCGTGTCTCCTTTTTTGTAAATAGGTATTAACGCGCTGGTCTGTCATTGCTTCAGTACCTCAACAGTTTTCCAAGCTACTTGGTACACACGAGTCAGTCAACAAACCCCAAAGTTGTTCATGGCCTTTAACATTTTGGGTCGAAATATCATCTTCACCAAGGGCCTTGTCAGCTTTTAAAAAATTGATTGTTGTGCTCACCTCTGCTTTAGTTAGATACATTTCTTTTCCGATTTGTTACTCGGCTGCTTCAAATGTTGGACTGTTAATGGATTTAAGAGCTCTCAAAAGCATTTTCTTCAACAATATAGGATGGCCTTTTGATGCTTCAAAAGCACACCGTTAGCATCTTTGATGAAGGTGGCAACTGGTGTTTGTTTGCTGCAGAGTACCACAATCGAAGCTGCTCAGATTGTTTGTTAACCAAATAACTTTCTTTGCACGGATATTTTTTTAACTTCTTCATTCTACCAAGCAGTTCTTTTCTCACTATCCGTTTAACCTTCCACACGTTTGCAGCAGCAGATTGTAACGGCTGCTGATTTAAATAAATCCCATCTTAACGTCTTTCGTAAACTCAAGAAGTTTTTTAAACAGGGAAGTAAGTTTGTTTGCAAAAGTATGCCTCACCTTTTTGTCGGCTAGTAGCTCCCACTTTATTCTGTATGCTATTTGTGCTTTGAAGCGTTTCCTTGTTCTTGGATAGTTCAGGCCCCTCAGAATGCAGACGACTGGGTGATGGTGGGTAGACAGTTCAGCTTTTATTTTAACACGAACATCGACCACAGAAGAAGAGAAGTACGCTGAGACAATACAGAAATCAATGATAGAACGCTGTCCCAAGGAATCTCTGTACCAAGTGTACTCGTGAATCCTTTGGTGCCGAAAAAAGGTATTCACTTTGCACAGTCCGTTAGTCGCACAGACAGGAGCAAACACCTTCCGTTTCCGTTAATGTCAGAGTCTCCTTGTTTTCCGATAGCACCCTTCTATGTCTTTTCGTCAGTACCCACATGTGCATTGAAATCACCAAGTAGAACAATTGATTCTGCAGATGTTACTTGCTGTAAAGCAACTCTTACATCATCGAAGAAAGGCTGGTACTGTGCTTCAGTGTTTGTGTACACCTGCAAAATGCACAGTGACCGCTCCTGTAGACTAAGTTTGAGGTGACAAATCCTTTCTCCGAATGGGGATTCAATCAGTGACACAGTGGGCTAAGTGAGAGCTTGCAAAAATGCATAGGGCTTCCTGCCTGAGCAGATGTGGTTACATCTTCGAGTAGAAAAGCTTCCAACCTTCATTCAACTCAACAGTATCAGAGCCACGACACTTGGTAGAGGAAATTCCAACAATATTAAGATGATACTGTTCTGCCTCCCAAACCAATTCCTGCTCTTTTCCATTGAGTAAAGTGACGTTCCAGTTGCCCATGCAAAAATCCCGATGTTTGGGACCTACTCGAGTACAGATACTGTGCGCTGCACCCATTTTTCTCGCCAAATGCGTAGAGAATGCATTGATGGGTATCCACTTACGTTAGCTTGTGCGGGAAAATATAACTTACTTTTCGAACGGATAGCTTACTAATCCTTGCTAATAATCTAACTATAATACAAGGCTGATTTTGATAAACTGCACAATTTGGCCTATTTGTTCTGTGGCTCGTCCATTGACAAATCTGACTTTAATGTAACAACGTAATTTCTTTAAAACCATTAAGTCATTACGTGATAATCCTATTATAATAATCAGCAAACCGGAAAAAGGATCTGGTGTGGTTATTCTCAACCATTGTGACTACGTATTAAGAAAATGAACAAAAATTTATCTGACGATTCAAAATTTAAATGTTCTGGTACCATTACTGAAAACGACAACATTGCCAAGATAGAAACTAAACTCCAAATACAACTACTAAAACTTATCAAAAGCGATGAACCAGCCCGGTCTGTTTATGAAATTATACGTCTTACTGGTGCTCAACAATCAAGAATGTATGAATTACCTAAAACCCACAAAAAGAACACTCCACTTCTCCCGATGCTTTCTATGACTGGTTCTGCTCAACATGAATTGGCCAAATATCTATCTTTTATTCTTAAACCTGTTTTAAATTTATATTCTATTAACTGCGTCAAAGACTTCTTTATCTTTGCTCAGACTATCCGTGATCTTAACCTTGAATCTACTATTATCTGTTCTTTTGACATCAGTAGTTTGTTTGTTTACTAATGTCGCACCCAATGAAACTATCAATATCTGCGCTAAACTTCTATATAACAGCAACTTAACTCCTCCCAGCTTTTCCAAGGACACGTTCTGTCAGCTTATGTACAGTTCTACCAAATCTGTGGAATTCAGCTTTATTAACACTATGTACCAACAGATTAATGGTGTGGTCTTGGGAAGTCCCCTTGGCCCTGCTTTTGCAAATATTTTTCTGGTATTTTACGAACATTTGCTCTTCAAAAACTTCTCTAAACTTCTTTTTATTTCAAATACGTTGATGACACTTTTGCCATTTTTAGCAATGAAACAGAATGCAATCAATTTCTTCAAGAACTCAATACTCTACATCCATCCTTGGTTTTTACCCACGAAAAAGAAATTAACAATTCACTGTCGTTTCTTGATATGTTGGTCGAAAAATCTAACAAAACATTTCTTACCTCTGTTTACAGAAAACCCACACTTACAGATAGTATGCACACTTGGATTTATTTCGACAAAAGAAGAAGAAAACTAATCTTATTGGCACTCTTGTTCACAGAGCTCTTGAAATTTGCTCTCCGAAAAAGCTCTCAAGTGAAGTCAACAAAATCAAAAATATTTTGCGACAGAATGGTTATCCAGAAGAAGTCACTATTTTTAAAAATAAAAAGATTTCAAATTTTAAAACATCCAAGCGATTCGACCCAAAAAAATGTCCGGTGTATTCAAAATTACCTTGAATTGGAAACGTTTCACTTAAATACGGAAAACAAACAAGTCAACAGTCAACAATTGTTTCGAATTAGTGTCTGCAAGATTTATTTTCTCTTAAAAAAATGTTATTTCTTTTTCAAAAAGATGTTTTACATGCTCATAAGCAAAGTAATATTGTATACAAATATTCGTGCCACTGTGATAGTGTGTACGTAGTTAGAACGTCACAGCGAAGCAAAATTGCCGCTAGTTGGATGAGATTGAGATGCTCGGAGATTCCAAACTCGAGCTGCTGCCATCGCAACCCCAAAAGCACAAGCGGGAAAAGAAAAATACACTAAATTAGTTCAATATTTTCCTCGAAAATGATGATGATGACAAATGCCCGCGCCATTGCGATAGTGTGTACGTAGGTAGAACGTCCCAGAGACTGGAAGAACGAATTCGACAACACGTTACAAAATTTATTAGAAATAAAATTAAACCTCAAAAGGATCTTCTGAGACGTCAATGTAAATCCACTCAAAACGCACCTACCTCGGATTTAGCTATAGGTCAACATTAGTTAGATAACAAAACTTGGGCAGAAAATTTCTGTTATATATTAACTGGTTTTCAATTTTAGCTGTAGGACAATTATTTTTTCCGCCAGTATGCCTTTGCCGCTTAGCGGTGTTTGCAGTTACGTTGATAGTGCATTGTTTTCATTGAACTAACCTCCCAGCGTCCAGGTCCACAACTGGCTGTTTGAGGTGTAAAAATCACAAACAAAAAGTTGTGCCAGCTGTTTAAGTTTTCAACTTTCAGCTGGAGTCAACAACAAGCTATATAGTCAATCCCACGAGATTGAAAATTGCCCAAAAAATGTTCAATTCTATTTGAATAAAAAATTTCGTGTGTTTAGTATAAGTAGTATAATAGTGTAGTAGTTTGGACTATCATTAGTGGAATTGTTTCTTTTAACATACAATTGGATTATTCAACATCAAGGAACTTTAAGACAGACAAACTAAAGAATTAGACTTTGGATTATCATTTACGGATTTATCTCTTTACCTACAAGCGGATTATCCATCTCCAAGAATCTCAAAGACATTAGAAAGGTAGGAAGATTTTTTTTTACCATGACAACAAAAAAGACTCTCCTTTTCAAAGTTAACTTAAATTTTTGGTTTTAACTTTTACTAAAGTCTTGTTAAGCATTATCTGAATGTTGTTATTTCAATTAAATCAAAAATTTTAAAAGTTGGAGCGAGAGCTCAATCACAGCCGCGTAAGCATTTAACGAGATTTTGAAATCTACTTGGTTTGACGTCGATCCAATGGCTCTTGAAACTACTAAACTTTTTATGCATTGGCTTAAACCTTTGAAAATTTTTTAGAATCAACTGCAATTTATCGTCGTCGTCGTTTGAAGGGCATCCACTCCAGGTCAGACACAAATAGGACTGGGGCCGAGGGTTTATCCTTTTACTACCCCAGACTGCTGTATTGCCTGGATCAGATGCTGGCAGTGGTGTTATTAAGCCAGCATCAAATTTCGTCATCCAAAACCGTCAGACTTTGTGCTCCATGTGGTGCCCGATGTATAGAGCACGCTGTTAGTACATGGTCTGCGGTTTGCTCAGAGACGCCACATTTGCAATTCGTTAAAGGAGCGAGACCCCATTTGTGCATAGACGAATGGAATCGCCCAACACCAGTCCGCAGGCGGTTTAGCTTAACCCAAGCTGCTCGGGGTAAGCCCATCCCAACAGGCCTGGCACCGGTTCCGGGCACAAAAGCACGGAGCCTGGAAGCACCTACACAGTACTCCGTTTTCCATTTGTGATTTGTCCGTTTAGAAGCGCGGATGCCAAGTCTGGCAAGGTTGTTCAAAAGATTCCGCGCAGCTGGCACAAACGGGCGTCTGGATCTTAGTCTCACTTGGCCAGTATCTGAGGAACCACTTAAAAAACCATACAAGATATGATCGGGGTCCAGAGATCCACGGTGAGCCAAGGAGAGTGTCGCTCCCAGTCGGCGAAGCTCAGCTGACTGGATGCCTGAGAGTACAGGTAGGTGGTCCGTTGGAATGGGACGCAGGCATCCAATGACTATGCGCAAGGCGTCATTCAAGACACTGTCGATGAGGCGAATGTGAGCACTGCGACACCAGACTGGAGCACAGTACTCAGCTGTTGAGCAGACTAGAGACAAGGTGACTATGCGTAGTGTTTTAGCACCAGCACCCTATCCCGAGCCCACGAGTCGCCTCAACAGTGTGACGCGCGAGGATAGTTTTTTGCGCAATGCCACTAAATGGTGACGAAACTTAGCGATCTGTCCAGTTTTACCCCAAGATAAGTAGGGATTGGACAGAACGGTAAAAGTCTACTGTTGTTGTAGACCTTTAGCTCACGTTTGGCCTCTCGGTTAATTAAGTGAAAGGCTGTCGTCACCGTCTTAGTGTGACTGAGCTTTAACCTCCAAGTCTAGAGATACGCTGAAAGTGCAGATATGTCTTGGCTTGAAGTGCCCTCCAAGTCCTTCCAGTTTCCAGAAGAGTGCAACAATGCTAGATCATCAGCATAAACAAACTTTCTGAAAATCATGGAAGGAAGATCGTACGTATAGATGTTAAATAGGAGGTGAGCCAAGACCGATCCCTGAGGAACGCCGTTTTTAAGACGGCGTAGCCTGCTTTGCTTGCTGTCACCGGTGGTAAGGGTGAAACTTCGATTTCGGACAAGCTCCATGATCATTTTGACCATGTGCTTATCCGGAAGTAGTCTCAGCAGCTTGCAGGTAAGGCCACAGTGCCAGACAGTGTCATAAGCAGCTGTCATATCGACAAATACGGCACCGGCCTTCTTTTTAGCCTCAAAGTAATCCTCGATGTTCTGCAACTGCAATTGCAACTTATGATGGAACAAAAGAAATCGAAGAACCAAACAGATTTAAAGTGATTTGCGCTAATGTCAGCACTAGCGTTTACAAACTGATTGCAGACTGCACGGACTGCGATGCGGCCATGCTTCATCTACAACGTCGCTACGTCAAGCAACCTAATGTTGTTTTCTCGAGACGTTTGTTGGCTACAAGGAAAAAACCAGGCAAATCTTTGCAGGAGTTTTTACAAGACTGACAGACAGACAAGCTTTATATTTGTCAAATTTAAACAAAAAGAACATAAATAACACAAACAAAGCCTTACAAATTTTTTGTAAAAGCTTTAAATTTCGAAATGTCTCCAGGAAAAAATATAGACAAAAGTAACTCTTGATGCATTTGTTAGTGGGCTGGCTTCTCAACACATTCGACAACAGTTTTTGGAAAAATACTGAATTAACCGTGGAGCGTGCCAACTGCTATGTCTCTCCAGATGGCCTAGAAACATTCCACTGCTAAATACTCTGAAATTGGATCAACAGCTAATATGTCTTCTGAAGATGACCATAGCTGGCCAATGCTACAAAATTTTCGAATGCTAGTTATGAAAATGAGAAAGACGAAGCAACCGCAACATAGCAAGCCTTAATTGCGGCGGCAAGACGCAAGTTTTTTTTGTGGCCGGGTTTGTCATGGTCGTAAATATTGTCCTACTAAACATTTCATTTGTTTGTCTTGCGGAAAGATTGGGCACTTCTTCCGTGTTTGTAGGTCAAATAACTGCTCTGCAAAAAGGTTAAAATTTACAAATCAAAGGGCAACCTTTCTTTGGCGTTATTTACATCTATGATGTTCCCAGAAAATCTGCTGAAGTCTGCATTGCCAGTAAATAGTAAAAACCTAACGCATTTGATTGACTCCAGGGGTTAAGAAAGTTATATTAATTCAAAAGTATGTAAAGATCTGGACCTTAAAGTGTATTCGTCTAGAAGTGAAAGGCAAATGGCATCTTCAGAAAAGAAATAAAATCAAATGGATTTTGTCTTGTTGAAGTAGAACTGAAAGTAACAAAGACGGATCGGCCAGACTCAATGTTTTTGAGAATCGCTGCAGTGACGTAATCCTAAGACAAAATTTTCAAGGTCGACACTAACGTGTGATATTTGAAACTAGTGGTGAATCCGATGACTTGGTTGTATCTGGAAACTTAAATTGCCCAGTTACAGCTGCGTCAACTGATGTTGTATCTTTTTTGTCAATTTGACACCAGAAGCGAAATCTATTGTCATAAAATCCCGCCGATTAAATTAAGAAAACTGTTGACAATTGACTTATAACAGGAAGCAAAAATAACTCAGCGGAGCTCCTCGCTTTGTCGTGTACAAGTAGTTGTTGTTAAAGATTCTTTCAATCGGCAACGAAAGTATTTATGCATAGATAACTTACAAACTATTAATATCGACACACAACTTTATGTTTATTCCCTCCACCGAATTGACAATACGATAAATGAACTTTCTCAATACACTGCGTTCTCGACTTTTGACCTGCGTAGTGCTTGCCATCAAATGATACTCGTTCCATCGGAGCGCAAATACACCGGTTTCGAAACTAATGGTCAATTATACAAATTCACACAAATACATTTTAGCGTGAAAATAGAGTGGCCACGTTTCAACAAATTATTTTTCAATTTGTTAAAGAAGAAAATTCAAGCAATACAGATGCTTACCTAGTTCCACTCAACTTAAATACTACCACAATGTGAAAGCGTTATTGACGCAATTTGTCGCCGAAACTTTACGTTAAACGAAAACAAAACTATTAGCTCTGCTGCTGAAATTAAAATTCTTGGGTAGATTGTTGAAAACAATTGCATTAAGCCCAATCCTGAACGCATAAAACCGTTTTTAAACTTACCGCCGCCTGATAACTTTAAAGCCGTTCGTTGAGTGCTTGGCATGTTTGCGCATTATACAAAATGGATACATTTTTTTGCTCATAAGGTACGACCACTTGCAAAGTGTACAATTTTTTCTTTGAGAGATAATGCCTTAAAAGTTTTTTGAATTGTTGAAAACCAAATTGATTAAGGTCGCTTTGCGATCTATGATGAGTCTTTTCTATCCATCGTTGAATGCCATGCATCAGACATAGTCGATTGGCGACTTTAAACCAAGGAGGCCGCCAGTAACGTTCATGTTTCAAGCTCTTCAAGGAAGTGTGCTGAACTATCGCGCCTTTGAGAAAGAAGCCACGGCAATAATCGAAGCTGTTAGAAAGTGGTCACATTTGTTGTCGCGCAATACGTTTACTTTGGTGACGAATATGTTTGATAGTGGGCGTCGTACTAAAATTGAGAACGACAAGGTTCAACAGTGCTGTATGAAACTCGCTTCTTCTTTTATGTCATACAATATCGTCCGGGACAGTAAAACGTTGGACCTGACACGTTTACTAGAGAAGTATGTGCTACAAATTCAGACAGTCTTAGCAGCCTTTAAGATTTGCGCGCGAAGCTTTGCCATTCGGGAATCACATGAATGCTTTTAAAAACATTTGCCGTTTCTAACTACTGATGCTAAATAGGTGTATCTTAGTGCAAAATATGTGCAGAAGTAAAACCTGTCTTTTTTATTTAAAATCTGGAGTCTTAATTAAATCTGCTCAACCATTAGAAAGCCCAAGTATTGATTTCAAAGTTCTTTTACCGTCCGCTTCTGCAAAATAATTACTTATTGAATTGTTGTTTGACGAATACTTTTGTTTCCCTTCGCTGTTCCTTTAAAGACATGACTATTCAGACGACAACACAGTGCCTTGATCAGATTTTCGCTTGACAGTATTAGTGTTTGTTTGTGCGTTCTGACAATGCCTCCAGTTTTTCTTTCCATGAATTTAAGACTTACTTAACGAGTCGAGGAATATCTTCTAGCAAATCTTGCATAATTTATGGGAAAATATGCAAAAAAGACTAAACTGACTGTATGGAAAACGATTCAGCTTGCACTTAAGTCTTACATTCTGCCTCTTTGGTGCCTCTTTGGTGATGGGTTTACCGGAGCCATTTCTGGGGATGGGGGCGCGGATCCACTCCGTGGAGTCCCAATAATCTGGCATGTTCCCAGGGACGGGACCAAAGGTCCAGAATAGAGAAGAAGTGGCCGAACGCATAGGGCCGGACGCAAGTACAGGGCAGTTTAGCACAAGATGAAAAAAATCCTGTGATTCAGAACCATAGTTGCTGCATAAAGGAGTCTCGGCTCGACCAACCCTGTGAAGATAAGTGCCAAGAAGAGTGCTGTGCCCGTTGCAGCGTAAATGAGAAAGAGCAGAGCGAGCGGAGCGAGGGAGAGTAAACTTCTCAGAAGACACTGGAGAAATTTGATGCTGAAAGAGACCAGATTGAATACTGCGTCTCCAACTGGTGTAAAGGGATAGTCGTTGGGAGGATATAAGTGGTGAGAGAAACAGTGATATCGTGGAGGGGTCAAGAGAGGTCCAACTTTAGCGAGAGAGTCTGCTAAGTCATTGGCTTGGAGGGAAGAATGACCAGGTATCCATTGAAAATGGACTGCCTTAGAGTCGGATAAAATATTAAGGAGAGATTGGGTGTTGAAGAGGGATTTGGGGTTAAGTAATGTAAAGGAGTTGAGAGGGTTGACAAGACAGATAGAGAGTCAAAGAACAAGGTAACAGAATGAAACGCACATGTTTTGGAGTGAGAGATACATTACTAAAGAGCATGAAGAATGGCATAGGTCTCGGCATTATAGCTGGTGGACCAGAGTCCAGTTGAGAAGGATAGAGAGGTAGCAGTGAGACACTTTATATACTTAATGTGGATCCCTGCACCACCCTTTCCCAGCCCGCCAGGAACCGAGCCATCAGACCAGGCAGTAATGTCGCTGTGGGGTAGGGAGGATAAGCGGGAAGCAGCGGTAACGTTGCAAAAGGAGGGAGGGTCATTACCAGAGCATGGAGAAGAAAGTTGGTGCAAGATAGTGTAAGAAGAAGAGGTAGACCAGGGAAATTTAGGAGGACAAAAGATTAGGGGCTCGCGAGATAGTTTTAAGTTAAACCTCAGGTTATGAGATCAGACGAAGGATCTCCATGATCCTTTCTGAAGACGTGTGCGATTGTTAGAATTTGCGAGAGAGACTAAAAGTATGAGGGCTTGTTTGAAGAAAGAGAGAGATTGGTGCGTAAGGGTGACGCGAAGTGGAGGAAGAAGCGATTCTAAATGAAGCAAGGGAATAAGAGTAGACGATAGACAGATTTCTCTACAGATGATCTATGCATCCTCTCCACAGAGGTGATATGGTGGGGGTTGAGAAAGAAAACCAACCTGGGGAAGCATAGGTGAGGACAGGGCGAGTAAAGTCTTTAAATAGAGTACATAAAGATTCCTTTAAGGGGCGCCAGGAGGCAGAGGCGATAGATCGGAAGGTACGGAATTGGCTATGAAATTTTTTCCGCAAGGACAAGACGTGATGTTTAAAAGAAACAGTGCGGTCGAAGGATACACCAAGAAAGGTCAGATTTGGTTAAAATTAAGGGGGGTGTTAAGAATAGAAAGAGAAGACTTTAGACGAGACTGGTGAGGGTCCAGGCTAAAGAAGAATGACTCACACTTGAGAGGTAGGCGCCATTTGGAGAACCATTCCACCAGTTTGTTGAGGGCAGCTGAGACTGTGGAAGTTGCACAATCAGCACTTGGGGAAGAGGCCCAAATGGCAAAGTCATCTGCTTAAAGTGAGACCTTAGCAGAAGATCATTAAAAAAAGGCAGGAAGATCATTAATAGGTAAAGAGAAAAGGATTTGTCCAAGAACTGAACCTTGGGGAATATCTCTTCGAAGACGGAAAAGACGACTATAAGAATTACAGATGCGGACTTTCGAACGGCAATCTGAGAGATAAGATCGTATCCATTCGATAAAGCAGAGTGGAAGACCCAAAGAGAGGAGTTTACAGAGAAGGGCAGAATGCCAGACTAAGTGAAAAGCTTTCGCAAAATACACAGTGGCAAGGACAGTACGTGCGCCTGGTTTAGACTGATGAAAAGAATCGCAATTGACTGTGAGAGGAGGAGAACCTGAGCCACAGTCGCTCTACCAAATCTAAAACCAGCTTGCACAGTGAAAGAATGCTGTGTATTCAAGAAAATAGGTGAGCCGTCCAAGAACTATTCTTTCGAAGAGTTTGGTGGTGCAAAAAGTGAGAGAGAAGGGGCAATAGGAGGAGGGTGAGTCGGTGGGTTTTCCGGGTTTAAGAATAGGGATGATTGTTGATTGTTTCCAGGCTGTTGGGAAGGTACGAGTTAACCAAGATAGGTTAAAGATATGTAGAAGAAATTGAAGCGCGGATTGAGGAAGGTGGGTTAGAAGTGGGCAGGTAATTTGATCAAGGCCCGACGAAGTTGAGGTTGAGAGTTGAGAGATAGCTGAAGAAAGTTCTAGCGAGGAAAAAGGTGAACAGAAAGAAGAGTGAAGGGTATTACAATGGGAAGATCTAATTTTAATCATGCGTGCTTTTTCAATACTACGAAAGGGTTTTGGGGTTTGGGTGGAGAAGTGGGACTGTAGATGTGCGGAGAGTTGGTTTGCACAGTCTACATAGGTATGACAACTTAAAAAGTCGGGAAAATTAGATGAAGATGAGGAAGGAGAGCCAGAGATGAAGCGAAGTAAAGAAAAGACTTTGCCGGGATGGGTTTTTGGAGAAAAGCTAGAGCAAGTTTTCTGCCATGACTCAGCTTTAGCCTTTGAGATTACAGTGAAGTTATATCTTGAGATAGTAATTTAGTTCTGACGGTCTTCTTCAAAACAGTGTGCCTTTGCAAATGCCTTTCGGCGTTTCGCAATGGCGTCTGCAACTTCAAGAGACCACTAGGCTTTAGCAGGAAAATTGATGTTGCTGAAAGGAATGGCAGAAGTGGCAGCATCATTCAGGAGTTTGGTAAAAGTATGGGTGGCTTCTGAAAGAGACAAAGTTATAAAGTTAGAAGGAGGTGGGCAATGGGTATCGACATAAGAAAGGTGTTCGTCCAAGTGGGCTTTGTTGTAATTAAATGAAAGAGGGAGGGAGATAGAGTTAATTAAAGGGAAAGTAGGAATTGTAATAGAGATAGGAAGGTGATCTGAGCCGAGGTCTGGAAGGGTTTGCCATGTGCATTTGGAGGCCATGGAGGAAGGAACTAAAGAGAGATCAGAGGAAGTTTCCAGTGGCGCGGTGTAGTAAGATGCGATGGTCAGGGTTGCTGAGAGGTAAGAGATCAGAGGAGAGGAGCCAGTCAAACAAATTTAATTCATCAATTTATCAATTAAAATTCATCTTTTCCTAAGTGGCCTCTGGGCAGTGAAAGTCCCAGGATGAGTAATGGCAATTAAAATCGCCGACAATGTAAGTAGTAGGAAAAGATGGTAAGAGGAAGGTTGAAAAGAATTTAGGACGGGAGTCAGAAAAAGAATAGCGGATAGGAGAGACATAAACATTAAAAAGGTGCATAAGTTAGCTTTTTTTATTCTAACTGTGATAGCCAAACAATTGGAGTTGGGATCAAGGGAGAAAAGGTGTTGTGTAGAGAGAGGGGAGAAGGTTAGACCGTTTTTTACAAGTATAAGGACACCACTTCCTAGGTTTCCTGTAAAGTCAGTAGTTCCTCTCCTTGTCATAAAGCGGTCCTTTTTAAGGGTTTGGTAGCCGGGAATGTAAAAACTGGTGTTACGGCAAGTATCATTTGAGTTTCGAACCCGGGTTTATTTCTGCCTTTAATTAATTTTTGTTTGACATTTAATTTGATACGCTTCATTATTTCACAGCGCTCACTTGCTGATTTTTTGTTGCCTTGAGCTGACCTTTGCTGATTTTTGTTACCTTGAGCTGACTTTTTTTCCATAAGTTGGGTGTAACATTGTGAGGAGACAGCCAGTTAGCTGCTTCAGTCTTTGAATAGCGGTGGTAGAGTCACTGTTCGGAATACTGTTCGACGCCGTTGGGAGTGCTGTTGAGACTTTTGAGCTGTTTATAATACTGTTAGAGATACTGTTCGATATTGCTAGTTTTTTTCGGTCTGCTCCGTGTCCGTCTACAGTTGGTGAGTGTTTTAAGTCTTTCTTTTGCATTATACGTTTATTTATAGAAAACCGTCCGAAC
Organism: Diplosoma virens; assembly: GCA_963680785.1. NCBI lineage: Eukaryota > Metazoa > Chordata > Ascidiacea > Aplousobranchia > Didemnidae > Diplosoma > Diplosoma virens. The sequence continues at coordinate 1,203,761 of OY796890.1, read as the reverse complement.
GGCTTATTTGATGAGATTGTACTGATCAGTGAAAGAAATTGTATAAGTTCCGTACGACGGGGGCCGAATTCCATTGGCATTCCATATTGGAGGATTTGTAGGCTGTTTTGGGAGGAAAAAAAAAGGATGGAAAGAAGATTGTGTGAGGGGATAGTGGATGATTGGGGCTGAGGAGGAGAGAGATATGACACTTGAGAGAGACAGTTTGGGAAGATGAGGAAGAGTTTTTTGAGAGGAAGATGGGCACATTGGACAGGTTCAAGAGATCAGAGCGAGAGAGGTGCACCCAGAGAGAACAGTTGGCAAATTGTACCAATCTGTTTCTCCCACTGACTGGACGGAAGCAGACAGAACGGGGTTCAATAGGGCCAGGGTTGGGTTGAATGTCACCGCTAATAAGAAGCATACTAAGGAAAGTTTTTTGGATGGTAAAATGAAGAGCGGAGGCGATCATTTGGGATTAAGAACGCCGTCCACCTGTGACCACGCAGTGGATAGTGGGGGTAAAAAATGAGAAGAATTGTCCATAGGGGAGTCGCCCGAGAATAAGACCTTCGGGGACTGGACCAGCCATTTCGACCCTCCCCAGTGCAGGGAAGGGGACTGCACCACCACGATGATGTGGCTTTTCGTTGGTGCAGATCTGCCTGTTTCGCAATGAGAGTCGGTATTAGCAGAATCACGGCATTAAATAAGAACTTTATTGTGTACTGCAACAAATGCAACTCCGCATTAATGGTTTTTATTTTTCAGCATCGTTCTTCAACCGGTATGTCACTTCCGTCTTGAATAACGTCAAGATCCAAAAATCTTTCTCAAGCTCGTACCATCCCAGTAAAGAAAAATGTACCATCAATAATTCATTTCAACCCGAATTACCCATAGGTGTGTTGTCCGAGTGGTCGAGAACTAACAGTTCCGTACAAAACTTGGCTCCTTGTACACAAGAAGATACTGATGATGATGAGCCCGACTGTCCTTTACCTCCAGTCCACGACAAAAAGTGTCTTTAACTACGATTGTGATTTACCTATTGAGTTGAACGAGGTCGCTCCGCAGAGCGTCGGAGATCGCGAGACTCGCGAGCTCCTCCTAACCAGCTCCTCCTAACTTGGTCCCTCAATGTTCATCAGGAATGAATAAAGGCGTTTTAAAAGAGTGGTTGAACTATGTAACATTCTGTGTGTAAGATTTTCGCGCGTTGCATCTCTTCTTCAACACATTAATGTTGACTTTTTCTGTTATTTTACAGTTTTTAGTTTTATCAGTTGTTGCTTCGTCAAGTGCGCGTCATATTTTTAGGTTGCTCGTCAAAATTTTCACTTAGATTGTTTTTTGGTTCATATTTAAATTAACAATACCTGGATGTTGATGTAAGAAGCAGCGGTTTGATTGTTTTCACCAAGTACAACACTTTCCAAAAGTTATGCTACTCACTTTTCATTCTTCAGTCTTGTTCTTGGAACAAACGTGTTGTTATTTGTTTCCACTTTTAACAAATTGTTCTCGCTAGGTCTGTAAACATAAAGCTAACTGTAACATACGACTGTTTATTGTAAATTCCTATTCTTAAATGCCAGTAAAAAAGCGTGATTTACAGCCTACTGTACTTAGATAGCATGTAATTAATGTAACCTATCTTTTACTTGCAGGTAGCCTAGGTCTAAAGCTTGAAAAGAAAAGGCTGCAGAGGGGTCTGCGAGTGCATTGAAAGTTGGAGAAAATAAAAATAAATTTTGCGAAATTGTTGGGTGAATCTCAAAAAATTTCTCCATACACATTGCCCCATCCCAAAAAAAACATTTTTCGATGAGCATGGGGGTAGATACTAGATACCTTCTGCAAGACCTACTTTTCACAATTTTAACAAGGTTTGCCTAGACGGACTATCATTGTTGCATTTTGTGGAGACTGGAAGGGCTTGCATGATTTGATACAAACGGCTTCTAGAGCAGATAAATGAAAAGACAAATGGCCTAATGAAAGAATAGTAAATTTTTTGTTACTGTAATTTTGGGTGCACATAGAGATTTTCCAAAACGAGTGAAAATGTTGCGAGAGTTCGGAATTTGTTTAGACGTTTTCAATACTACTCATGAATGGCTACCCTGACCATGTTATTGAGAAAACAATAGCCCGTAAATTAAAAGATTTTACATCATCTACTTCACATACGATGAAGAAATGCCTCGTCTATCTTTATCTGCCCTGGTTAGGAACTCTTTTGGTTAGATATGAAAGTAACATTAAAGCCAGTGTGGAAAAATACTTCTTTGCATTAAAACAACGTGTTATTTTTACATCTTTTTTACTTCTTCCTGCAATCAAAAAAGTTGTGTTGCCTGCTTTGCTTTTAAGCAATTTAGTTTATAATTTTTTGTGCTACAATGATAGTCGGTACGTAGACAGCACATCTCAACGATTACCAGACAGAATTCGTCAACACGTGCCAAAATTTATTAAAACCGGCCAAATTTCGAACTCTCGCAACATCTCCACTTGTTTTGGCAAATCTTAAACTATAGTCATGTTTAGTGAATTCGCGATTGGTGAACATCTTTTACTGCAAATAGTCGTGTGTGCGCCCAAAATTACAGTAATAAAAATTTATTATTCTTTCATTTGGCCTTTCGTTTTTTTATTTATCTGCTTTAGAAGCCGTTTACATCAAATCATGCAAGCCAAATTTATGCCGCCAAAAAATAATTTGCTTACAATTTAAAAACCGGGCGCTGACTATGCGTTTTTACACGTTTCTTAAACATCCAATCATTTTCGTTCAGTTTTATTAGACAATTAATTAAAATTTTTCCTTCATTCCAACTTTTATCTCCTGACGAGTGTCAGACGAAAAGCTTAGAAATAAGTTTTTTGTTGGCTATTCTCAAATTTTGAATCACAAACCATTTCTTAAGATGTTGTTGTTTAATTGAAACTTTTATGTTTTTTAAGTTTTTTTTAAATATAACCAGAATTTAGTGCTGTTTGCTAAGACCACCAAGCAAAGAAAAGTGCCGTTTCCAAGGATATTACAAGATGGTAGAGTAGTAAATTAGAGGTTGACGATCAGTCTTTTAAAGACAGTGAGAGCAGCTTTTCATTTAAGCAACCGAGAGGCCAAACATGAGCTGATGGAGCTGAAGAAAATCCTTGTCGCTGCCCGAAATATTCTGATTTTGTGCACATTTTTGAGACTTGGGGCCCCCTGCCCCCATGACGGCCATCAATAGAACACTGACATTGTATGACTTTCAGTTTTTCAAACGTCGCCTATCGCGCACTGTTATTACAAAATATTGGTTTTTAAGTTCAACGTTTCCGACGTTGAGAGTTTGGAGAATAATTGAATGGTATGATGGTACGATGTGACTCTGGTTTTGAAACATTGAGACAAAAGTCTTTTTTAAAGAATTTACAATTGTGGCTAATCTTCAAACGTGTTTAAATTTTAAAAAAACTGATAATTAAGTATCGAGTAAAAGAAACTTTAATTTGCGCTTCTCAATGAATTTAATTTTGATATTTTCATTTTGTAGTATATCAACTGAGTCTCGACGTTACTAAAAGGTTTACAGCGTTGTTTTGATGGCAAACGTGACCAACACGATCGCAATTCGAAACTTATTCGCGTCATTGTGTTGCGTCCTCAAGGCGCTTTACGGCACTTTCCTCTGCTTGACGATCTTGGCAAGCAGCTCCAAATTTCAATTATATCTCAAAATAAAACCAAAAATTCAAAACAAAATATTTCAATAGGACAG